>JAQPPZ010001765.1:11800000-12144466 GCA_028583015.1 Wollemia nobilis | reverse complement strand
GTTTTCTAAGTTGTGCAGGTGATATTCTACAACTTCACACAAATAGCCTCTCCCAAAGTGTTTCTCACATATTCTCAAATCCTAAAAGGACCCAACTTCAGAGCATGAAATACAATATTCTGAACTATATTTATAGTGAATAAATTTAGGGATATTGTGACATACATCAAAACATGACCTCAAGGCATGGACCAAGCAAAGAAGTTTGATGAGGCAGATCAATGAGCATTGATGTTAATCACACTTAATACAACTGATGAAATCCAACCACACATTTATGATGCAAAAACTTCCAATCAAGCATGGGATGCTCTTACGACCATTTATGAAGGAAAGAATCAATCCACTATTCTTAACCTTCAATTCCAACTTCACACATTGCAAATGGGATATGGAGAGACTATGGAGGAATTCCTTTGTAGAGTGGCAGGCCTGAAGGGAAACCTGAGTGTTATGGATGAAAATATGGACAAGTTCTTAGTTCCCATTATACTTTAAGCTTTACCTGATTCTTTTCTGGTGCTTATTACCTCCTTACAGGTCTCCAAAATGGCAGTTTCCTTTAAGGAGTTGGTCAATATGCTTCAACAAGAAGACAAAACCAATAAACTAAGGGACTAGTTGTTGAACAGTGTACTCATAAGTCAAAAACCTACAAGTCAAAAAAATTAGAAAACTAAGGAGACACAAACATTCTTTAAACAAAGGTCCTTCCTCCTCATCATCACAACAACAACCTCAACACCAAAAGAGGTATTGTCATATCTGTGAATGTGACAACCATGATACTAAATATTGTTGGTACAATGCTGCTACACAAGAAGACCAAGTTGCATACCTTAACAAAAGTAGCATGATTATAGGCCACAAACCCAATGAGAGCAGCAAAAATGGTATGTTTCCATTGAAGTGTTAGATTCATATTATGAACATGCACACAAATTTAGCTTTTGAAAAGACACACACAATACTTATGACCAAAGCTACCATCAAAACCAAGGATGATTCTTGGTAAAATTGATTATGGTAAAAGCCAAGACATTGCGGGGGATAAAGACTAGTTTTATACCTTCAAATCCAAATAAGGAAAACCAATGGTCATTGCAGATGATAAAACCTATGAGGTCAAAGGAGTTGATGAAGTTTTGGTTCAACTTCAAGATGGAAAATGCACCATCAAAAAAGTCATTTATGTTCCAAGCCTAGCTAACAACTTGTTGTCTATGCCCCAACTACTGAATAAAAATATGAAGGTTTATTTCATATTTGAGAATAGTCATAAGATGTGTTTTATCACTATGAATGGTAAGCATATAGCCATTGGTTCCTACAAAAGTGGTTTGTTTGCCCTAGATGTCCAATATGCTTTTAATGTAGCACTATTAGCATCCAATACAATTACGATCTCCCAAAAGCAATTCCAAAGACAGACCTAGAGGCAACTAACCCAAAAGCAATCCAAGAGGTAACAAACCCAGAGGTAGACCTAGAGGCAACTAACCTAGAAGTAGGCCAAGAGGCAACAAACCCATAAATAGACCCAAAGGCCAACCTAGTTGTAGACTCAGAGGCCAACCCAATGGTAGACCTAGAGGTAGATATAGCGGTAGACCTAGTGGTCAACCCATTAGCATTCCCAAAGGAAAACCCAAAGGATTAGTCAGTGGCCAACCCATTGGCATACCTAGAGGTAAACCCAAAGAAAGAGTTAAACTCATAGGGGGATCCAATGGAAAATCCATAGGTGGACCCAGAGGTAGTTACCCAAGAGCCACAATATCTAGAGCCAAAGCATCCAGAGCTAGAGCAATCAAAGCTAATATCTAGAGCAACCAATGTTAGAGCCAAAATCGGGAACTAGAGCCAAAGCCAAGAGTAAGAGTCTAGACTTCTCTAAATTAAGGGGAGGTCCTAATATTTTCTAACCTGAATAATGTAATACGGGTGGTGTTAGGATATGTTATTACATTATTATTAGATCATGCATTATCAACTAAAATGTTATTAATAGTTGAAATATTATTTTAATATTTCTTATATGTGACGATCTCCTAAATCTAGAGTATCGATCTTCCTGTTTGTAACCTTAAAGAATGTATTAAATAGGTTCTTGTATCAATGAATGAATTAAGTTTTTTTACCATTAATATAATGGGGTATCTATACCCAAATATAAGTTACCTTTAGATCAAGGTTGAGTAACCGACATTAAGGATTAAAATAATAAAATATTACAAAAATATATTTTTTAAGGTTTATAAGGGCCAAAAGGGCTTATATGTACAATTCAATACAAAAAAATGGTTGTGGCATTTAGATAATCTTAGCCACCACATACTCCAATACAAAGAAAGTTCTGAAATTACTTCAAGACAAAGAAGCAAGCACACAATACCAAAAAAAGTAGTGTGATTGATAAGGAATAATGTATTACCATTACTTGTTAGTTGTAACAAATAAGGGTCATCAATATTTAATATCGTCTTATCCAATTGAAACTTTGTAATGCCTATTTATAGGTATGTTCTGATAATACAGTTTAGTTTTAATTCATGTAAACCTTTGGTTGTATGTTTGTAATTGTGTGTTCCTTATCATTGGTATCAGAGTTGAGCACTAGGTAGGCAAGTATCTTCTTCCTCTAGGCTATTTTTGGTTCAAATGAGGAATGAGAAAACCTCTCGTGGATCTTGGTTTGGTGGTTTTACCCACCTTGTGAACACCATTATATTTTGTTACAGATATTTGAAAGCTTTTAGCTTGGTTTGCACTTTGTTGGATTTGAAAACTCTGCATTATCATTTTCGTTTTGTGCTCGTTGGTGCACTTACACCTTCTTTGTTCATGACCACCATTTTTTTTGTATCTAATAGTATGATGTCGAGTTTGACCATTTTTATCAATAAGGTATCTACCTGAATTATCGAACTCATCATGAAACTTCAACAAATTCAAGCGGATATGCTTACCACCTTTCAATAGTTTCAAGCTAAACTAGTCATAGTTGCTGATGAAAAACTCGTTAATGTAGACGATGATTTCACTGATGAAGATTCTAAAGCAACACCTGAAATCAAACAAGGATCTTTGGGTGACATACCTAGCATCTTTCTGCTAGATAATGTTGCTCATGTTATTATTTTTGATGTTATTGAAAATGTTTCTATTGCAGATCAGGACACTCCCAACATTGTAGATCAAAGCTCACTAGAAGTTGTTGCAGTTGAATAACGAGTTGCTCTCTTTCCTGTTGTCATCATGCCTATTGCACCTTGTGGCCTACTAGTTCATCCACAACCTCTTCGTTATAATTTTCTCAATCGATGGTTCTCTCGAATGTTGGTTTCCTATTTTTTGCCACCATCACATCAATTTTCAACGTTTCCATGTATTTCATGCCTTGATCTGGTGTCTTCGTAGCCTTGGAGTTTCGATCTCCTATTTTTGGGCATTGATCTGTAGCACACGACCTTCACATCGTCTTCCTTGGTGGCTATGTAGCTCTTGTACAAATTTTCAACACGTTTTTATGTTTTTGGACGATTTTTTGATGACTTATACATGATCAACAAGTCTTTCCAACTACTCAACATCGATTCCAGCAGTTTCCCTATAATTTCCAGGCACAAATATACATTTGTTGGTCTTTTTTTGAACACTTCGATCGAAGATCTAATATTTTGGTACTATTTCCTGTGTTTTTTTGTGTGTCCATGTGAATTCACGATGAACATCAATTTTTTAGCATCAAAAATTGCTATATGTGCTCCTATCACCATCGAGCATACCACTTTTGGTCGATCTGCTGCAACAAAATTTATGGTCACCGCACCCTATAGTCGTTCATTGTCACCGCTTCCACTCACTCGACCTCAAGTGTGGCCTCCACCATTCAATAAATTAAATTAAATTAATTTTTAATTTAATTTAATTTTTACATACCCATTTCCTCCATTTCCAACAATAAATTAAATTAAATTATTTTTAATTTAATTTAATTTTTTTCATTGTTACCGTTGTCATTAATTCCATACCATCATTAATGTGCATGTCCATCATTAAAACATACCCACCACCTAATGTGCATTTTTATTTTAATGCACACATTTTCTTTTAATTTTTGCACGTGGCTCACCATTAAATGCAAATTTAATAATAAATTAAATTAAATTATTTTTTAATTTAATTTAATTTTTCCCACCACCGTTCAATCAAAAACAAAAATTTAATGCATTTCCATGTCGTTGCTTTCATTAAATGCATTTCCATGTCGTTGCTTTCATTAAATGCATTTCCATGTCGTTGCTTTCATTAAATGCATTTCCATGTTGTTGCATTCATTAATGTCTGTCACCTTTATTAATGCGCATTAAATTGTTACCCTTCATTCACATGCACATTTCCTTAATGCTCGTGGCCCACAATTAAAACCAAAATTTAATGCATTCGTAATTTTCAACTGGCATCTTTGGCACATATTTCAAGGAATATTCTTCGGCATCTTTGTTGTACCACTGATGTTGTTTTCTTATGTCGAATCGAGGGACCCATATAGCTATCCGTCGGTATAGCAATGTTTATAGTCATTGGAGAGCATTTTTCGAGCCTGATTCAGTGCTAGCATTAGTTTTTAATTTTTTGAAGACTTGTAAAAACTTGTCATTTTGGTCTTCTTATTTTGTAATAGGAGTACATTTTTGGTTGTACCCAATACTTATGGCTCTTTCCCTCTTTCTCTTCCACCCTTGTACACATTGGGGACCAATGCTTTCTTAGTGGGGAGGAATGATAGGGAATAATGTATTATCATTACTTGTTAGTTGTAACAAATAAGGGTCGTCAATATTTAATACCACCTTATCCAATTGAAGCTTTGTAATGCCTATTTATAGGCATGTTCTGGTAAGACAATTCAGTTTTATCTATTTATAATTATGTTCCTTATCAGTGATCCAAGTGGTAAAGCTACTAAAGAATGAAGGGATACCAAGTTCCAAAATAAGTTCAAAAATAAATTAGTGTGGGTGCATTGGGTCCCAAGTGATACCAAAGACGAGCACACAAGCTACTAGTTTCTCGATGTCATATCATGCTTACAAAAATGTAACAAGAAGTGATTAAAATCATCAAACAATGTGGTGTTACAAAGTACCTAAATTCTAGTCCACTCATATGATAATGAACAAAAATGTTATTCCAATTACATAATCAAATAGGGATAAACCATTCTCAAAAGAAAAAGTATAAGTAGGTGAAATATTTTGGTATTATGTGTTTATTACTACCTTCCAAAGAGAGAATCTTATTTTGGTATCAAGCATCCAAGAGTACATAGTTATCCTAAAAGGTGTAGTAAACAACATTATTTACATTAGAAGATAAGCATATTTTTTGGAGTTTATCTATTTTTTCAAATTTGATTGTATGTTAGTGATTAGATATAAGAAGAAATGCAGTCTATATGGGAAAAATAAATATAAATAGGCTTCCAATACAGTGAGTGGTTGTAAGAAAAAATTGATCACCAAATTTTAAAAATATAATAGTTTGAAGTTTTCAGCTATAACTAGGATAGAAAACACTATCAGATATTATAATTATAGATAGATACCAAATTTTCAAAAATTAAAATCCGTCACTTTCTTTTAAAGAAATAGGTTATATAATATATATTTGAAAATCTCTTCAAGTTTACTTTATAATGGAATAGACATTATTGATTAGATGTGTTACCATGGAAGAGTCGTGACATAAAACATCTCTATAGGTATTTCTTGTCACTATGGCTAAAGCACCATATAAATGCAACTATATGATGTTAAAACTAAATATATAAAGGTTTAATCACCTACAAGTCTCCATTCTCTAGAGTGATAAGAGTTGCCCAAATTTAGACAAATCTTATAATTAACTTCAAATTTTAAAACTAAAAAGAAGCATGATTGGAGGAGCTACATAAAATCCCCCCTAAAGAATTGCTTGCTTTAATTTAAGATGAAATAAAGAGAATCAAAGTATGGTGGATGAATTTAAAGTGGTTGACAAAGTCACGTAGCTAAGGAAAAAACTTTGAACTAGCTAAAGCACTCCTATCAAATAAGTTTCTCAAAGTGCTTCACAATAAATACGCACAAAATACCATAAAAAGTAATGTGACCCAAGTGACAAAGCTATTGACATAATGCAAAAAGGTAGCAAGTTCTAAAAGGATTCCAATAAGAAATTAATGTGGATGCATTGGGTCCCAAGTGATATAGAAAACAAGGACATATAAACCACTAGTCTCATTGCCATAATATGCTTTAAAATATGTAATATGAAATAGCCAAAATAATCAACCAAATGGTGTTACAAAGTATCCTATAGTCTAATTCATTCATATGATGGATGAACAAAATGTTTATTGATGGGAGATGACATTGACCATCCTTTGTCATCCTTTTTGTCTTAACTCAACCCTAAACTGATTATCTTGTGTACCCTTATGAGGATTTATAAGTGTATTTTATGTATATATAAATAGATAAAACTCCAAGTTTAAATACCCATATTGTTATTGGTACTCTTGTGATAATGTGACCTTGATAATAAAGTGGATATAGTATCACAATAACTTGGTTGGTTGAAATTGCAAGCTTATTGTAGTGGTAATGGATTTGACCTCTCTTTGGAGGTCTAAGGTTCAAACCCCACTCAATATGAGGGTACCATAACCCCTCATAAAAACCTGTATAAACTCATTGAAGAAACATGGTTGGTTGAGTTAATCTTCATGAAGGATTAGGGCATTTTTTTAAATGTTTCATCTTATAGGAGTCATATCTTTGTGAAGGGTTATCTGATTTAGTTGATTCTTGGACCAATTTATGCAAAATTTGAATAGCTTTACAATAGTTGGTCATATGGAGGAATCAGAGTAATATTGAGGGATATACGACCCTATGAAGTTAGCTATCCGAAACAAGGGTAGTGACAATTTTTCAAGTCACGAAAAATAAAATTGCAAATATTTATTAGCTAGGGTTCGGATGATGGAAGGAACAATGGAGAAATAGGTATTTAGTGAGGCTAGATATTCTCTCTAGGCATAGAATTTTTTAGATAAGTTTTTTTCCCTTATTTTGTCTTAGAATTTTTGCATACAAATTATTATAATTTTTTATCAAATATTATATTTGATATAGGATATTTTGGTAAAATTTAGTACATTTTATGTTTTAGTTTCCTTCCCATTGACTAATTTATAGCTAAATCCTTAAAATTATCTCTAGTAGTAGAGGTTAGTAAGCACAACTTAGAGGATCAATCCTCATGGCTCCAAGATAGGGTGGTTTTTGGTAAATTTAATAGGTATTGGCTAAGGAATTTAGCCTTGAGAAAATAAATTGATAGGAGTTGGAAATATCCAGGAGTGAGTCTATCCTTTCCTCTCAAAGGTTTATTCCTAACCATTTTTTCTAAGGAAGATAGATATAAACATCTAAAATGGTTTCCTTGGTTTATGGGAAGAGCAGGACTCTTCCTTACCAACTGGTATGAAGGCTTTTCAATTGAAAATGTAAATCTATCCCTAGTACCAGACTGGGTTAGGATGTATGTGTTGCCCATTGAATTTTAGGAAATATATACCTTTAAGGAAATAGGCAACACTCTAGGAGAATTCCTTGAGATTTTAGAAACTATAAAAGATGGATTCTTGGTTATTTATACTCGGATATTGGTCATGATTGATATAAGTAAATTTTATTATAATCAATCATTCTTAAGTATGGGTATAAGATGTGGATCCAAACCATAGATTATGAAAACATATCTTTTAGATGTAGAATATGAAGAACACAAGCTTATACTAAGAGGGGGGTGAACAGTATAAGATCAAACTTTTACTTTTCTTTCCAAAGCAATATTATCCAATATTATCAATTGCAATAATGAAACAATGCACAAATAATCACACACATGAGAGACACATATTTAATGTGGTTCATCCAATGTGGGCTACATCCATGGAGAAATATTTCTTATAAATTTATCAACAAAATTCATGGGAACTCATTCCCTATTACAATTTTTGTGGAACTCTATCCATAGGAGACACATGCCCCCTCTCACAAGTTTGTGGATCCCAATCCACAAGAGACACCAATCCTCTCTACTTTCTATCCATAGGAGAGCTCAATCCCCTCTACTCTAATTCATGGACCTTTATCCACAAGAGACCTTAATCCCCTCTACTCTAGTTTGTGGACCTCTATCCACAGGAGACCTCAATCCCCTCTACTCTGATTCGTGGATCTCTATCCACAGGAGACCTCAATCCCCTCTACTCTGATTAATGGACCTCTATCCACATGAGACCTCAATCCCCTCTTCTCTAATTCATGGATCTCTATCCACAAGATATCTTAATCCCCTTTTCTCTAAACTGGTCCAAGCCTTTACACAAATATTGCTCAAATATGCTCACCAAAACCTGCTCAAATCTGCTCCAAGCCTACACACAAGGCTTGCTCAAATCTACTCACCAAAACCTGCTCATAATTCTGCTCAAATCTACTCATAAAACCTGCTCAACTCTGCTCACAACTCTACTCAAATCTTCTCACCAAACCTGCTCAAATCTACCTCAATCCTACTCATAGAACCTACTCAAATATTCCCAAATATTGCATACAAACAATGCTTATATCTTTCCCAAAAGTGCTTTCTTTGGCTAAAGTAATTCAGACATATTCTACCCAAAAAAATTCTTCATGAACATATAAAGAATGATATGCATTACAAATACTCAATATGTCCTTTTATATTCATTAAGTCTATCACTTTCATATGTCTCATATTTATTGCACTCTAAAATATAGCTCTAGTCTAGCACTTGATAATTGAATTTCTTATGTACTCCTAAAATCAATCAAACCCTATGCACAAATGTTTTTCACAAAACCTTATATTATTATTCCCAATTTCAATCAAAGTAATGCACAAATTTATTCTCAAACCCTTGCTCTATTATTCTTAAATTTATTCAAAGCAATGCACAACTTTGTTCTCAAACCCTTGCACTTTTATTCCCAAATTCATTCAAAGCAATGCACAACTTTGTTCTCAAACCCTTGCACTTTTATTCCCAAATTCATTCAAAGCAGTGCACAACTCTACTCACAAAATTGACCTATAATATTTGCACATTTAATCCCAATTTCATTCAACACTAATGCTCATCAAATCAATCCTTATATATTTTAAACCTTGTCTTTTTCTTGCAATATTTTATCTTTTTGTCCCAAACCACTCTTAACATTTTTTATTCTCTATAAAATATTTAAATATGATATTTAAATATTATAATCCTTTATTTAAAATCTTAGCTTAAATAATTATCCATTTTTATATTATCCAACCTTGTCAACTTCACACCCTTGAAGAATATTTTTGCCTTGAATAATATGCACCCTTTGACATCAATGACAACTCAATATACTCAATATTTCCAATAATCTCCCCCTTTTTCATTGATGGCAACCCTACAAAGAAAAATTTATTTTACTGCAACTGGGTTCCAAATCTACTCCCCCTAATAAGCTACTCGTCCTTACTGAATTTTTCCCCTTTGACATCAATGGCAAAGAGCTCCTTGGGGCTAAAGATAAGACACTTAGTGCAGCCCCCTCACCACCTCCTTTTCTTGAGCTTATTAATTATGGGATGGGAGTGAAACTCCCAAATTACTATGATCCTCTTCTTGTTTCATTTTCTTTCTCCAAACTTTTGAAGTCATACCTCTTTAAACATTTTGACTTTGCTTCTTCTTGCTTGTCTTTGGAAATTCAGAAAACACTATTTCACACCATTTTGCTTTATGCCCAAAATTATTGTAATTGATACATATGATACTGTAGTCCTTTGAAAGTGCAAGTGACTTGAAATTTCTTTTGGTGAAACCATAATTATTCTTACCATGAACCTTGCGATGTATAGCTTTATGACAAAAAAGATTACATGAGTAGCAATAACCTTGGAATAGATATTCATCTTGCCTTGGAGGATATGATAGCATGGTTCTTTCTTTGTTTTTCCTGTGATAGTTTCTATTCCTTGATGGTGCATTGTTTTCTTCCTCTTTGATGCTTTCGCTTCTCAACTTATCAGTATAGGTATTAGGCTCTTCTTCAAATACCTTCTTTGATGCTTATATTTATTTTGAGCTTGACTCCTCTTCTTGTACCTCTTGACCTTCCTCATAACCAATTCTAGTATTCATAAATGGAGATATCTGTATTTTGATAATATCATCCAAATATTTTGAGCTTTTCCTAAACCGATATATCTTATTATTGCATTTCTAGTTCTTTTACCTTTAAATTTTCAGCCATACCTTCTTCAACTTTCTTTGCCTCTTCAATCTTAACTTTTAAATCGATGAGATCTTGTAGAAGTTTTGCCTTTGTTTTCTCATCCTCTTGTACTTGATCCTTCAATCTTAAGTTCTCCCTTTTCAACTCTTCAAGATCAAAATCAAGTTCTTCTTCTATATCAACCATGACTTCTTCCTTTTTTGAATCTTTCTCTTTTTCTAGGTCTTCAACTATAGGATCATCTTCTTTCTCTTTTTCTTGATCTTCAATAACAGGAGCATCTTCTTTCTCTTCTATGGTCAAAAATAGAATTTCTTCTTTTTCATTATCGGAGAAGCTTTCATCACTTTCACTTGAAGCACTGCTTGCTTCTTCAGCATAAAAACTCTTCTTATACCTTTGAAATATCTTCTTCTCATGCTTGCCTTAACCATGCCTATTTTTATTTTCATAATAAAACTTTATTTTCTTCTTTTTCTTGTAATCCTTTTCCTATTCACTACTACTACCTCCATTTTGTGGACAATTAGTTGCATAGTGACTAATGTTACCACAGCTAAAATATTTCACAATCTGCATATTTTTGTATTTTCTTAGACCCTTCTTATTTCTTGTCACAAAGTTAGCCTCTTCTTCACTACTTGATTCATCACTTGATTCTTGTTCTTTATTATTTTTCTTCTTTGAAGCTTTGAATGTTGTCTCTCTTTTTTATGTTTATTATTTTTCTATCCTCATATCATAGGCTATGAGAATTCCATGTAGCTCATCCATGCTTAAAGTTTTGAGATCCTTCATCTCTTCTATTACTGAAACCTTTGCATGTTACCTCATAGTGAGTGATCTCAATATTTTTTGAACAATAGTAGATTCCTCAATATTTTATCCAAGTCCACAAATAGTAGTGAAAACCTCATAAACACAAAGTAGATACATAGTAATATCTTCATCATATTTCATATTCAAGTCTTCAAACTTCCTCCTATGTGTTTGAAGTTTTGCAATTTTGACCTTGTCGTCTCCTTCATATGTTCTTTGTAACTTATCCCATATTTCTTTTGTTGAAGTGCATTGCATGACTTTCACAAACTCTCATTCACATAACCCACTCAAAATTGCATTCATTGCCTTGGCATTATCTTCATATGGTTTCTTACCACTTGCATCTGTAGGAGGAGTTGTAGATGATGTGAATCCATTTTCAATGAATTGCCATGTATCATATCCATGTGTCATCAAATAAGTCTTCATCGTCACACTCCAAAAAGCATAGTTAGTCTCATAAAACAATGGAGCCTTATTTGATGAAAACCCTTCCTTATGAGCCATATGTGTTCTTGTAAGATCTTCCTTCAAGTTGTTAGGATTTCACAAAGGAACCCGCTCTGATACCAATTGAATAACACAAGCCTACTCTAAGGGGGGGTTAATAGTATAAGATCAAACTTTTACTTTTCTTTCCAAAGTAATATCATCCAAAATTATTAATTGCAATAATTAAATAATGCACAAATCATCACACACATGAGAGACATAGATTTAATGTGGTTCACCCAATGTGGGCTACATCCACGGAGAAATATTTATTATAAATTTTTTAACAAATTTTTTGGAAACTCATTCCCTATTACAATGTTTGTGGAACTCTATCCACAGGAGACACATGTCCCCTCTCACAAGTTTGTGGATCCCAATCCACAGGAGACACCAATCCCCTCTTCCCCTCTTCTCTGGTTTGTGGACCTCTATCCATAGGAGACATCAATCCCCTTTACTATAATTCATGGATATCTATCCATAAGAGACCCTAATCCCCTCTACTCTAGTTTTTGGACCTCTATCCATAGGAGACCTTAATCCCCTCTACTCTGGTTCATGGACCTCTATCCACAGGAGATCTCAAACCCATATGCTCTAATTCGTATACCTCTATCCATATGAGACATCAATCCCCTCTGCTCTTATTTGTGGACCTCCATCCATAAGAGACCTCAATTCCCTATGCTCTAATTCATGGATCTCTATCCACAAGAGACCTCAATCCCCCCTGCTCTAATCTACTCCAAGCCTTTACACAAGGCTTGCTCAAATTTACTCATCGAAACCTGCTCAAATCTGCTCTAAGCCTACACACAAGTCTTGCTCAAATATTCTCACCAAAACCTAATAAAATCTGCTCCAAGACTACATACAAGGCTTGCTCAAATATACTCACTATAACCTGCTTAAATCTACTTACATCTACTCAAATATACTCCAAAAATTGCTCACAATTCTGCTCCAATATGCTCACAAAACCTGGTCAAATCTGCTCATAACTCTACTTAAATATGCTCACCAAACCTACTCAATTCTACCTCAATCTTACTCACAAAACCTGCTCAAATATTCCCAAATATTGCATACAATCTATGCTTATATCTTTCCCAACAGTGCTTTATTTGGCTAAAGTAATTTAGACATATTCTACCCATAATTCTTTTTCTTCATGAACATATAAATAATGATATGCATTACAAATACTCAATATGTTCTTTCACATTTATTAAGTCTATTTCTTTCATATGTCTCATATTTATTGCACTCTAAAAGATAGCTCTAGTCTAGCACTTGATAATTGACTTTCTTATGTACTCCCAAAATCAATCAAAACCCTATGCACAAATTTGCTTCACAAAATCTTATACTATTATTCCTAATTTTAATCAAAGCAATGCACAAATTTATTCTCAAACCCTTGCTCTATTATTCCTAAATTTATTCAAAGCAATGCACAACTTTGTTCTCAAACCCTTGCACTTTTATTCCCAAATTTATTCAAAGTAGTGCACAACTTTATTCTCAAGCCCTTGCACTTTTATTCCCAAATTCATTCAAAGTGGTGCATAACTCTACTCACAAAACTAACCTATAATCTTTGCACATTTAATCCCAATTTCATTCAACACTAATGCTCATCAAATCAATCCTTATATATCCAACCATATGACATCAAAAGATTTTATTCATCCAAAAACAAACCTTGAGTAAGGGATTAAATCACCATACCTCTAAAACTACCTTGATGATGATGAGCTTCTCAAACCTGTCTTGGAAAAATAATTTCCTTTTTGATCCTTCAAAAATCTGGTTAGTAATTTTCTATTTCTTGCATAGATAGAAAATCATCCACAAAAACCTTCCCAAAAAATGTGCACAATAAAGCTTGAAAAATAATACTCTATAACTCCTTTTTAGTCTCACAAAATAAAACTTTAAATGCTGACTAAAACCCTCAAACTTCCCTTTTCTATCATGCAAAAATATAATTAAAATTAAACCATAATACACCTTATTTCTCCTTTTCTAACATGCAAAATTTACAATTTCCAAATAAAATTTAATACACCTTATAACTCCTTTTCTAATATGCAAAATTTACAATTTTAAAATAAAAATTTATACACCTTATAACTCCCTTTCTAAATTAAATTTAAAAAAAAATATTTTGCCCCCTTTTTAATCAGCAAGCCCAGTGAATGATTTCTATCTTTTAAATTAAATTTAACCAAAAAAAATTTCAATACCTTCAAACATAATCCAAGTGCACGATTTCCTTCCTTTGCCTCACAAAATAGTATGTATAGGTTTTGACTATGTGACCTCCTGCTCAATGATGCCCTAGCGCTAGCTAGACGACCAACTGGGCTACCCGAGCAAGTAGAACTATCCACATAGCACATCATAAATAAAATGCTCTTCGTTAATTCTCTTCAAACCAAAACTATTTCCTCAATAAAAATGGTGTCTACAAGTTTCGAACCCGTAACCTTCCTACCAGCATCACCTTAGCACTAGCTAGATGACCAGCTGGACTAGCCGCCGAGACAAAAACCAAATTGTGGTATGACAAAGATATTATCCTTTTTGCTCTTGCCTTCAAGCACTCTCTCCTCTATTTCATGTGACCTACTTTAATTTTTGCATGGAGAGAAATTTTGAATTATGCTATAATTTCTTGCCTACTTCCAAATGAATATTTGTGCCCTTATTTATATGGTTTTTCTTCAATACCCATGAACGTCAACGCATTCATATTTTTTTTTTTTTCTCTCCAAAATTTGGCACCTTTCCTTATAAAAACATTATAATATTTTAAACCTTTGGCCCTTGAAATATTAAATCTTTGTCTTTAAACCTTTGCCTCCTCTAAACTTTTGGCCCTTGAGATATTAAATCTTTGTCTTTAAACCTTTGCCTCCTCTTGTGGTCTTTAAATATTTTTCCAAACAATTATAATATTATATTTTAAACCTTATCATTTTCTTGCAATATTTGATATTTTTATCCCAAGCCACTTTAACCTTTGTTCTTCTCTGTATAATATTTAAATATTATAATCCTTTATTTAAAACCTTGCCTTAAATAATTGTCTATTGTTATATTGTCCAACCTTGTCAACTTCACACCCTTGAAGAATATTTTTGCCTTGAATAACATGCACCCTTTGACATCAATAACAACTCAATATACTCAATATTTCCAACAGAATATATCATGATATGGGGCATATTGAGAGATCATGCCCTAAGAATAGCCCAACATAATCATATGTATAAAACCGCAAGAGAAACTTACAAATGGATATGGATGAAAATGGTTTTCAACTTCCAAATAATAGATATAGAAAAATAAAAGTAAATAGTTAATGGATACTGGTAAGGAAGGATATTGGAAGAAATACCAACTCTTTTGAGGCTTTAGCCTATGAAGAAAAAGTAGATCAAAGCTTAGACGACACAATACAACAAGTTCAACATATTAACAAGCAATTGTCTATTCAGTATGATCTTGATTTAGGAATGAACATTTTTTATGAACCTAAGGAATATGTCTCGTTAGATTTTGAATACTCTATTGAAGTACCATGAACCATATAGGAGAAAAATATGGTAAATAAAATGCAATGTTAGATGTTAATACCTCTACCATTAATAAGGAAATATCAAAAAATGAGTAGGACAAGTCAAAAGCTTTTGTAGTAGAGCCAGGAGAGGATAAATATGATGAAAAAGAAAGTTGTGAAAGAATTTTGAGGAATAGAATATAATACTTGCTCCTGATACAAGCAAGGGAAAAAGAGGAAAACCCTCAAATTATCAAGCAAGATCCAAGGAAGTAAAAGCAAACATAAAGAAAGGAACACAGACTAAGTTGGTTGAACTTCTCTTTACCAAACAAAAAAATGATATTGGTAATTCGTAGGAAGGGCTAGTAGCCCCTAATGAGACATGATTATCATCTCATAGAATATAATGGGTGCTAATGCCTCCTCAAAGCAAAGGTGTATGAGGAAACTTTGTTTAAGTAATAAGCCTAATATTCTTTGTATCTAGCAAACTAAAATGACAAAAGAAGAAGTTTCAAAAACTATGAAAACAGTATGGGTGAGATGTGAATGAGATGCTATGGATTCTGAAGGAGCGATAGAGGAAATTCTAACTTGTTGGAATCCTGCTAGAACCTCTTGTGTAACCATTATTAAAACTAGGTATTGGATAGCCTCTTGAGTCACATTCTACTTTGCAGATAGTCATTTCATCCTTATCAATATTTATGGACATACAACTCAATCCGGTAGATTAGAATTTTGGAGTGGTATTGAAGCTTTCATAAGTAAATACCAAGAAACCTGATTTATGATAATAGAATATTTTAATACCATAACCAATTTGGATGAGGAGGAATTAGGAAATTAACCCAAAGTATGAGATATTTCTCAACCTTTATTCAAAATAATAGTCTATGGTAGGTTGAGTTTGAAGAAGATAATTATACATGGACCAACAACAAGAGAGGCCAAAATATAATACAAAAAAAATAGATAGATGCATACTCTTATATCATTGTCTAGATGAAGAGAATTGTGCTAAAACTAATACATTGACAAGGATTGGTTCAAATCACTAGCCAATAAGAGTTAAAATGGAGGTAAGTGAATTCAAAAAAGGATTATATTTTAAATATAAGCATATGTGGAAATATCATCCTTAGTTTTTTGATATGATAACAAAATGTGTAATTCTTCAGGAAATGGTGGGCTATATACACTTCCAAAACAAATTGAATCAATGACATCTAGATTAAAATAATAGAACAAGAACACTTTTGGAAATATTTTTTAGAAGAAAAAATAACCAAAATATAAACTTTAAAAATTCCAAAAAAGTGATCATATTAATCCAAGCTCAGAGGAAAAGGAGTTTCTTAGTGAATATAATAATATTTTTAGTAAGGAATAGAATCTTGGAGATTAAAATCAAGACAAACTTGGTTAAAAGGAGATCAAAATACAAAGTTTTTCATAGAATGGCTATAGTACAAGATCAACATCTAGAATTATTAGAATTAAATCAGTAGCAATAATTTGAATTGAAGACTAGAGTGAAATTAGAAAAGAGGCTAGGTCTTTTTATCATAATACTCTAGGATTAAAGAAGTTTGAAGTTTTTAATGATAAAATTCTACAAGAAGTAGCTTTAGTTATAACATATGAAGACAATAGGAAACCGATGGAGCCTATTACTCTAGAAGAATTTCATTTAGCTCTTTTCTATTTTAATAAGGATGAATCCCTAGGTCTATATGGGCTCTCTGCAACATTTTGTCAACATAGTTGTGGGATATGGTGAAGTATTATTTATTGGTGACAATGGAGTAGTCTAGGGTAAAATAATACATACCTTATAAAATAAATGCAACATATCTTACCCTAATTCCAAAAGAGAAGGATGCATAATTGTTTGATTCATTTAGACCCATAAGCCTATGTAATATGGCATATAATATTATCTCCAAAGTGATGGAAAATCGGTTAAGACCACTATTAGACAAAATTATTTCAAAAAAGCAAGGATTATTTATGAAAGGGAGACAAATTCTAGATAGGATCATAGCAGCTCATGAAGTTATACATTCAACAACTTCAAAAAAAGAGAAAGCAATGATCTTAAAACTTGATATAGTAAATCCTATGATATGGTTAAATGAGATTTTTTTGTAGTATTAGAAAATTTTGGTTTTGGGAAGAAATGGGTTAGATGGATTAAAGCTTGTGTCTCTACAGTTTCATATTCAGTGTTGGTCAATGGGTTAGTAACAAAATATTTTAAATCCAAGAGAGGTCTTAGATAGAGAGATCCTCTATCACCATATCTATTCATTATTATGGTAGAGGTTTTGGGTAGTAACTTGAAGAAGGATAATAAATATGGGGTTATATGTGAACTTAAGGCTAGTAATAACATCAAAAACATCACCCATCAATAGTTTGTAGATGATACAACCCTTTTTGGAAGTGTAAGGATAAATGAGGTCAGAGCTTTGAATAACTTACTAAAGGAATCTAAAAAAGCATCAAGGTAAAAAGTTAGGAAAAAATCTATAATTTACTTCCTAAACACTCCAACTAAAATCAAAGCAAGGATATGCATGTTACTTCAAATGGAGGAGAAAATTGACCAACAACTTATCTAGGGATGCCCTTATTTTAGGGGATAATGAAGATAGAATTATGAAATCTAGTTATAAGTAAAATTTAGAATAAACTACCAGCATGGAAAGGTAGATGGTTATCATTAGCAATAAGAGTACAACTAATTAAATAAATATTACAATTCATTCCAACTTATTATATGGTATTGTATACTATGCCTAAATCAATAGAAAAAAGTTTAATCTATATTATACGATCATTTTTTGGTCAAGATTACATGATAAAAGGAAAATTCCTTTGGTGAAATAAAGCAAGGTGAACGATGATAAAACTAGGGGAGGTCTCATTTTAAGAGTTCTTACGGATGTAAAATTAGCTCTTAGGGGAAAAGTAATCTAAATATTATATAAATCCCAATGACCCAAGCTTATTTTTTACTGCATTATCTCTACCAAATGGTTCTACAATTTGGAACAGTTTAAAAGAATCAATTGATCTAGTGATTAAAGGTTTAATATGGGTAGTGGGAACTAGAAAAATAAATTCTATTTGGATGGATTCTTGGTGTGATAAAAAAACAACTCAATCTAGATCCAATTTTGAAACCTTTTATGAGATTACTTCAAGACAAATATGGTGATAGGGTTTTAAATTTTAGAAAAATAGAATACTTAATCTTATTGAATGAAAAGAGCCTTGCTTAAATAGCAAAGGCATACAATCTGATCCATTGGATCATAACTAACTTGTTATTCTCATAATGACACTGAGAGGGGGGGTGAATCAGTGTAGTTCTTTAAACTTAAATCCACAAATCTTAAATCCGAAACAATTAAAACTTAAAACCAAATAAAGCAAGTATTACAAGAGAACATCACACAACACAAGATTTACTGAGGTTCACCAATTTGGCTACTCCTCAAAAAATGACTGCTTGGACTCCCATCCAAATCCAGCCTTTGCAAAGCACCAACTTTACAATCAATTTACCAGCACCCATTGGAAGGATCACCAACCCCTGATTTATTTGCACCAACAGAAAGGAGCACCAACCCCTGATTTACCAGCACCAATTGGAAGGAGCACCAACCCCTGATTTATCTGCACTAATAGAAAGGAGCACCAACCCCTGATTTACCAGCACCAACCCCTAATTTACCAGCACCAACTGGAAGGAGCACCAACCCCTGATTTACCAGCACCAACTGGAAGGAGCACCAACCCTTGATGCCAAGCAGTAACTTGGACTTAAATTTTGAATCTAGAAGTTTGACAAAAAAATACCTTCGCTTTTATAAGACCCTGACTGGTCTATTGCTTACCAAATCTCTCTCATTGTTTATGAAACACACACATCTTCTATGCTCTTACAGCCGCACTTCACCTTCTTTCAGCCACCTCTCAGTCCTCTTTTCATAGCACACACTTTCCACACTCATACAGCCCTCTTACAGTCCTCTCTGCGTACTCTATGCTCTCTATGCACTCACATCCGGACTTCACCCTTTTTTGATGACACATCAATTCTCCAAGCAACACTCCTTTTATAAATATATTTTCATAATGTAACTCCTGGTCTTCATTGGCTTTCGTCGGTCTTCGTCGGCTTCAACTAATGAAGATGTTCGGTATATCCACCACTCGAAGATTTCATTCTATAACAGTCCCTATAACCGTCGTACTGACTTTTGTCACACTTCTTATTTTAGTTGGGTTCTTCTTCTTGCATCGCAAAAATGCGACATGTCACGAAATCGCAACATTTCTGCCTCTTTGTCTTATTTTGTTGCTTTTGGCCATGAAAATGCAACATGTTGCGATATCGCAAAATTTTTGCCTCTTTGTCTTCTTTTGTTGCTTTTGGCCACGAAAATACATCATGTCGCGATATCGCGACACTTCTGCCTCTTTGTCCTTTTCTTGGATTTTGCCTACGAAAATATAACATGTCGCGATATCACGACACTTTCGCCTCCGTACTCTTCCTCTTTGCTTTTGTCGTGATATCGCGACACTTTTTCTCTCTTGCTCTTTCTCTTCTCTTCTGGTCGTGAAAATGTGACATGTCGCGATATCGCGACACTTTTTCTCTCTTGCTCTTTCTCTTCTCTTCTGGTCGTGAAAATGCGACATGTCGCGATATCGCGACACTTTTTACTTCTTACTCTTTCTCTTGCAACATGTCGCGATATCGTGACACTTTTTCTTTCTTACTCTTTCTCTTGCAACATGTCACGATATCGTGACACTTTTTACTTCTTACTCTTTCTCTTGCAACATGTCGTGAAATCGTGACACTTTTTCCTGCTTGCTCTTTCTCTTCCAACATGTCGTGAAATCGTGACACTTTTTCCTGCTTGCTCTTTCTCTTTCAACCTGTCACGAAATCGTGACACTTTTTCCTGCTTGCTCTTTCTCTTCCAACATGTCGCAAAATCATGACACTTTTTTCAAGCTTGCTCAAAATGTTGCGATATCACGACACTTTTTCTTTCTTGCTCAACTTGTGAAATCGTGACACTTTTTCCTTCTTCTTCAACATGTCACGATATCGCGACACTTTTTCCTTCTTGTTGTAGTTTGCTTTTCCTTTGATCTTTAGCATATGGGCCACTTCGATCTTCTTTGAAAATCATTGTACATACTCTGAATAGCTTCTGAACTCCTGTCCACTACATCAACCAATCTATCTGACTGTGTTGACAATAATGACAATACTGTCGTTGCACCTTGCTCAACAATCTCCCCCTTTGGAATTGTTGGCAACACACGTGCAATTTCCTGTAACTCTTCTCCCCCTTTGACAATAATACCAAAGAGCTGCTGCAGACTCCCCCTGAGTCCATGCACAACATTCTCAGGAAAAAATTATTACACTTAGCAAAAATCACAAACATGAGCAAAAATATAAACAAATACGCAAATGCTCCCCCTGAGAATGTGGTCTTGATAGCTAGTCAATTCTTGGGAAGCGTGACCACTCCCAATTTATTGCGAAGGTACTCAAAAACTTCCTTGGGCAACGGTTTTGTGAAGATATCCACTACTTGCTCTGTAGTTGGAACAAAGTCCAACTTAACCTCACCTTCCTTAAGTCGCTCTTTTTCTTTCCACTCTGGTTTGATTATAGTTTTGGGCTCTTGTTTTGACTTTTCCTTTTCAGTAGCTTGTGCATGTATTTTGGGAAATTTTCTATTTTGTCTCATCCCATTTGGTTGAAATTTTCTTCCCTGAAATTGATTTGATGCAAATGTACTTCGACAATTTCTTGCAATGTGCCCAAAATTATGATAGTTATAACATTCTACTGCATAATCCATCAAAGGTGAAAAAATATTTTTGCTGGTAAAATTCCTTGGTCCTACATTATACTTGCAATATGAGATCTTATGTCCATAACCATTGCATTTAAAACAGTAACCAGAAAAGAGATGATTGAACCTGGGTGATGGTCTTTGCCATGTTGTCGTAGGAGCCATAAATCTTCTTCTTCTTTGATGTGTGACATTGGTGAATCCATCATTGTCAATTCTCCTTTCGTGCCTTGCATTATTGCTTTCTTTTGCATGAGTCATTTTTTCTTGATCAACCTATTTCTTATCTTCATTCTTTATGGATTCTACATTTATGGCCTTTGATCCATTTGATGATTCTCCTTCGACAAAGCCCAAACCAAATTTGATGCTTGTAGTCCTTTGGTTATTTATAATCTTATCCAGCTTCATAGAACTTTCTTCACGTTTGTGATAACAACTAATTTTACGATTCATCTCTTCTATCTGCATCCTTAAACCAACAGTCTCTTCTTCTAGCTTGCTGCAATAATCTATTTTCATGTTTATTTGCACTTTTAGATCTTCAGATATTTTTTTGGATTCTTCTATCTGTACTTTCAAACTTGTTATGATTTCATTTGCATCCTCAAGCTTTCTTGAAATTTTCTTATTATTTTTTCTTTCTATCTTCAATTCATCCAAAGCTGCAATTAGTTCCTCTTCCAAATTTACTTCTGCATCAATTTCTTCTTCATCGCATTCCTATTATTTTTCTATTTTTTCTTCTTCGAGTGCCATGAAAAGAGCTTCACCTATTTCCTTTTCAGAATCCTCACCGGAGCTGTCTTCTGATGAACTAACATTCTTGGAGATGAAACTTTTCTTCTTGAAGTTGCATTTTTTGAAATTTGGTTTTTTCTTCCAGTCACTTCTTTCTTGGTGCGATCCTTCATCACTTTTGTTCTTCTCATTAAGTGGACATTTATCTGCATAATGCCCAATGCCTCCACAGTTGAAACATTTAAACGGTAACTTTTCTCTGTATTTTCCTTTTCCCCTTTTTAGTTTTCGAACAAAGTTTGCTTCCATTTCATCTGATGTCTCTTCTTCCTCGGATTCTTGTTTTGCTTTCATATTTTTAAGGGCTTTAAAAGCAGCTTCTCTGTATGTGGGTTTATATTTTACTATTTTCATCTCATATGTAGTCAAAGAACCATGCATCTCATCCATACTAAAATAATTTAGATCTTTAGCTTCTTCTATAGCTGAGACTTTAAAATCAAATCTTTGGAGAAGAGATCTTAATACCTTTTTCACAATGATAGAGTCTTCGATTTCCTCGTTGAGTCCTCTAATCGCATTAATGACTTCATTAACTCTTAGCATATATACCTCTATGTTCTTATCATCATTCATCTTTAATACTTTGAACTAAGCTCGATGTGTTTGTAACTTGGCCTCCTTGATCTTATCATCTCCTTCATAAATGCTCCTTAGTTTGTCCCATATTTCTTTTGCCATTTTACAGCTCATAATCTTTACCAATTCACTGTCCACTAAACCGCACATGATAGCATTCTTTGCTTTAGATTTATTCTCAAACAGTTTCTTATTGGCAACATCGGTTGGAGAAGTGGTGGATATTGTGTATCCACTGTCTACTGAATCCCAAATGTCGTATCCTAAAGCACAAAGATATGACTACATCCTGAGTTTCCAATATGTGTAATTAGTTTCGTCCAACAATGATGCTTTGTTTGATGAGAAGCCTTCACCACCTGCCATTGTGTCACTTCCAAGATCACCCTAGCCGGTTAAGCTTATTCAAGAACTTGGCTCTGATACCAATTTTTATTCTCACAATGACACTAAGAGGGGGGGTGAATCAATGTAGTTCTTTAAACTTAAATCCATAACTCTTAAAACCAAAACAATTAAAACTTAAAACCAAATAAAGCAAGTATTAAAATAGAACATCACACAACACAAGATTTATCAAGGTTCACCAATTTGGCTACTCTTCAAAAAATTACTGCTTAGACTCCCATCCAAATCTAGCCTTTGCAAAGCACTAACTTTACAATCAATTTACCAGCACCCACTAGAAGGAGCACCAACCCTTGATTTATCTACACCAATAGAAAGGAGCACCAACCCCTGATTTACCAGCACCAACTAGAAGGAGCACCAACCCTTGATTTATCTACACCAATAGAAAGGAGCACCAACCCCTAATTTACCAGCACCAACTAGAAGGAGCACCAACCCCTAATTTACCAGCACCAACTAGAAGGAGCACCAACCCCTGATTTATCAGCACCAATTGGAAGGAGCACCAACCCCTAATTTACCAGCACCAACTGGAAGGAGCACCAACCCTTGATGCCAAGTAGCAACTTGGACTTCAATTTTGAATCTAGAAGTTTGACAAAAAAATACCTTCGCTTTTACAAGACCCTAACTGGTCTATTGCTTACCCAATCTCTCTCACTGTTCATGAAACACACACATCTTCTATGCTCTTATAGCCGCACTTCGCCTTCTTTCAGCCACCTCTCAGTCCTCTTTTTGTAGCACACACTTTATGCACTCATACAGCCCTCTTACAGTCCTCTCTGCATACTCTACGCTCTCTGCGCACTCATAGCCACACTTCACCCTTTTTCGATGACACATCAATTCTCCAAGCAACACTCCTTTATAACAATATTTTCATAATATAACTCCTGGTCTTTGTCGGCTTTCATAATGTAACTCCTGGTCTTCGTCGGCTTTCGTCGGTCTTCGTCGACTTCAACTAATGAAGATGTTCGGTATATCCACCACTCGAAGATTTCATTCTATAACAGTCCCTGTAACCGTCGTACTGACTTTTGTCACACTTCTTATTTTAGTTGGGTTCTTCTTCTTGCATTGCAAAAATGTGACATGTCGTGAAATCGCGACATTTCTGCCTCTTTGTCTTCTTTTGTTGCTTTTGGCCACGAAAATGCAACATGTCGCGATATCGCGACATTTCTGCCTCTTTGTCTTCTTTTGTTGCTTTTGGCCATGAAAATACAACATGTCGCGATATTGCGACACTTCTGCCTCTTTGTCCTTTTCTTGGCTTTTGCCTACGAAAATACATGTCGCGATATCGCAACACTTTCGCCTCCGTACTCTTTCTCTTTGCTTTTGTTGCGATATCGCAACACTTTTTCTCTCTTGCTCTTTCTCTTCTCTTCTGGTCGTGAAAATGTGACATGTCGCGATATCACGACAATTTTTCTCTCTTGCTCTTTCTCTTCTCTTCGGTCACGAAAATGTGACATGTCGCGATATCGCAAAACTTTTTACTTCTTACTCTTTCTCTTGCAACATGTCGTGATATCGTGACACTTTTTCTTTCTTACTCTTTCTCTTGCAACATGTCGCGATATCGCGACACTTTTTACTTCTTACTCTTTCTCTTGCAACATGTCGTGAAATCGTGACACTTTTTTCTGCTTGCTCTTTCTCTTCCAACATGTCGCAAAATCATGACACTTTTTCCTGCTTGCTCTTTCTCTTCCAACATGTCGCGAAATCGTGACACTTTTTCCTGCTTTCTCTTTCTCTTCCAACATGTCGCAAAATCGTGACACTTTTTCCTGCTTGCTCAACATGTCGCGATATCGCGACACTTTTTCTTTCTTGCTCAACTTGTCGCGAAATCGCGACACT
Source organism: Wollemia nobilis (assembly GCA_028583015.1). NCBI lineage: Eukaryota > Viridiplantae > Streptophyta > Pinopsida > Araucariales > Araucariaceae > Wollemia > Wollemia nobilis. The sequence goes on along the minus strand of JAQPPZ010001765.1, from coordinate 12,119,657 downwards.
TTTTCCTTCTTCCTCAACATGTCGCGATATCGTGACACTTTTTCCTTCTTGTTGTATTTTGCTTTTCCTTTGATCTTTAGCATATGGGCCACTTCGGTCTTCTTGGAAAATCACTATACATACTCTGAATAGCTTCTAAACTCCTGTCCACTACATCAACCGATCTATCTGACTGTGTTGACAACAATGACACTACTGTCGCTGCACCTTGCTCAACATAACTGAGCTAATCTCAGCCAAATAAATTATCCTAGTAACAACTTAGGATATAATATTATTCTAACACCCCCTCTTAAGTGGGACTAGGATATACTAACACCCCCCCTGAAGTGATACTAGGAGGTAGTGAAAAGACAACAAAACCAAAACAAGTGGCATATCCACAAGTATGAGTCCAGATAACAAGGCCTGATAAGGTACTCATGTACAATATGTGGTCAAAAAATCTCTGCTAAAAGATGATGAAAAACTACAAGTGTCTCAAAAAAGAGGAGTGTGAAGATAGGATGGAGAAAGAACCACAAAAATTGCAAGGATAGTCCAAATTGATTCCACAAACATGAGTATGTGGTTTTCACCTATATGAACACAATGGACTGATAACTAGGTCCAAAACTTGTGGATAAACAACAAAACAAGTGGCATATCCACAAGTATGAGTCCCAACAACAAGGCTTGATAAGGTACTCATGTACAATATGTGATCAAAAATAAGAAAGATCACTAAAGAAAACTCCCCTAAAACCAAAGTGTCTCACAAAAAGGAGTGTGAAGATAGGATGGAGAAAGAACCACAGAAATTGCAAGGGTGGTCCAAAATGACTCCACAAGCATGAGTATGTGGTTTCCACCTATATGAATACAATGGGCTAGAACAAGGTCCAAAACTCATGGACAAACAACAAAAACAAGGGGAATTATGAAAAACCCCAAGGGAGAAAACCACCTACCAGAATAGAAGAAGAAAAATAAGAATGAAGATGTGCATGGAGGATGGAGAGGAAGGAAGATGTCCTCTTAAACTTCCCTTAGGAAAACTTCCATAAAGAAGCCTGCAAAGGATCCATCAGATGTCTCAAAAAAAAGTAGAGACTCATCACCGAAATGAAAGCATTCTCCCAGACTGGTGCTTATGACACATATCAAGGTTGTGAACCATGAAAAAATATCACTAAAGAAAACCCCCTGAAACCAATGTGTCTCACAAAAAGTAGTGTGAAGATAGTGTGGAAAGAACCACAAGAATCGCAAGGGATGTCCAAATTGAATCCGCAAGCATAAGTAGTGGTTTCCACCTATATGAACACAATGGGCTGATAACAAGGTCCAAAAAAAGTGGACAAACAACTTACTTCAAGGGAATCTGAAAAATAAAGGGCACCAATGTAGCTTTTGAACTTGTCCTTATGGTGACCTCCTCATCCTACCGAAATGCATGGGTAACCAGCCGTTGCACCTGATAGGTGATATAGAGGAGATGACTAGATACGAGGATCACTTACAAAGCTATGGGAGTGTCGGGTTCAACCGAGAGTGCACTCCATGATACAATATATTTGAGGCCAAAAAAAACACAAGTTAAATTGTCTCATAATGGAAAATGGACACTACCAATGTATCCTCTTCGGAAAAATATTTTTGACGATTATAAACACCCTTATGATTGGGTGTCAAAATGACCTTCATTTACAAGAAAAACAATAGTCAAACAATAGTCTTCTTCCTTTACAAGGGAATGTTCCATAATGTCCTTAGGAATTTACAAATTATCTCTCGTAGGAAAAAAAAACAAGGTTTTCTTATGGATAAATATAATGTTTTCAATAAAACATTTCATGGTCACTTGGTTTTTCAAGTATTAATTTTTTTTTTTAAATGATTAAATGCCCTGTGCTTTGAAACAATTAATGAAGGCTATAAGAGCCTTTTTACATTTAATGGCCTAACCTTGTGGCAATACTTACTAATTTTAGGCCCCCCTTCTCATTTTGAAATAAAATCGCCTCTTTTTATGACATCATGTATTAAAAAATACATTGGTCCTCTTAACTTTTTATCACGAACGCTGGCTACACTTTGAGAAAACAATCGACACAGATCCCAGGGTAGGGAAGAAAATAGATCCCAGTGTAAAACACAGCAATACAGTGGATATCTTCAAACTAGATCAATGTCGTCATGAACTTACCAAACGGTCATCCGAGACGGAGTCACTACCCATGTTCCGCCGCTCAACTCAAGAAAATCTCCTCGTTCGGCATTGGAACTCCATCAATAAAATTTGTGTCAGAAGTAGTTAGTTTGTGGACTGAAAGCCACCCACCATTGCCTTTAAAGCTCTCAGATACGGTGATAACACCATCGATACGGAGACTGTGATCTGCATTAAAAATTACGCAAATTTCTCGGCAATGCTGATCTAGACGCGTGAATTTGAACACTTTTTTCGTAGGCTGGTTTACTCCACACAATGTATACATCCACCAGTCCTGAAATCTTCTGGACAATGGATGTCATATCATCAAAGCTTGGCCTACAATAATTAAAAAAATATTTTTATCATCTCAGACAATGATCTTTGCACGCTTCCCGATGGGCCCGAGCTCGTCATCTTCAGCACATAAAATAGATCCGCAGATACTCCAGCACTGTAACGGTCTCACAACAGCTACCCTTCTTCATTTACAAGTCTCTTACCACCAATTTCAGTGCCAACGTGACATTTTGACTTCTGAGAGAAAAAATATATATGCGCATCTCCCACAGTGCAAAAAAATAGCACACTATCACGAGCATAGCGCCACTACCGCAGCCACCAGAAAGGTCTCGTCCATGCAAAAAATCTGAAGCTACTGAAACGAACTATCGCATCAAAAAAATTACAGAGAAGCTTCACCTTGCAAAAAAATTGAAGCCCTTGAAGACCTTGCATCAGCTTCACCTTGAAAAAATAATATAAGTCACCGAGCCCACCGCTCCGCAAAGAGTAACCTTCTGGCAATGAAGACAGCAAGGAAAGAAGCCAAGGAGCGTGCCAGATCTCCGGGTCATGGGCCAATGAAACTTGAAAACTGCAAATATTTTAATGGACATCTCCTTCTCCCATTCACCATAGATGGTCCTTTCGCTTGAATTAAATGTCCACAATTCCATTGTTCTTAAAAACAAAGAGTAGCCCAATACCTAACCTCTTGTGCACGCTTGAGACCTCTGATGGTGCATCATATTTTAAAACATCAAAATATCAAAACATTAAATCATTAAAATGTCAAAGCATGAAAACGTCTGTGATCAACACAGTGATATGTCGAAGCCGTTGTGGGTAATTAATTAACCAAACGTTGCCTCCTTTGCGTTTGCCACCGTCTTCAGAGAAAGACGACGTAGGGTCCCTCCACAACGGCGATGGAACCCATGGTGCACTGTTATTTTCTCTACCAAAAAAACTTGGAAAAATGGGCGACCACCATCAAAACCCTCGATGTGCCAGATAAAATATAGATTCGGATGAATCATGACAGGAGATGAAAAACTCAATTTTGCAAAAAAAATTCATTCACTGGCCTAAAAAAAAATTAGCTCTCGCAAGATATTGTTATGTGATGCCCTCACCCTCCCTGCCGCTTTAGAGTAAGGGTTCGATGCCCTGGGAGTCGCACCACTATTGCACTCTGTTGTTCTCATCAAATAACCATTTTTTTTATAGGAACAAAATAGCTTAAAACCCTTTGAAGGAAGCGGCACTGGGAGTTCTCTACTCATCACGTCCATCACACGAGCACTGAATATGGTTGTAGATATGAAGGAAACATATATGGCAACCCTGATCTTCCACTCCGAACTATCATCGGGAATGATGGCTCTGATCTGCAGACCCAAATCTGTAGTAGGATTGCAAACCCCATAGAAAACTAAAAAATGGCAGCCATTAATTTCCATAAAACTTTTGATTTCTAATCCATCAAAGGATAGAGAGCATACTCCCTGGTTTGACAAGAAAAAAAATGGAAAATATGGCTTAAAAAAAAAGAAGGGGATTTCCATGAGAAAAATTCCCTCTAAAGGAAATACTCCCTTAGGTTCATAGGGTAGGGAAAGCCCGCTTTGATACCATGTTAGAAAAGTAGAATACTTGATCTTATTGAATGAAAAGAGCATTGCTTAAATAGCAAAGGCATACAATTTGATCCATTGGATCATAACAAACTAAGCTAATCTCAAGCAAATAAATTATCCTAGTAACAACTTAGGATATAATATTATTCTAACATCAAATATTTTATACAAGGATCGAGAAGGAAGATCTAAATGGAAAGAAGATTTTTTTATAAGTATACAATAAATTGATGCTAAGAGGCAGTTGAGTAGAAAGATAATAATAGTGATTAATCTGAGGAGAGCCAAGGATAAATTGATTTTGGAGTTGAATAGCTCAGTAGAATACACAATAAGAAATGGATCTAATGTAAAGCACCAAAAGAATAGGAATTTCACAAGAATATGGAGATATATTTGGGATAGCCCCAACATTCCTAAAGTCAATAATTTTGTTTGGTTAGTAGGTCATAAAAGAATTTTATCCTAGGATAACCTTATGAAAAGGGGTTTTCATGGCCTCTCACAATGTGTTCTTTGTAAAAAGGAGGAGAGTATAGACCATCTCTTGGGACATTGTTCAATAGTCTAGAAACTATGGCAATGAGTTATTAGTATGTTTGGTAAATGCATAGTGATGAATGGTAGAATTGAAGAATGGTTAAAGCAATGGTAGAGCACATGTGAAAGTGAGACTTTACAGACAATCGAAGATATATCAAAAGTACAATACTTTCAACTATATGACTAGAAAAGAATAGAAGAATATTTAAAGGAAAGGAAAGCAGCTTAGAGGTAATGAAAAGGAAGATTTTTTTAGCCATAGAGGAGTCTAATCCAACCTTATCAACTCACCCCATATCTAATTTAGAAACAGAGAGCCTTGATAGATGGATTCAAGACATCAAATGGAATTATGATGTTGGGTACATAATAAATAAAAATAAAAACAAAGAATATAAAGTGGAAACCACCAGATGTGGAGTTGGTCAAATTGAATTTTGATGAAGCATCTAAAAGAAATCCAAGACCAATAGGAGGAGGAGAAATAATTAGAAATAATAGAGGAGAGATTTTGTCTCATTACACTTTCAATAGTGGATTTAAGACAAGTAATGAAGTTAAAGTTTAGGAGACTTTAGAAGGGTTAAAAATATACAACAAATGAAATGGAATTATAGACACCTAAAATATATCATTTTGAGGAGGCTACTTATATGGATACCTTTTTAGGCCATATGACCCACCTTGGGCATCCTAAAGACTTAAAAGTGGTTTTTACCACTCAAACAGGGGTAACCTATCTTTTGCATCCTAGACCATCATACCCAAGAGTGGCCTCCAAAGGTCACTAGACCTTGTGACGACCAACAGTCATGGCTGCTCTACCCTAGGATGGCTATGCCTATAACAAACTCAAGCTCCCTGAGCTAAACCAAATCAGTTACAGGGAAGTTGAGATTTAATGGCTAAGTGCAATAAGGTTTTAGATCTAATGTTTGGTCTTCCTAGAGCCTAACCGATTCTTGGTTCTTGTCTTCTCTTGCAATCCAATATTACCATTTTGGAAATCTATAAGAAGAGCCTAAGCCTTCATGAAAAATAAGTGAATCTAAATTCTCCATAATTAAGTGGTGTCGGTTTGTGTACTAGAGATAAAATCCTCTCATAAGCAATGTAGTGTTTTCCAAATCCAACCATGGAGCTTACAATTGCATCAATGGAGTCCCTTGGAGCTTGAAGATCAAATTCAACCACCTTTTGTCATCTAGAGATCTTATTTTGTGCTATTTCCCGCAATTCAATCGTGCTTTAAGTGCGTTATACTTGAACAATCAATCTGGTAGACCAACCCAAGCATTTCTCACATCAATCACAAAGAAACAGTCTTATGTTCAATGACCACTTCACCCCAAAGTGGCTCATAGGCATCATCGGTGTACCCTATGATGCCTAACATACCTAACTGTTTTATCCCATGATGGTCTCTTGGTGAAATCTATTTTTTTTATGTTTTCTAGTTACAGTAGATTTAGCAACAATTCATTCCTATTTTAGCATAGTTTAATTCAACTTTCATACATATTTTTATCATTTTTTATATTTTTATTTCAATCTCTTATCATGGATATAAACCTCATCATGAGAGGTTCCTCATTTACTATTAACATCTTATAAGTGTTCTTGTGTGTAGGTTTCAGGTCTTAGTAGAAGCTCTTCAATAAAAATATTCATCAATATGTATCTCATTGTGCAGAGGTTGCAAAGAAACCCTCTCTATAATCATTTTTGAGAGTGCAAACACTCTGCAAGATACACCTACTTTTGGGTTCTATATTGTAATTTGTATCAAATTGGTATAATCCCTAAGAGGGATATCTTTGTAACTGCCTTATGAAGAAATATTTCAATATTAATGAGAAGGAAACCATTTTCTATATTTCTTTTTCTTCTTATGGTTACATGATTTGCATTATCAATTTGATTTCAAAATTGTTTAGGTGTACAATTTTTGCGTATCTACAATGGTGATCACAATCAGACCTCAGCTAAAATTTCATAATCTATCACTAACTACTTGTTTTCTTGTTTTCTTGAATTGTAGGTACCACCGCTCTAGGCTGGAATGGCTCATAGGAGTCATCGTCCTACCTTGTGAAGGCCAGCAGATCCCGTCACTCTTCCCCTTGATGGCCTCAGAGTAAAATCAAAAAAACAAAACAAGCAACAACTTAATCAGATGGGTGCTTCCCCTGTGAGTTCTTCTATACTTAATTTTCTTGCTTTTCATAGTGAAAATTAGAATTTCATGCTTTAATAAAAAAATATAGAAGAATTTTCATATTTGAAGCATTATGCTTGTGATTGCTCCTGAGTCCAGCGACCTCTATTGTTGGCAACTATTGGGTCAAGCGACCCCTATTTTTTACTGCTTCTATATTAAACAGCCTCTGCTGTAGACCATCTTACATAGAGATGGTCTATATTTTCTAATCGTGTGTAGTGCATTCTTGTTGCCTGTGTAAGGCTAACATTATACTAGGGTTTGCAATTTTTATTTTTTTTAAATTGAAACTTTCTTACATAGGAATTTGAAAATTCAAAATGTTATTTTATGCATTAGGAAAAGTCATTGATTGTTCTATGTTGCATTGTTATTTTTGCATAAGATAAAAAGAACCCACACACACCACATATCATATTAAACATCAATGAGTTGAAATTCACACCCAATCATTGATTAAGACTAACTATGGCCTTCATCACCATCTCATTGGCTTGCTTGTGGTTCTTTCACACCCTATTTTGGTCAAGGCTAGTCCAAGAACCATAATAGCCAAGGAATATAGCATGTATCTCTCTTCAGAGAGGTATATCGTTGACTGAGGTGAACTAGGTGAGGACTGGTAGGACCTGGACTCCTTCACCGGATTTAGACTTCATCACCAAATCTTGATGGGTTTCATGACTCGGACTTCATCACCAAGCCTTTGTATGAGATAATATAGGTGAAATCCCTTAAACTAAAAATTTCATCAACAAAATCAAAAACACGAATAAGAAAGCAATACCATCAACAAATCAAAACACATAAGACAATTTAGGAATCACAAAAAAAAACTGTAAATGAGATAATCATTTTGTATACTTTTTTTCTTTGTTGTTCCTAGACAAGGCGCTTCAGCCCAACCAATATATTAGCAAGATTTTCATTTCTTAAAAAAATGGTGCAAATCAGAGCTGTAACGAAGAAGTTATAGCAGTTTTATCATTACTCTATTTTGAGTAAATTTTGAACTAAAAATAAGAAAAAATAGCACTAAAAAAATCATAAAAATCCCAAGACAACTCCAACAATTATTAAAAAATATATATATCTTAATTAGCCCCTTTTGTACCTTTCACAAAATTTTTGAGTTCTAGCTCTTTATTTTCTCAAAATTCCTCAAATTTATCATTTTTCCACTAGCCCTTCTTGGAAAAATATTCCACAAATACAAAATTTGCTCTCGAAAACACTTTTTTGAGTCCTAACATATTGTGATCAACTCATTGCATTGATTGTTTTGATATATAACACCCATAGCTTTTTTTGTAAGTTAGAATTTTCTTTAGTGTTTGTTTCTATCAGTGTTTGCTTAATCAACACAATGATAATTATCCATAGTCGAGCTCAGCCACAAGTCGATAGAGAAAAAAACTTACAAGGAGGTCCTGAACACCTCTAATATAGTCCTAAGGATATCCTCATTCCTACATGATGCCCTGACAGTCATTATGAAGCTAACTTCTCACATAGAGGATCAAACCACTAGTATACCTCTACCAAGAGAACACCAACAATTTATTCACATGATCAAGTGGATGATTTTGTTATTCAATGTCAACCTTGCGACACTACCAAAAATAAATGATCTATCAAGGGGCCTAGTAGGGAAGTCCATATTCCTTATACATTGTGGCCTTTTTCGCCCTGAAATTTTATCCAAAGCACACCACCTCAATCAATGATCACAATCAAAAGTAGGCCGATGAAAAATCCACATACACCATCAGCCAACATGACCATGAGTGAGATAATACAATAGTATCCCAAGTATCGGGAAAATCTCATGAATATTTTGAGTTTGATCGAGTTACCACCCCACAACCTTGATTCTTTCACTAAATTCATGGGACATATACAAATTTACAAAGATCCTATTATCACTTTTTAGGATCATGAGAACAAACTTGTGCCCACAAATATACCTAGCCCTCCTTTGCACATCATCGTATGCATCAATGATATCCCGATAAACATGAGCTACATGATAACATTATTACCACAACCGTACTAAAGCATCTCAATATCCCACCTTCACACATTGCAACATCCACGTTCACCCTGTAAGTGTTTAACGATGTTGTATCTCCCACGACTGGCATGATAGTCCTTCCCATTTATATTGGATAGAAGACCATACCTATTTTGTGCTATGTCTTGGAGGGTTCAATACAGTACAACATATTGCTTGGATGACCATGGATGAGAGCCATGAAGTGCATTCCATCCATAGTTCATCAACACCTCAAATACATTCATGAAGATAAGATCCATGTGGTTCTTGTCGACCTAGAACCTTTCAAGTATTACAATAAAGTTTATCATTTGCGAGAGTCTACTCTATCACCCATGCATCTGGACACTAAATCCAATGATTTTATCCAGAGTCCAGATTCAACCCTGTGTTTCATTATGGAACTACCTCCACCACCACCATTACCATCAATTTCTCCTACTACTCCATCTTGAGTTTATCCAAGCAAGGATAAGTTGACAAAGCCAACCGTAGACATACCCACAACCCTCTCAAACATATCAGCAAAAGACATCCCCACTTCTACCAAAAAGGAAGAACCAATGGTTGTTATAGATGAATCAGATCATATCATACCATCTTCATCCACCACATCGTAGGTTATAGTTCACTCGACCAATACTAAACTCAAATAATACATAGCATAAATTGTTACATTTACACCTATCATTGAGTTAATTAAGGATTTATATTGACCTCTCATCAAGTTACCACCCATTGATCCCATTATCGATTCTTCACTTAAACATGGGGGACAAGCAGATACCCTAGGCAATTTGATAAGACATCCATGGCTTGTCCAAATGCCAATACATATTTTCATGAGTTTGTAGTAGTGGTTTATGTCACAACAGGGAACCAGGGTTCTCTAAATCAATCCACACAACTAGTAGTTCCATCAAACATTAGTTCTATATCATAAGTGCTACCACCGCCGAAACTAGTCACACCTAACTCATTTCACCCAACATATTCACAAGATCAAGAACATGTGTATCCTTTACATCAAAATAGAGGTTATCAATTTGTTATAGTTGAGCAATCCAAAATGGAACAAGAGCATGAATTAAGTCAAAAACAAGAGCATGTGGACATACCCACTAGACACAGTCATCAAGAAGCATCCATATCTCCTTAGATAATAGAGACATCATATTTCCATCTACCTAAGGATCTTCTAATACCTGTATCTATTCCACTTCCACCACCTAGAAACTACATGCAAATTTCATCAACTATGCAATCATCATCCCCATCAGTTTTACAACACATTTTGGATCATTTAACCAAATTTGAGACACAATCGGATCACCAAAATGATGCTTTGCAACAAATCATGCATCAGATCACAAACATGGAGTTCCAGTAGCAAATCGCACCCATGGCTAAATCACTTCCTCCACAAACACAAAATGGACCCTTGAAAAATAGAACGTTAAATTGGCAATGCCATTTATCTCATGTTTACATGTCTTTGTACAAATATTTGGTATTGATCTTCAAATCGATTGTGCGAAGCAAAAGCTATTACCTTACTAAAAATTCCCCTTTTGGATCCTCATAAATTAAAGCCTAAATGGTATCAGGAGGACTTAAATTATTTATATCATAGACAAAACGGTCATGATATACAAGCATGCTATGCTTTCAAAAATGTAGTACAAGATATGATCGATTGAAATCAACTTCAAACATATAATACTCTCACTATTGAGTCATTACCTACACTAGACAAACACGTAGAGCAACCTAATTAGGTGACTGAGACACATACAACCCATCCACTTTATCAAACTAGTTTACCATGTTCACCTCATTTAAAATGCCAACTTTGTACCTAGAGTCCATTATTTGAGCCCATGTCAACCATTTTTCAAAAGCTACAAGAAGCTAAGTTAATCATAATCATCTTACCTGATGCACGCCCATTTGACCCAAATATGACTAAACCTAAGGGTTATAGGTAGGGTCACATCTTCCTATATCATCAAATAGAGGGCCATGACATTAATAATTTTTATGGTTTTACAAACGTGATCCAAGACCTTATTGATAAGGAGGCTTCGTCCATAAATGGTTTACCCGCTTCACCTAAGCTTGCCACATTGCAGACAACATCATTCTGTCTATAACCCCAAGATCAATCGCAACCACGCAAACCTAACAAGCTACCTCATTGGTATGTCAGATTTTTTATGACTACTTCAGCCCTATTTCAAAAACTATACAAGGCACATGCAATCACATTACCAAAAATCAAACCAAGAAAACCTAAACCTGGGTCAAACAATGAAAGCCTCTATTGTACTTATCATTGTATAAATGGGCATGACATCCGTAATTGCTACTCGTTCAAGAATTTGGTCAAAGATATGATAGAACGAAATGAGCTCTGCATAAATGGATCACTCATTTTACCCCATCAAGATATTGGTATTGCACAAAATTTCATGCCATAATAGGGGGTCAGTTTCTACCACTCCTCCTAGCCAAGCCAATCACATTATAGTAGACAAAATGCACACTAGGGGTCTTCAAGGTGTCACACCTTCCCTACCATCCACATCACAATCGATGAAGTAAATTAGGTATTCTGAAGGTACCGCACCTTCCCTACTTTCACTAATAATAACACATTTTGGGGGTACATAAGGTATCGCACCTTTCCCCTAAAATCATAAAACAATCAAAATTACAAAAATTATCAAAAATACCAAACAAATCAGAAAACATAAAAACACAAAAACAATACAAAACATCAAAATACAAAAACATTTACATTATGTTATCATGCATTTCATTGTATGCATTGATTAGTTGTATTTCATTAGGCATCTTCATCCATTGCATTTGCATTAGGACAAGTTGTGTTTACATTCATACAAATGACACCATGTTTGTATGCCAATCATGAATCCTCATTTCATCATCATTCACATTTCCCTTGTGAGTAACTATGTTTTTCAACACAACTAATCAGTTGTTATAAGGTGTATACTAGGGTTTTCGGTCATTCATCCATCTCTAGTTATCTTTTTAGATTTTGTAGAAAGTTATCTTGGATTTAGAAGGTAAGGTCTTGCTTTGATAGTACCTTGCATATCTCAAAATCCCAACATAGTTTTACACATTAACAATCCAAATTTGAACAAGGAAGGATGATGCTATGACGTAGTCCTTGCTACCTTAAGCAAAAGGTTTTCCTTGCTCATCCTATTATGTATATTGGTTTAGGATGTTGATTGACAAAATGACAAGCTCCTCCTACCCAAAAAACCCCTTTGCTCTTACATAAAATGAGCAAATGCCCAAAATAAATCAAAATAAACAATGATTCTCATCACTAAGCAATTCCCTTGTTCTTAAAAAAAACAATGGTTTTCACCACTAAGCATGAGCAAGTATCCCAAGCAATTAAAATAAAAGAAAGGTAGTAAAGAGCATGAATCCCTAGAATCCTTAGTATTCACAAGCCATGGGGCAGATTCCATTACAACAATAGGTTGAATGAAACCCACCTAGCAATGGAGGAGCCTTATGCATGGAGATATGTCTATCACATTAGCGACCTTATTTTGTATAGATCAATGTTGACTTATGGTTAAGCTAGTTTTTTATGGCTTGTATTTCCTAGTAGTCTAGTCCAACTATGTCCAAACTTAGGATACAATGACCATAAGATGATCCTCATTATAGCAATGGATTGCATGAAATTTGTCTGGCAATGAGGTATTCTTAGACATAATCTTAATGAACAACACTATGCACACACAAGGATATTGAATATCTAGGTCTTCCTAGCAGATTTTTATCTTCCAAAGTCATGTATAGCCAATATACAATTTTTGATAGATCAACTAGGGTGTTTGAGTCTCATGAAAGACCTTATTGCACCCTCCTAACATCTCACTATTTCACATCCATTATTTACATTTCACCATATCATTCCATACAATTCATATTCAAATGTATGACTTTTTGTGAAAAGGTTGATATTTTGATTCATGATTTTCATACATTCTATGGTGCTTACACTTAGGTTGCTTTGCATTTTAGATTCATTCATTATGTTTTAGAAAATAAACACAAAAAACAAATTTTGCATCATCATGTCATTTGCACATAATATACATGCATACATCTAGGCATACAATTTACATCTATGCATACATGCTAAAATGTCTAGACATTCATCCATCATCCATCATTGCATCCATAAGTGCATCCATGCATAACATAACATAAGTAATAAACAAGCACCAAAGGCACTTAAGCCCTTTGGTCACATCAATTCAAAAGGCTCCAAAGGTACTTAAACTCCTTTGGTCAATTTCAAAAGGCTCCAAAGGCACCTAACCCCTTTGGTCACATTAAGTCCAAAATCTCGAGTGATCCTTGTATCTAGTGATTTACTCTAGACACCTAGTGGTTACAACAACTAATTATCCATGCAAGATGGATAGATTACCATAAAATCACTTGAATATATATATTCATAAATGGTCAAAAACAATATTATAATGGGATCTTCCCCCCTTTCACAATCGTCATTCAATGGTCAAACCCAAATCAAGTCATCTTGGTCAAGCGACTTGTTGCTTTCATCATTTGCCATCTCCTCCATCGACTCATCACTTGAGGGAGTAGTCATATAATTACAGAATTCATAATCAAAATCAAAAATTAAACATCCAATCATTACTAAGTGCATTTGTTCAATAATCATTACTGAAGACAATCATGCACCCTCCTTTATTGGGGTAAAAAATAAAAAGCAAAAACAAATTTAAACAAACTGGGCAACTTGTCTTCCTAATCACCACTAAGGCTAGGATTAGACTTAAGCTTGTATTCTAATTGCCACTAAGGCTAGGATTGGACTTAATATTATCTCCTAATTGCCACTAAGTCTTAGGATTGGATTTAATCTTGTCTCCTAATCACCACTAAGGCTTAGGATTGGACTTAAGCTTATCTCCTAATCATCACTAAGGCTTGGGATTGTACTTAAGCTTATCTCCTAATCACCACTAAGGCTTAGGATTGGACTTAATCTTGTCTCCTAATCGCCACTAAGGCTTAGGATTGGACTTAAGCTTGTCTCCTAATTGCCACTAAGGCTTAGGATTGGACTTAAGCTTATCTTCTAATCACCACTAAGGCTTAGGATTGGACTTAAGCTTATTTTCCAATGCCCTAAATATTACTAAAATCAAGTTCCTCAACTTGTTGGAAGCAATGATTCTATGACTTCTACCCTTTTTGTTATTGGGGCATCTAAAGTTGATTAGATCAATAAACATCAATCAACCGTAAATTTGGTGTTAGGTTGTCTATTTTTGCTCAATGTTGTGCTTTCACATAACGCATCCCAAAAAGGGCATCTGTAGACACCTAAAACATGTCATTTTGAGGTGGCTACTTATATGGACATATTTTTAGGCCATATGATCCACCTTGGGCATCCTCAAGACTTAACGGTGGTTTTTATCACTCAAAAAACGGAAATTTATCTTTTGCAACCTAGAACGTCATACCCAAGAGCGATATCTAGAGGCCCCTAGACCCTGTGATGACCAACAATTATGGCTACTCTACCCTGGGATGGTTGTACCTGTAATAAACTTGGGCTCCTCAAGTTGAGCCAAATCAGTTACAGGGCATTTGAGATTTAACTGTTAAGCATGAGAAGGTTCTAGATCTGACGTTTGGTCCTCCTAAAGCCTAATCAATTCTTAGTTCTTGGCTTCTCTTGCAAGCCAAGATTACCATTTTGGAAATCTATAAGAAGAGCCTAAGCCTTCATGAAAAATAAGTGAATCCAAATTCTCCACAATGAAGTGTTGTCGATTTGTGTACTATAGAGAACATCCTCTCATAAGCAATGTAGTGTTGTTCAAATCTAGCCATGGAGCTTTCAATTGCATCAATGGAGTCCCTTGGAGCTTGAAGATCAAATTCAACCATCTTTCACCATATAGATATCCTATTTTATGCTATTTATTACAATTCAATCATGATTTAAGTGTGTGATCCTTGAATAATCAATTTGGTAGACCAACCGAGGCATTTCTTGCATCGGTCATGAAGAAACAGTCTTTTGTTCAGTGGTCACTTCGCCCCGAAGCGGCTCGTTGGTACTATCGTCATACCCTATGATGGCCAATAGACCTGATCGCTTTACCCTATGATGGACTCTTGGTAAATATATTTTTTTGTCTTGTATATTTATAGTAGATTTAACAGTGGTTCATTTATGTTTTAGCATATTTTATTTTAGCTTTCATCCATCTTTTTATCATTTTCAGAATTTTTCTTTCAATTTCTTATCATGGATATGGACCTCATCATAAGAGGTTCCTCATTTGCTATTAACATCTTGTAATTATTCTTGTGTGTAGATTTTAGGTCTTAGCAGGGGCTCTTCAATACAAAGATGCATCAATCTTTATATCATCGTGTGGAGGTCACAAAGAAACCCTCTCTATAATCAGTTTTGAGAGTGCAAAGACTCTGTGGGATACACCTACTTTTGGGTTCTATATTGTAATTTGTATCAAATTGGTATAATCCCTAAGAGGGATATCTTTGTAACTACCTTATGAAGGAATATTTCAATATTAATTAGGACACCATTTTCTATATTTCTTTGTCTTCTTATGGTTACATGATTTTCATTGTCAATTGGATTTTAGTTTTGCATATGAAGGAAATGCAAGACCAACAGGAGGAGGAGGAATAATTAGAAATAATAGAGGAGATATTTTTTTTCATTATACTTTCAAGAATGGATTTAAGACAAGTAATGAAGCTAAATCTTAGGAGACTTTAGAAGGGTTAAAAAAATACATACAAATGAAATGGAATAGAGTATGGATGGAAGGTGATTTACTTATATTAATAAATATAATTTTGAGGAGAGCAAAGGATCAATGGAGCATACAAGAGATAATTGTGGGAATTCAAGATCTTGCTAAAGAGTTTGAAGAAATTAGGTTTACACATGCGTTAAGGGAAGAAAACAAATGTGTATATGGTCTAGCCAATAGAGGGGTTTTAATTGAGGATCGTGAAGTTAAATTCTATTTTCCATGGTTAGAGGAAGTAGTAGGTTTAGTTGAAGTAGACAAGAAAATATTTTTTTTGGTAATTAGATGCTTATATTATACGGGTTTTGACTAGGTCCCAATCCCAGATATACAAAAAACTTTGTGATATAGAGAAGAAACACTACTGTAGAATCCCAACCCAGGGAAGATAGTTGTACAAAAACCAAAATTTCCCATGCAAGGGATGATAGAACCAACTATCAAAGCGATATTACTTACATAGAGACGAGTAACCAAAAAACCATAACAATAGGATACCAACAAAAACCTACATAGGGGTAACCTTAGGAAAGGAAAGATAACAGACTTAGGAAAGTTAACCCACAAAGGAGAAAAATGCATCCTACAGAGGAATGAAATAGCATAATCAAAAAATAAAAAACCTAGAAACTGGCTTTGAAGCATGACTAGTGGAGCTAGGCTTCCAAGGAGTTCTCCTTAGTGCATATTGTGCCATTCTGGAGGAAGTGCTTTAGGGTTAAACTGGCACTGTCGAAAGCTGAGATGAAGCTTTTGAGGAACATCCTTGACACTGTCAAAAATTACATCAGGGTTTGAATTCCCACTGTTGTCCTCAAAAATGTGGACTGGAAAATTTTGACTGGTCTTCATCTTGGTTTTTTTGACCCAAAAGGACCCTTGAACATGAGTAGATATCTTCTAAACCTTTGATTTATGCTTCATCGGCAAGGGCTTACTTTCACTTCTGGAGGGGGCTTGATGGAAGGGAGAGTCGCAGTATCCTAGGACCCTTTCTTAGAAATTAGAGTTTGAATCTCCTGGGGTTCCTCACTACCCAAGGGTTCATTGGACAAGGAGTGGTAAGGGTTGTGAACGAAGGAGGAAGGGGGAGGATTATAAAGAAGTGGGGTAACAGATATGGGAGGAGGGTGCAAGTAGCGACGTGGTGGAAGATGGCTATAAACAATCCTTGGTGGATGGGAGAAGAGTGTTTTTTATGAGCACTAGTAATGGTGATTTGGATGGAGCAATGAAGGAAAGTCATTATATTCATGGGTTTGTAACCACGTAGGTGATTGACCAGAGTGAGATGAAAGTTGGATAAAGGCTTGGCAAGGTCATCTCAAGAAATGTACTAGAGTAGGGAGATAATGATGATAGGCCAATTAGAGGGGAGGGATTCACGATCGAGGGCAACTTTGATCAACTTGAACTCATGATGGTTTGGTAACCCATCGAGCTCATGGTCCCAATTATGCTTGTCTCGTCAAACCAAACGACCTGTCATTGAAAGGCCAGAAACTTCTACAATCAGGTCTACCATTACCTTAAAGTGGATGTTGTGAACAAAAAAATAGCCATTCAACCATGATTTAACAAAGTTTGCAGTAATATCTTGCTTGACATCCTTGAATTTGGACAAAAAAGTGATAAACCCCTATGCTTGTAGGTAGGTGGCTAGGAGGGGATTTAGATGGAGGTTACTGGGCTCGATAAATGCCATGGTGGTGGAAACAAGACGCTTGAGATTATCAATAAGAAATTTGGATATAGGACTAGGGTGGCTCAAATGAACAATGAGAGTGATTGGGGTATACCTCAGTCAGTTTAAATAAGCGTTATACGAGACAGGACTCGTTTCGATAAACCAGGAGTGAAAATCGGTATAGAGGTGGTGCTGATGGTGATGAAACTGGGTATTGGTGGGGGTCCTTGAACAGATATCCACATGGGTGGAAAGGAAGTGGTAGTGGTACTTGGTAACAGCAAGGCCAAGTGAAATCTTGGGTGGGGTAACATTGTAACAATCATAGATGGGACTTCATGAGTTACCTTGAACTTTGCTTCAGTTTAAAAAGTGAATCTAAGCTCAAAAAATATGAACAGAAGGTCCAGGCAAGCAGCCACTCATATGATAGCGAGGAGACATGCATATTGGAATAGCGGCCATGGGAATATTGCACCACAAGACCTACAAAACAATGATTAGGAAAACCATGGAAAAATGGTGAAAGATCTAAAGGCACCTAGTCTGTCTTGGACAATCGGTTGATGCTATATGAAGAACACTTTGCAGAACTATGTTGCACCAAATAGAAATGGCAAGTTGGATTATTCCCAAATTTACAAGACCATCAGCAAGCTTGTTGTTCTTGTGGTACACATGAGCAGCCATAACCTAATTTTTCTGTCCAATGATAATTTTGGTCTCTTGGATGAGAGAGCAAATGTTCCAAGAAACATTTTTGCTATCGTTGATGTACCCAATGATGTTGAGGGAATCCCCTTAAATTTGGAAATTAATTTTAGAATCCTTGATAAGATGCATACTTCTCCATAAGGCCCAAGCTTTAGCCATATTATTTTTTTGATGATCCAAGTTCTCAAAAAATGCTATGACAACTTCACCCTTATGATTTTGACAATCTTGCCAGCTCTTGCTAAACCTGGATTCTCCTTGGAGGCACTGTCAAAATTTAACTTCAACCATAATTTTGGGGGCGGTCTCCACCGAGCCTTCTTCTTGGGATGGGTAGGAGAGGGATCGCATTAGAAGGGATGGGAATATTCAAAGACTGAAGGATCTTAGTTTCAAAGCCACTGCTAAGAGGTTTGGTGCAGGAGAATAATTGGGAATTTTCAGCAACACAAGTGATGGCTTTAGTGGTTGTGGACATAGGGTCATTAGATAGGAGGGAGAAAATTCTATGGTTCCTCTCCAACCAAATTTGCCATATAAAATTGTGGAGGCAAATTTTCCATAGGAATGAGACTTTGGGATTGTTGAAAGAGCTTGGCCATTGAATGAAGAGGTCCAAAATAGAGTTGGAAAGAGCCCATTGGATCTGAAAGGTAGTCAGGATGTGACACAATTCTTCTATGGTACAATCATAATCTAGGAATAGATGATTGATGGATTCCCAACTGGATAGATATAGATGGCATCTATTCAAGACAGACATACCTCTTTTCATAAGATTATCGATAGTGAGGGTTTTGTTTTGGATGGTAATCCAGGAGAAGAAGCAAACTTTAGGGATGAGGTGCTTGGCCCACACCATATTGAATGGATTATCGGGGACTTGGGGATTGAACAAGAGGGAGTAAGCTGATCTAATGGAGAAATATCCATTGTCATTCCCTTTCCAAATGGGGTAGTCTGGGGTAACTCTGGATGAGATAATGGTGATCTTGAGTAAGCGAGACAAGACATTCCCTACTCTGGTACTTTAACACTTTCATTGGCAATGGGAATGTTTTTCCATCTACGATCAAAATCAATGAAGTCCAAAACTTGGCTATCGAACCTCCTATCTAGAATATGCCTAAGAATGGAGACTTTAGGGACCTCTAAAAAAGGTTTATCTTTTATCCATACATCATCCCAAAAATTTATATTGGATCCATTTCCTACCTAGCATTGGGTGCCTTTGATGATGAGGGGTTTGTCCTAAATAATAGCCCTCCAGAAAGCAGACCCATTAGTGGGAATGTTGTTATCCATAAAAGAGAGGTTCTGGAGATATTTGCCTTTGATAATGAAAACCCACTCTATTTTTAAAAGGGTAAATATCTTCCACACCTTCTTGGAGATAAGGGTGAGGTTCATTTTGGCGGTTCTCCTAATCCCGAGGTCTCCTTGGGATATAGGGTGGCAAACTCTATTCCAGCCAACTAAGTGAAATTTTTTCTTTTCCTCTTGGCCTGAATAAAGGATGTTTTTTAATTTGTTCAATCATGGAATGCATAGCAGTAGGAGATTTGAATACTGACATAAAGTAAATAGGGATACTCTAGAGAATAGCCATAGTGAGAGTTGCTTTGGTTGCCCGAGATAGTAGAGAACCTTTCCATCCTGCAAGTTTCCATTTGATCCTTTTTGTAACATTGTCCCACATGGATTCTTTTAGATTTTTGATAAACAATGGAAGACCCAAGTAAGATGTGGGGAGATCAGAAATGCAGCACTGAAGGATACGGGTAATTTTGCACTGTCTATTAATAGGAGTGTTAAGAAAGTAGCATTTGCTTTTTAGATAGTTGATTTCCTGACCAGTTGTTAATTCATAGGTGTCGAGAATAGACTTAATAGATTTAGCTTGAATAATAGAGGCAAGGGTGGTGATGATAGTATCATCTACAAACTGTTGATGGGACAGGGGTGAGGATTTCAAATAAGCCTTGATACCTGAAACACTTCCTATTGCACAAGCATATTTGAAAGCTCTTCCTAGGGATTCATCAAGAATGATGAACAGGAAGGGGGAGAGGGGATCTCCTTGTCTAATGCCTCTAGAGTTGGGGAAATATCATGATGTTGATCCGTTAACCAAAATCAAGAACCAAGGGGAGGAAATGTAGCCCCTTATGAGGTCGATCTAGTCCTTGTGAAACCCAAACCTGGATAGGAACTTTAAGAGGAAATCTTGGTTGACCTTATCAAAATCTTTGTTGATGTCCAACTTCAGAAACATGGTTGCTTTTTTTTTGCACAAGATTGAGTGGGGATTTTTTTGAAGAGATATGATGTTGTCAATGATGTGGGTCTTTCTTTCCTTGACATGGATCTAGATATGGGAAGGTCTTGAGTCCCAGCTAGATATTTGGTTAAATCTGAGAGATGGCATTGGAAGCAAAAGGCCACATGGATGCATTGAGGGTGGTAAAAGGGAAGGGATTTTTCCTCGGGACTAGATTTTGGATTATATTTTCAGAATATCCCAATATTGAAAGAATGGAAACGGATATCTTTTCTTAGTGGTTGTGAGGGATTGGTAAGGTGGTATTGTTATGGGGTTAGTGTTTTTTTCTTCTTACGGGAGTCAATCGTTGTTTCGTTTTTTGCTCAAGGGTTTCTTATAGCCTTGTATTTTTGAAACTTGGGATATAGGTGTAGGATCTTCCAAATTCATGTTCCTCTTTTGTTCTCCAATGATTTGCATCCCTTAATTTGAACATCCATTAGCTTATTCTCAATAACAAATCCTTGGAAATCTTGTATGCTCTTGGAAGGAATGGAACTGCCACCCTTTTTATCAAAGGGAAAGATGGTGGAATTAAAATCACTTGCTAACATCCCGTTTTTTATGTTAATGTTACAGTTTCCAAGTTAATTTGAATTCCTACCCTCAACCTTTTCTAGATCCTAGTTTCCTTTTCCTTTTTTCTAATTTTTTTTTTTCTGATATTCCATGAAATAATCTTCATTTGGATACTTTTTTTCTCTTATGTTTTTTCCATGGCGATATTTGCTTTATTTTATAACCAATTTGTTTTCATACAAACTATTTATTATAATTTTTTTCTGCCTTCTAAGTTTCTATGCATAGATATTAGAGGTGAAGTTTTGGTTTTGCTGAGTATATGAATGTTGTTGTATTTTGGTGATTTTGGTTTGTATTTCCAAAAAATTGAAAAATCTAGAATATGGAAATCAATAATTCAAACATTCTATGTATAATGATGTATATTTCTAGCTATAACATCTCAATTGATATGAGAAGTCAATCTATTTGTAAACCCTCATGCACCTCAAAAATAGCAGGGTTGACTGGTATTAAAGGATTGAATTTGTAAGACTTATTTTGGGATGTAGTCTATTTTGGTCTAGGTCATCAAAAACTGCTAAATAATAGGATTAAATGGATTGCCTATAAATCAAACATCACATATTATAATAAGGGTTGAAAATTGTGAAAGGAAAATAGGGAATTAGTCAATTTTAGTTTTAGAAATTGTCCATTATAAGGCATTCCTGCCTCAATATTTTAAGTATGAAAAATTTGTTATTTTGATTAAAAAATATTGTTCCTATTTTTAGTACTCCCTATAATTATGCTTTGTTAATTTTTGTAGTTAATTAGTAATTAGTTGTAGGAAGAAATTCAAATGTAGGTTGTCTAGGTAGGGCCCACCTTGTTTTAGCAGAGCATCTTGAATTTCTATCCTTACCTAGTAGAAATTAGGTTGCATATATGTCCAGTAGCTTTCTTCAAAAGCTACAAATTTTCTTCAATTCCTAGATTTTAGCTATAGAGTAAAAATACCACTTAACTATAGATGATCCTTTCATTGGCTCATATAGAGCAATATCTCTTTTAAACTAGCAACTCTAGTTTGATAATTTTAAAGTGTAAAGTTGAATCCAATCACTTTTTAGTGTCATTACAATGTAAAGAGGTGCCATAATGTTAGGAATTATGTTAGTTGAGGATTTCAGTGTTAAAATGCTTAGAAGGGCTAAATAGTTCTCCAAACTAGCAATATAAGAGTTCATGTTGCATAAGAAGGATTGTAAAGTTCTCAAGCTGAGAAGCAATGCTAAAAATCATGTTCTATAGTTTGTTTTTCATAATTAGTTTTCTTTACATTTTTTATTATTATTTATTTTATTTTATTTTTGCAATAACTATTTGGGGAAATGTATGAGTGAATGACTCACCCATGGGATAACCATGGTAGATTCATCGCTACAACTTATAACCCCAAACCTGAACTATTGGATACTAATTAGTCTGAAGAAATATCACCCAATGAATAGGAGATTAGTACTTCCATGATAGACCAACAACATCTCACTTCTTTAAATATTGGCAATCAACCACTTGACACTATTGTTGTTTCAATAGAACAACACAATACAACTATATATTTTGTTATAATATTTGGGCATATTCACCATTTTCCTACTCCTAATACTGAAGAGGAACAACCATGGATTGTATATTTCTCTGATATTGGATTGAAGAGAAACCACAACCAATCAAACTTGTTTTTGTTCCTAATTTTGAAGAAATAAAGCCACAAAATCAAGTTGAGTCATCATCAACTTTCACCCCAAAATCAAATGAGAAGCATCCCTTAAGACCTTAGTGCACTCCATGGGTAAGCAATATGGTTGTTGAACTAGAACACGAATGGGAAGGACAAATCAGTTTTTCAATTTGTCTTCCAAGAGGTGACATGAATGCCAATGGAAAAATGGAGAATATCTCTCCTTTGATTTTGCCTACCTTCCATGGATGAGTAACTAAATATCTAGATGCTTTTCTTTATGAGTTTGAAGTACTCTATTGCCCTTATGAGTACATAAAAAATACACAAAAATTCAAATTATTTCCATCCACATTAAAAGATGCTACCTTAAGATGATTTATGGGCTTACTGAAAGACTTTGTTACATCATGGGATGACAATGAAGGGATGAAAGAAGTTCTTCTAGAAAATATCATGATTATTACAAAGCACATGACCAAAAGGATGAGCTCTTCATAATTATGCAAAAATAATATGAACCAATGGAAGACTACATGGAATGCTTCAAATTTGTACTAAAGAGAGGGGTCATTGAATTAGAAGAGGATATGTTGAAAACCATATTATATAAAGGATTGCAAGAAGAATCTATTGATATACTTAAGGTTATGGGAGGAGGAGATATTTCTAATCTACCCTTAGGATTGTATAGTTATTTACTAATTATTATTACACCAAGCCAACATTGCACAACCATCGAGTTAGTGGAAATTCTAGAGGAATTACACGAAGTGATTTATAAAAACTGTTGGAAAATATCAAAATAGAACTCCTTGGAACACTCACAACTTCCATGTTTTTAATGCACTAAAATTTTGAAATAGTTAAAGGGATCTATTGTCTTTGTTGCAAAAATAAGCATGCTTTTCATGAGTGTCATTTGAATAAAATAATAATCTACAATATTTGTGACCAAAATCATTTAACATATAGTTGCCAACATCTATCTGCAATAAAGTTATCTTTGAAGGAACCAAAAATTTAGGAAACTAATGATATCAATTTTATTGTTGAAATATGACCACTGTAGGGACTCATGCAAGGATAATATCTTCCAAGTATCCCTTATGCTTATGCTCCTTTTAATAATTTTTCTTATGTTGTATGAGGATGTGTGCCTCCATAACTTCTATGGTCTCAACAACCTCCATGCCCCCAAACAAACCAATGGCCTTCAAACAATCAACCTTGGCCACAATAGGATTTGCAAAGCTAGCAGTAGCCACAACAGGGTTGGAAAAACCAATAGTTGTCACATTAAGGTTTCTAGCCTAATCAACACCAATATAGAGGTAGGATCCTTGACCACAACAACAATATCTTTTACCTGCACCTGGTAACAATCCTCCACCACTAAAACAACCTCCTATTCTAGCTCAATTAGTACCCAATCCAAATAATTGATTGGCACAATAGTTTATCTATGAGATTGAATGAACATACTATGTTGACTTTCTACCCTATAGTGAAATCAAGTTACAATCAGGAAAAATATTACCTAATCTTGCTTCACCAATTATTATCAAAAAATTGGTGATGAACCCTTAAATCTTCCAAAACTTCAATCATTACGGAACCATCTTTAATAACAAAAGCATAGTATTCTTTATTTGAAGAAAGACCTATTATTACTAAATAAATACATGTTTCTAAATAGGATCCTAAGTCTAAAACTTTATTTGAACCTTATTTTCCAATTATATTGACTTTAATAAAAAGAGGTTCCTAAACCTGAGTTTGACTTAGTAGAAGAGCTTCAAAATATCAATGTTAAGATCCCTTTACTGTAATCTCTTAAGGATGTTCCCATTTATTCCAAAATAATTAAATAACTCTATATCAAATGCCCAAGTATAAAGGTAAAAGATCCCAAGACCATTCAAGTCTTAGGAAAACTTTTTGACCTTGTGTCTCAAAAAATATCCTTCCTAAATATGGGTATCCTGGAATTCCAACACTGAGTGTAAATATAGGAAAAAAAAAATTACAAAATTTTTTAATTGACTTAGGAGCTACCATAAATGTTATGACCAAAGAAACAATGGATAGTTACATAGTATATGTCCCACACCCATAGTCCTATAGTTGGTTGATCAATCTATTGTTTGACTAGGAGTGCTTGAAAATGTTTTGGTCAATGTAATGTCATGGGAATATCCTATAGATTTTGTAGTCCTACAAACTAAAACTAAGTTTGGAGTACATCCTTTGATACTTGGAAGACCTTTGTTAGCCACTACATATGCTTTTATTTGTTGTAGGTCAAGCAGAATAACGATCTCTTGTGGCATGAGTACTAAGAAACTTACACTCTACCCACTTATTGAATATTTTGAATCATATGATGAGCATCTTTGGATTGATGAACCAAAATATGGAGAAATCATCCAATATTTGGCCATGCTCAGTGCTTATAAATACAATACTAAAGAAGAATTTTGTGATACATTCATCACAGATGAATGTATAGGTTTTTATTTAGTTTGTGCTCAAAATGCTTTCAGTCAATTCAAATATGTACCAGATGTACAAAATGAATACCATTGGAAAATTCCTTGCTTACAAAATCCTCATGTTGGATAGATTAATCCTTTGGAATCCACCATTCCCCATGATCCTAATAATTCTCAAAATTATATTATTCTTCACTAGTTTATGCCACACAAATATCCACTCAACTATTTTATCAATGATATTTGTGATATTGATGCCAACAACTTGGCTTCTAAAAAAGTTGAAGTGTGCCTCGAAAAGACCCTTAACATCAATAATATGTCAAAGCCACTTAAAAATAATAATAGATATTGAATTTCTACCATTGCCTAGTAGAAATTAGACTACATATATGTTGAGTTGCTTTCTTCAGTAGTTACAATTTTTCTTCGGTTCCTAGATTTTGGCTATAGAGGAAAAGATCCACATAACTACAAATGATCCTTTCATTGGCTCATATAGAGAAATATATCTTTTAAACTACCAAAACTGATAGTTTTAAAGCATAAAGTTGAAGCCCATCAATTTTTGGCATCGTTACCAAGGAAAGATGTGCCACGATGTTAGGAATTATGTTAATTGAGGATTTTAGTGTTGAAATACTTGGAAGTGCTGAAAAATTCTCCAAACTAGCAACATAAGAACTCATGTTGCATAATAAGGATTGTACAATTCTCAAGTTGAGAATCAATGATGAAAATCAGGTTCTATAGTTTGTTTTTCATAAATAGTTTTCTTTTGTTTTTATGTTCTTACTTAATTTATTTTAATTCTACAATAATGTTTTTGAGATAAATTATGATTGAATGACTCACCAATGGGATAACCATGGTATATTAAATGCTACAACTTACAACCCCAAACCTAAACTATTGGGTACTAACTAGCCTAAGAAGAGATCACCCAATGAAGAGGAGATTAGTGCTTCCACGATTGACCAATAACGTCCCACTTCTTCAATTGTTGACAATCAGCCTCTTAACATTATTGTTATTTTAGAAAAACAACTCAATACAACTATATATTTTTTTATAGGACTTGGGCACATTCATCATTTTTCTGCTCTTAATATTGAAGAGGAACAACCATGGATTGTATATTTTTTGATCCCGATATTGAAGAGGGATAACAACTAATCAAATATTTTTTTGTTCCTAAAATTGAAGAAAGAAAACCACAAAATCAAGTTGAATCATCATCAACTTCTACCCCAACATCAAATAAGAAGAAGCCCTTAAGATCCTGGTGGACTCCATGGGCAAGCAAGATGGCTGATGAACTAGAACAAGAATGGGAAGGACAAAACACATTCAATTTTTCAATTTGTCTTCCAAGAGGTGACACCAATGCCAATGGGAAAATGAAGAATCTCTCCTTTAGTTCTACCTAACTTCCACAAGCGGGTACCTAAATATCCGAATGCTTTTATTTTTTAGTTTGAAGTACTCTATCGCACTTATGATTACATGACAAATGCACAAAATCTTAAACTATTCTCTTCCACATTAAAAGATGCTACCTTACAATGGTTTAAAAGCTCACTGAAAGACTTTGTTACATCATGGTATGACAATGAAGGGATGAAAGAAGTCTTTTTGGAAAATTATCAATATTATTGTAAAGCACATGACTAAAAGGATGAGCTATTTAGAATTATAAAAAATGAATATGAACCATTGGAAGACTACATAGAATGATTCAAATTTGTACTAAAGAGAGAGGGCATTGAATTAGAAAATGATATGTTGAAAAACCATATTATTAAAAGGATTATGAGAAGCATATATGGTTATTCTTAATGTTATGGGAGGAGGATACATTTCCAATCTACCCTTCCTTAGGATTGTATAATTATGTACTAATTATTCTCACACCCAGCCAACATTGCGCAACCATTGTGATGGTGGAAATTTTTGAGGAACTATATTAAGTGAATTAGGAAACCTATTATCTCAAAATATAACTCCTTGGAACACTCACAACTTCCATGTATTTAATGCATTGAAAAGTTGAAATAATTGAAGGGATCTATTGTCCTCGTTGTAAAAAGAAGTATGATTTTCATGAGTGTCCTTTGGAAAAACAACAATTTTTAGTATTTGTGATCAAAAGCATTTAACATATAGCTATTGACATCTATCTGCAATAAATTTAGATTTGAAAAAGCCTAAACTTTAGAAAATTTAAGACATCAATTTTATTGCTCAAAGATTACCACCATAAGGACTCATGTAAGTATAATATCCTCTAGGTATTCCTAATGCTTATGCTCCTTTTAATAATTTTCCTTATGTTGCATGAGGATAGGTACCTCCATAACTTCTATGGTCTTAACAACCTCAATGGCCCCAACCAAACTAATGGTCTTCAAACAATCAATCTTGGCCACAACAGGGTTGGCAAAACCAACAATGGCTATAGTAAGGCTTATAGTCTAATCAACACAAATAGAGAGGTAGGCTCCTCAACCAAAACAAAAATATCATTTACCTACCCCTATTAAAAATCCTCCACCACCAAAACAACCTCCTCTTCTGGCTCAACTAATACCCAATCCAAATAATTGATTGGAATAGTAGCCAGTCTATGAGTCTAAAGGAACATACTCTGTTGACTTGGTACCCTATAGTGAAATTGAGTTATGATTAGAAAACATTACCTTATTCTACTTCATAAATTATTATCAAAAAAATTGATGATGAACCCCTACATCTTCCAAAAATTAGTCATTAAAGAATCATCTTCAATAACAAAATCATAGTATTCTTTAGTTGAAGAAATGTATGTTATTACTAAAGAAATAAATGTTTTTTTTAAATAATAATAGGATCCTGAGTCTAAAACTTTAGATGAACCTCGTTTTCCTCACATATTAACTTTAATAAAAATAAGTTCCTAAACTTGAGTTTGACTTAGTAGAAGAGCTTCAAAATACCAATTTTAAGATTCCTTTGTTGCAAACTCTTAAAGATGTTCTCTTTTATGCCAAAGCAATTAGAGAACTTTGAACCTAGGGATAAAAAGAAAATATCCCAAGACCATTCAAGTCTTAGGAAAACTTTTTGACTTGATGTCTAGAAAAATGATTCTTCCTAAATATGGGGATATTGGAATTTTAATTGTAAATATATGACAAAAAAATTGCAAAATATTTTAATTGACTTAGGAGCTACCATAAATGTCATGACCAAGGAAAAAATGGATAGTTACAAAATATACATCCCACACCCATAGTCCTATAGTTGGTTGATAAGTCTACTATGTGACCAAAAGGAGTGCTTGACAATATTCTAGTCAATGTAATATCATGGGAATATCCCATAGATTTTGTTGTCCTACAAACTAAAACCAAGTTCAGAGGTCATCCTTTGATACTTGATAAACCTTGGTTAGCCATTGTAGATGCTTTTATTAGTTGCAAGTTAGGTATCATGACCATATCTAATGGCATGAGTACTAAGAAACTTACACTTTACCCATATGTCAAATATTTTGAATCATGTGATGAGCATATTTGGATTGATGAACCAAAATATGGAGAAATCATCCAATCATTGGCCATGCTCAGTGCCTTTGAACACAATACTAAAGAAAAATTGTGTGATACATTCATCATAGATGAATGTATAGAGTCTTTATTTTATGCCCAAAATGCTTTCAATCAGTTCAAATATGTACCACATTTACAAAATGAAGATCATTGGAAAATTCCTTGCTTATAGAATCCTCATGTTGGATAGATTTATCCTTTGGAATCCATCATTCTCCATGATCCTAATAATTCTCATAATTCTATTATTTTTCATGAATTGGGGCCACAAAACTATCCACTCAACTATTTTATCAATGACATTTGTGATATTTATGCCAACATCTTAGCTTGTAAACAAGTTGAAGTGTGCCCTAAAAATTCCTTAACATCAACGATATAGTAGATCCACTTAAAAAACTATTAATGGATATTGAATTTCTATCCTTGCCTTGTAGAAATTAGGTTGCAGATATGTTGAGTTGCTTTCTTCAGTAGCTACAAGTTTTCTTTAGTTCCTAGATTTTAGTTATAAAGAAAAAATCCACTTAACTATAGATGATCCTTTCATGAGCTCATACAGAGCAATATCATAATTTTAAAATATAAAGTTGAAGCCCGTCACGTTTTGGCATCATTACCAAGGAAATAGGTGCCACAATATTAGAAATTATGTTAGTTGAGGATTTCAATTTTGAAACGCTTGAAGGATTTGAATAGTTCTCTAAAATAGCAACATAAGATCTTGTGTTGCATAAGAAGGATTGTATAGTTCTCAAGTTGAGAAGCAATGCTAAAAATCAAGTTCTATAGTTTGTTTTTTTATAATTAGTTTTTGCTTTTTTGTTCTTGTTTATTTTATTTCATTTTTATAATAATTTGTTTGAGAGAAACTATGATTGAATGATTCACCCATGGTATAATCATGGTAAATCCATCGCTACAACTGACAACCCCAAACCTAAACTATTGGATACTAGCCAGCATAAGGATATATCACCCAACGAAGAGGAGATTAGTGCTTCCACGATAGACCAACAACATTCTATTTCTTCAATTTTTGATAATCAACCACTTGATACTATTGTTGTTTCAACAAAACAACATAATACAACTATATATTTTATTGTAGGAGCTAGGCCACATTCACCATTTGTCTTATCTTAAGACCAAAGAATAAAAACCATGGATTATATATTTCTCTGATCCTGAGATTGAAGAGGGACAACAACCAATAAAATATTTTTTGTTCCTAAAATTCAAGAAAGAAAGCCACAAAATCAAGTTGATTCATCATCAAATTCTACCCCAATATCAAATGAGAAGCAATCCTTAAGATCCTGGTGGACTCCGTGGGAAATAAATATGGCTAATGAACTAGAACAAGAATGGGAAGAACAAACAACATTTAGTTTTTCAATTCATCTTCCAAAGGTGACACCAATTCCAATGGGTAAATGAAGAATATCTCTCCTTTACCTTCCATAGGCAGGTAATGAAAGATATGGTTGCTTTTATTTTTGAGTTTGAAGTACTCTATCACACTTATGATTACATGATGAATGAACAAAAGCTCAAATTTTTCCTATCCACATTAGAATATGTTGCCTTAAGATAGTTTATGGGCTTACCAAAATACTCTTTTACATCATGAGATGACAATGAAGGGGTGAAAGAAGCATTTTTGGAAAATATCAGGATCATTGTAAAGCACATAACCAAAAGTATGAGCTCTTTAGAATGATGTAAAATGAATATGAACAATTGGAAGACTACATAGAATGCTTCAAATTTATACTAAAGAGAGGTCCATTGAATTAGAAGAGGATATGTTGAAAAACCATATTATTAAAAGGATTGCAAGAAGAATCTATGGATATTCTTAATGTTATGGGAGGAGGAGACATTTCCAATCTATCCTTAGGATTGTAGAATTATGTACTAATTATTCTCACACCAAGCCAACATTACACAACCATCGAGTTAGTGGAAATTTTGGAGGAATTACATAAAGTGAATTAGGAAACATGTTGGAAAATCTCAAAATAGAACTCCTTAGAACACTCACAACTTCCATGGATTTAATGCACCAAAAATTTAAAATAGTTGAAGGGGTCTATTGTCCTTGTTGTTAAAATAAGCATGCTTTGCACGAGTGTCCTTTGGAGAAAACAACAAATCTGTAACATTTGTGACCAAAAGCATTTAATAGATAGTTGTCAACATAAATCTACAATAAAGTTAGCTTTGAAGGAACCTAAATTTTAGGAAACTGAAGATATCAATTTCATTGCTCAAATACAACCACCATAGGGACTCATGTAAGGACTATATCCTCTACGTATACCTAATGCTTATGCTCCTTTTAATAATTTTCCTTATGCTATACAAGGATGGGTACCTCCATAACTTCTATGGTATCAACAACCTCCATGGCTCCAACCAAACCAATGACCTTTAAACAATCAACCTTAGCCACAATAGGATTGGCAAAGCTAGCAATGGCCACAATAGGATTGGAAAAGCTAGCAATGGCCACAATATAATTGATAAATCTAGAAATGGCCACAATAGGATTGGCAAAGCTAGCAATGGCCATAATAGGGTTGGCAAAACCAATAGTGTCCATAGTAAGTCTTCCAACCTAATCAACACAAATATAGAGGTAGGCTCCTCAATCACAACAAGGTCATCTTTTACCTAGCCCTATTAACAATCCTCCACCACCAAAACAATCTCCTCTTCCAAATCAACTAATATCCAATCCAAATAATAAATTGGTACAATAGTCAGTCTATCAGGCTAAAGGAACATACTCTATTGACTTCCTACCCTGTAGTGAAATCCAGTTACAATTAGAAAAAACATTATCTAATCCTACTTGACCAATTATTATCAAAAAAATCGATGATGAACACTTAAATATTCCAAAACTTCAATTATTAGGTAACCATATTCAATAAAAAAAGCATAGTATTCTTTAGCTAAATAAAAACCTGTTATTACTAAATAAATACATGTTGTTTCTAAAGAAGCATAAGATCCTAAGTCAAAATTTAGCTTAACCTCATTTTCCTCATAAATTGATTTTAATAAAAAGATGTTCCTAAGATTGAGTTTGATTTAGTATAAGAGCTTAAAAATATCAATGTTAAGATCCCTTTGCTACAAGCTCTTAAGAATATTCCCATTTATACCAAAATAATTAAAGAACTTTGCATCAAATGCCCAAGTAGAAAGATAAAATATCCCAAGACCATTCAAGTCTTAAGAAAACCTTTTGACCTGATGTATGCAAAAATGATTCTTCCTAAATATGGGGATCTTAGAATTCTAACACTAAGTGTAAATGTAGGACCAAAAAAAATACAAAAGGTTTTAATTGACTTAGGAGATACCTTAAATGTCATTACCAAGGAAATAATGGATAGTTATAAAATATACATCCCACACCCATAGTCCTATAGTTTGTTGATCGGTCTATTTTCTGACCAAAAGGAGTGCTTGACAATATTCTGGTCAATTTAATGTCATGGAAATATCCCATATATTTTGTAGTCCTACAAACTAAAACCACATTAGGATGACATCCTTTGATACTTGGCAAACCTCAATTAGCCACTACAAGTGCTTTTATTAGTTGCAAGTCAGGAAGCATGACCATCTCTGATGTTACTAAGAAACTTACACTTTACCCATCTATCAAATATTTTGAATCATATGATTAGCATCTTTGGATTGATGAACCAAAATATGGAGAAATTGTCCAATATTTGGTCATGCTCAATGCCTATGAACACAATACTGAAGACTAATTTTTTGATACATTCATCACAGATGAATATATAGGTTATTCTTTAGTTTGTGTTCAAAATACTTCCAACCAGTTCAAATATGTACCATATTTACAAAATAAATATAATTGGTAAGTTCCTTGCTTGCAAAAACCTCATGTTAGATAGATATATCCTTTGGAATGCATCATTCCCCATGATCTTAATAATTCTCATAATTATATTATATGCCATTGTTGGAAATTTGAGCA
Organism: Wollemia nobilis; assembly: GCA_028583015.1. Classification (NCBI taxonomy): domain Eukaryota; kingdom Viridiplantae; phylum Streptophyta; class Pinopsida; order Araucariales; family Araucariaceae; genus Wollemia; species Wollemia nobilis. The sequence goes on along the minus strand of JAQPPZ010001765.1, from coordinate 12,086,747 downwards.
AGTTTTGTTGTCATTGATGTCAAGAGGTTTGATGTCCAGTTTCATCGTCATTAATGTCATAAGGTTGTTTTTCCAAAAGGCAAGGAAGTGGTTAAAGGAAAAAGGATATAATATTTATTTTAAATATTATATGCCTAAAGAGGCCTAAAAATATTGAAGACCCAAGGAAAGAGAAGCAAGTTTAAAAAGAAATAATAATATTATAATATTTTTATAATATTTTGGGCAAAAGGATGAGGTGAAGAAAAACGAGGTCCAAGGAATCATTAAAAAATATATCCTTGAAAAGACCCATTGAGCAGATTATAAAGGTTATTATTTAATTTATTTAAATTAAAATATTTTAACCTATGGTTAAAATTTTAATTTAAATAAATCATAAGGTGCCAAAGGTTTAAATTTAAAATTTGAATCACATAAGACGACGTGTTGGAGTGCAAAGGACAATGTATAAAAGGGGGAAATGATTTTCATTTCATCCAATGCTTTTTGAATGCCTAAGAGAATAAATTAATCATGCGTTGCATTGAGAAGGAAGAAGAGGATTCATGAGTTTTAAATTTAAGGAGGCAGACTTTGGTTTAAGTTCATGAGGAGCACCAAATCAATCCCAAAGTATTGGGTAGCATAGATGGTGGTCGAAGGCTAGTTAAGACATTTGCATAGGGAAGGTCATGGTTTGAATCCCATCCCATTCGTTTTGACACAGAGGAAGGTTTTTGATTGTTTCCAAATTCATTGAAGGTAAGGCATAAAGGGTGGCATGGACTTTGATTCTATGTGGGCATGTAGCCCAATGGTAGCTTAGCCTTGGGCTAAGGCGCTGTGACGATGGCTGGTCGCGGGTTCGAGTTTGGGTGCAGTCATAAAGGACGAAATAATTTTTTTGAAGGTGGGCCAAAATTTATAAGGTAAGCGCTTTTAATTTTTGCCAAGGTTTTGGAAGGCGCAAATTACATAGAGGCCACGTGATTATTCTGTGCAGTGAATGAATAGGGAGGTCATAAGGTTAATTAAAATATTTTATTTTTTGATTAGAAAAATAAATAAGGGATTGGAGTTATAAGGTTAAAAATTATTGGAGTTATAAGGTGTTAACAAAGGAATTTGATTTTTATATGTTGAATGTTATTTTGAGAAGATTGGAGTTATAAGGTGTTAACAAAGGAACTTGATTTTTATATGTTGAATGTTATTTTGAGAAGTTTGGAGTTTATAAGGTGTTAACAAAGGAACTTGATTTTTATGTATTGAATATTATTTTGAGAAGTTTGGAGATTATAAGGTGTACTTGAGACTTGATATTTTTGTATGATGAAATAATTATTGAGGAGAATATTTGTGTGGAGATTTTGAGATAGGTTGTTGCTATCTAACCTTGAAATTGGCAAAGAGGATTTGATTGTGATTAAGACAGGTTTTGAAGATATATCTCCATCAAAACAAAAGGTATGGGCACATCATCCTTATGATTAAAATATTGTTTGATTGAATGTTGTGAAATGCAAAGGTGGAGTGAAAAGGATTGTTTGATAAGCATTGTTGGAAATGTTTGAGTGAGTTTTCATATGCATGATTGGTGAATGATTAAGAGAATATTTGAGTTAGAGATTGAGGATTATTTGAGTTAGGGCTTGAGACCCACATTGTGCATCTTGGTTGAAGAAGTATGAAAACACTTGTTTAGGGTTTGTGAGCAAGTTGTGTTTCATTGATTGAATGATTGAGTGAAATTCTTGAGCATTGGTTTTGAGTGATATTGAAAGTGAATGTGCAAACATTAGAAATCAGATTTGTGAAAGCGACAAACTTAATGATTGAGTAGAACATATTGAGTTTTTGATAGAGTACATCATTCTCTATATGTTCTAGAGGTTAAAAGAATTCTGAGTAGAATATGTCTAAACTGCTTCAAGTTAAAGGAATTACTTTGAAGATTAGACAAAGCAATTGATAACATTGTGTGCAAGATTTGAGATTGATTGAGCATATCTTGTGAGATATTTTGAGCATGTGTTTGGACATATTTGAGTAAGATTTTGTTAAAGCTTAAGGATATATTTGAGCAAGCTTTTGTGAAAGCTTGTAGGAAGATTTGAGGTAAGTCTTGGTGAAGACTTGTAGAGAGATTTGAGGTAAGTCTTGGTGAAGACTTGTAGAGCAGATTTGAGGTAAGTCTTGGTGAAGACTTGAGAGTAGATTGAGCAAGTCTTAGTGAGACTTGTGAGGTAAGTCTTGGTGAAGACTTGAGAATGAGTAAGTCTTGGTGAAGACTTGTAGGTATATTTGAGGTAAGTCTTGGTGAAGACTTGTGAGCAGAGTTGATTGATTGATTTGTTCAAGCTTTGTGTTAAGGCTTGGGGTAAATCTAAGTAGAGTTGATTTGTGATTTGATCAAGCTTTGTGTTAAGGCTTGAGGATAGATTTGAGGATAGATTTTGGTGTATATTTGAGAGCAAATTTGTGCTAGACCTGAGATAGAGTTAGAGCAGATTTGTACTAGATCGAGGATAGTGTTTGGTGTAGATTTGAGATAGAGTTGAGAGTAAGATTTGGAGGTGATAGAGTAGAGGATAGTAGTCTCTAGTGGATAGAGATCCATTAGCTAGGGTAGTGAGGATAGAGGTCTTCTGAGTGAGGACAAAGGTCTTCTATGGAGAGATATCCACAAGCTAGTGTAGTGGGGATAGTAGTCTTCTAGAAGGTCATCAGCTAGAGAAAGAGGAAAGAGTTCTCCTATGGATAGAGTTCCATGAACCAGAGCAAGGGGAAAGAGTTCTCCTATGGAGTGTGATCCATGAAGTAGCTGGGAAGATAGAGTTCTTCTGTGGAGAGAGATCCATGAACTAGTTGAGGAGAAAGAGTTCTCCTGGGTCAAGTTCCATGAACCAGAAAAGGGGAAAGAGTTCTCCTATGGAGAGAGATCCACAAAGTAGAGCATTAGGGGATTGGTGTCTCCTTTGGATAGAGGTCCATAAACATTGTAATAGGGAAGTGATTCCCAAGAGATTTGTTGAGAAAATTTTAGTAGAAATATTTTCTCCATGGAGTAGCCCACATTGGGTGAACCACGTTAAATTGGTGTCTCTATTGTGTGTGATGATTTGTGCATTGCTTTGATTACTACTGTTGATATTGCCATTGATATATTGGATAATATTGTTTGAGAAAGAAAAGTAAAAGTTGATCTTATACTGTTCACCCTCCCTCTCAATATAAGCTTGTGTTCTTCAATTGGTATCAGAGCAGGTTCCTTCGAAAGAGTTTAATAACTTGAAGGAAAATCTTACAGGAACACAGATGGATTCTTAGAGTGGATCTTCAGGAAATAAGGCACCATTGTTTGATGGGAATAATTATGCATTTTGGAGTGTAAGAATGAAGATTTACCTAATGGCACAAGGAAATGACATATGGCAAGTAGTTGAGGATGGGTACACACCACCAACTACTCCTCCTATAGATAAATATGGTAAGCTCCTACATCTGAATAATTCAAAGGCAATGAATGGAATATTAAGTGGTTTACGTGAATCAAAGTTTGTAAAAGTTATGCATTGCACATCAACAAAAGAGATTTGGGAAAAGTTGAAGAAAACATATGAGGGAGACAAAAAGGTCAAGATGGCAAAATTGCAAAATCACAAGAAAAAATTTGAAGACTTGAAGATGAAGGATGAGGAAGACATTGCTACATACTTACTTCGTGTGGATGAGGTTGTTAACTCCATGCAAGGACTTGGGTTTAAAGTTGAAGAATCAGATGTTTGTCAAAATATTTTAAGGTCACTTCCTAAGAGGTATAGTGAAAAGGTTTCAACCATAGAAGAAACAAAAGATATTGAAACTTTGACTAGGGATGAGTTACATGGAACTCTCACAACTTTTGAGATGAGAATAGAAAAGGATCCTATTCCCCAGAAAGAAGCAACCTTCAAAGTAACAAAGAAGACAAAGGATAAGAAGTCAGATTCAAGTGATGAGTTATCCAGTGATGAAGAAGCAAACTATGGTAGAAGGAACAAGGACACAAGAAAGCACAAAGGTACAAAATTAGTTAAGTGTTTCAATTGTGGTAAATATGGTCACTATGCATCTAATTGTCCAGAAGCTGGAAGTAGCAGTAGTGAAGAGAAACAAGATCATAAGAACAGGAAGCTAGAAAATCCAGGTATCAAAAGAAGAACAGGTATGGACAAAACAAGCATGAAAAGAAGTTTTTCCAGAGGCATAAGAAGAGTTTTTATGCAGATAAGATAGGCAAGAGTTCAAGTGATAGTGATGGAAGGTCCTCAGATAATGAAGAAGAAGAAATTCTATTTCTGATAGTAGAAAAAGAAGATGTTAGAAAAGAAGCTAAAAGGAGACCAATAATTCTCAAGTGTTTTAGGTGTGGTAACTTTGGTCATCTTGAAGATCACTGTACAAAGAATGGGTTCAGTTTTAGTGAAGATGAATATGAAGATGCTCTTGAAGATCTAGAAGAAGAAAGTCTCCTTTTGGCAATAGAAGAAGAAGGAAGTGCTCCTATTGAAGATGAATCAGAAAGGAATGAAGATGCTCTTAAAGACAAAGGAGTAAAAAATGAAGAGGAAGGAGAAGTTGATCTTGAAGGTGAGCTTATTTTTGCTCTTAAGGAATTAAGAAAGGTAAGAAAGTAGAACTCAAAACTCAAGCTTCAATTTCAAGAATGTGATGAAGAGAAAGGAAAGCTTATACAAGATCTGACAGATTCAATATCTAAGACAAGGAGATTTAAAGAGAAGTTAGAGGTAAAAGTTTTAGAATGTGAAATATTAGAGCATGAGGTAGCTTCACTAAGGAAGGAAGTGAAAGAGTCTAAAGATAAGCTAAATAGGTTTGGGAGAAGCTCAAAGACCTTGGATAAGATTATCAAGGTACAAAGATCTTCATCAAACAAGATAGGACTTGGTTTTGAAGAGGAACATAGAGAATGAGGAGAGGAGTCAATCTCAAGCTCCAAAGAAGAAGAAGCTTTAGAAGAAGAGAGTGAAAGAGAAAGTGAGACTTCTGAGGATAAGTTGGAAAATAGAAAGTTCAACAAGGAAAGGAACAATGCACAAATAAGGAACATATGGAACAGGAAACATCATAGGGAAGAAGAGACTAAGAGACCAATGGGGTCAAGGCAAGATTTCTTCAATGGATATTGCTTCTCATGTCACAGGTTTGGACACAAGGCTATGCAGTGCAGGACACATGAAAGATAGGGATATGGTTTCACTAATAGAAATTTCAGAAATGGGTATCTCTTTCAAGGGTATTGTCACTCTTGTAATCAGTTTGGTCATAAAGTAGTTAATTGTAGGGTTCATGATAGGAATGGATATGGCTTCACCAGGAGGAACTTCAAGATATTTGCACCTTCAAGGAACCACAACATTAAGTGTTATAAGTGCAATAATGTTGGGCATATGGCTAAGTGGTGTAGAATAGAATTTCCAGAGACAAGCAGGAATAAGAATATTCAGAGGAATCAGAAGGATCAGTTGAGGAAGAAGGTGGACAAAGAAAAAGAGCATTGTATGTTGGGAGTAGAGATACTCCCACCCCAAAATTAACCACCTCAAGGAGAGGAGGTGGGGAGGGGGCTGAGCTAAGAGTCTTATATTTAGCCCCAAAGGTGGCCCTTTGCCATTGATGTCAAAGGGGGAGAGATTTGAGTTAGGGGAGAGCATTCAGTTAGGGGAGCAGTTTCTCAAGGGGAGCAGAACTGAAAAAGGTAAAAGAAATGGTTAAAGGAAAAAGGGTTGCCATCAATGACAAAGGGGGAGATTGTTGGAAATTTGAGCAAGTTTTGTTGTCATTGATGTCAAGAGGTTTGATGTCCAGTTTCATCGTCATTAATGTCATAAGGTTGTTTTTCCAAAAGGCAAGGAAGTGGTTAAAAGAAAAAGGATATAATATTTATTTTAAATATTATATGCCTAAAGAGGCCTAAAATATTGAAGACCCAAGGAAAGAGAAGCAAGTTTAAAAAGAAATAATAATATTATAATATTTCGGGCAAAAGGATGAGGTGAAGAAAAACGAGGTCCAAGGAATCATTAAAAATAATATCCTTGAAAAGACCCATTGAGCAGATTATAAAGGATTTAATTTAATTTATTTAAATTAAAATATTTTAACCTATGGTTAAAATTTTAATTTAAATAAATCAAAAGGCGCCAAAGGTTTCAAAGTTTAAAATTTGAATTAAAATTCAAAATCACATAAGCCGACGTGTTGGAGTGCAAAGGACAATGTATAAAAGGGGAAATGATTTTCATTTAACTCATCCAATGCTATTTGAATGCCTAAGTGAATAAATTAATCGTGTGTTGCATTGTGAAGGGAGAAGAGGATTCATGTGTTTTAAATTTTAAGGAGGCGGACTTTGGTTTAAATTCATGTGGAGTGCCAAATCAATCCCAAGGTGTTGGGTAGCACAGATGGTGGTCGAAGGCTGGTTAAGATGTTCGTGTAGGGCAAGTTGAGGGTTTGATTCCCGTCCCCTTCATTTTGACACATAGTAAGGTTTTTGATTAATTCTAAAATTTGTTGAAGGTAAGGCATAAAGGGTGGCTCATGCGCTTTGAGTGTTGTGTGGGCGTGTAGCCCAATGGTAGCTTAGCCTTGGGCTAAGGCTTTATGGCGGTGGTTGGTCACGGGTTCGAGTTTGGGCATAGTCATAAAGGATGCAATAATTTTTTGAAGGTGGGCCAACATTTATAAGGTAAGTGCTTTTAATTTTTCCCAAGGTTTTGGAAGGTGCAAATTACATAGAGGCCACGTGATTATTTTAAGTGCATAGGATGGGGAGTCATAAGGTTAATAGAAATATTTTATTTTTGATTAGAAAAATAAATAAAGGTTGGAGTTATAAGGTGTTAACAAAGGAATTTAATTTTTTATGTTGAATGTTATTTTGTGAAGATTGGAGTTATAAGGTGTTAAAAAAAGAATTGATTTTTATATGTTGAATGTTATTTTGAGAAGTTTGGAGTTTATAAGGTGTTAACAAAGGAATTTGATTTTTATGTATTGAATATTATTTTGAGAAGTTTGGAGATTATAAGGTGTACTTGAGACTTGATATTTTTGTATGGTGAAATAATTATTGAGGAGAATATTTGTGTGGAGATTTTGAGATAGATTGTTGCTATCTAACCTTGAAATTGGCAAAGAGGATTTGATTGTGATTAAGACAGGTTTTGAAGACATATCTCCATCAAAACAAAAGGTATGGGCACATCATCCTTATGATTAAAATATTGTTGGATTGAATGTTGTGAAATGCAAAGGTGGAGTGAAAAGGATTGTTTGATAAGCATTGTTGGAAATGTTTGAGTGAGTTTTCATATGCATGATTGGTGAATGATTAAGAGAATATTTGAGTTAGAGATTGAGGATTATTTGAGTTAGGGCTTGAGACCCACATTGTGCACCTTGTTTGAAGAAGTATGAAAACACTTGTTTAGGGTTTGTGAGCAAGTTGTGTTTCATTGATTGAATGATTGAGTGAAATTCTTGAGCATTGGTTTTGAGTGATATTGAAAGTGAATGTGCAAACTTTAGAAATCAGATTTGTGAAAGCGATAGACTTAATGATTGAGTAGAACATATTGAGTTTTTGATAGAGTACATCATTCTCTATATGTTCTAGAGGTTAAATGAATTCTGAGTAGAATATGTCTAAACTGCTTCAAGTTAAAGGAATTACTTTGAAGATTAGACAAAGCAATTGATAACATTATGTGCAAGATTTGAGATTGATTGAGCATATCTTGTGAGCTATTTTGAGCATGTGTTTGAGAATATTTGAGTAAGATTTTGTGAAAGCTTAAGGACATATTTGAGCAAGCTTTTGTGAAAGACTTGGTAATTGAGGTAAGTCTTGGTGAAGACTTGTAGAGTAGAATTGAGGTAAGTCTTGGTGAAGACTTGTAGAGAATTTGAGGTAAGTCTTAGGTGAAGACTTGAGAGATAGAGTTTGTGAAGACTTGAGTTAAGACTTGTAGGTATATTTGAGGTAAGTCTTGGTGAAGACTTGTGAGCAAAGTTGATTGATTGATTTGTTCAAGATTTGTGTTAAGGCTTGGGGTAAATCTAAGTAGAGTTGATTTGTGATTTGATCAAGCTTTGTGTTAAGGCTTGAGGATATATTTGAGGATAGATTTTGGTGTATATTTGAGAGCAGATTTGTGCTAGACCTGAGATAGAGTTAGAGCAGATTTGTACTAGATCGAGGATAGTGTTTGGTGCAGATTTGAGATAGAGTTGAGAGTAAGCTTTGGAGGTGATAGAGCAGAGGATAGTAGTCTCCAGTGGATAGAGATCCATTAGCTAGGGTAGTGAGGATAGAGGTCTTCTGAGTGAGGATAGAGGTCTTCTATGGAGAGAGATCCACAAGCTAGTGCAGTGGGGGCAGTAGTCTTCTAGAAGGTCATCAACCAGAGTAGAGGAGAAAGAGTTCTCCTATGGATAGAGTTCCACAAACCAGAGCAAGGGGAAAGAGTTCTCCTATGGAGTGTGATCCATGAAGCAGTTGGGAAGATAGAGTTCTTCTGTGGAGAGAGATCCATGAACTAGTTGAGGAGAAAGAGTTCTCCTGGGTCAAGTTCCACGAACCAAAGAAAAGGGAAAAGAGTTCTCCTATGGAGAGAGATCCACAAAGTAGAGCATTAGGGGATTGGTGTCTCCTTTGGATAGAGGTCCATAAACATTGTAATAGGGAAGTGATTCCCAAGAGATTTGTTGAGAAAATTTTAGTAGAAATATTTTCTCCGTGGAGTAGCCCACATTGGGTGAACCACGTTAAATTGGTGTCTCTATTGTGTGTGATGATTTGTGCATTGCTTTGATTACTGCTATTGATATTGCCATTGATATATTGGATAATATTGTTTGAGAAAGAAAAGTAAAAGTTGGTCTTATACTATATACTCTCCCCTTCGAAAAATTTTATGAAGAACACAAGCTTATACTGAGAGGGGGGTGAATAGTATAAGACCACTTTTAACTTTATCTATCAATACAACTTTCAAACCATTAACATGCAGAATAAGATAGCAGTAATAACAGCAGTAAAACAATGCACAAAATGCAATCCACAAAGAGACACAACAATTTACGTGGTTCACCCAAGGTGGGCTACTCCACGGATAAAACTTTTCTTCTAAAAGTTGTATCAAAGTCCTCTGGGAATCCTTCCCGATTACAATGTTTATGAGCCTCAGCTCAAAGGAGACACCTTCCCCTAATTCTCGCTTTGTCGGTGATCCTCTAGAAGACCTCTATCTCCTTTGCCCTTAGCAAGTGGAACTCTATCCACAGAAGACACCTGTCTTCCCTGCTCTGGCTGGAGATCTCTGTCCTCAACTCTATCACCGCAAAGCTGGTCCTCTTATCTGCACCAAACACAGTCCTTCGGTCTGGCACAATTGTCCTCTTCCTCTGTTCTTTTCTGCACTTGGTTGAAAACAACTTTTCACTGTCTGCGCAACTACAGCAGCACAGTCTTCTCAAATTACAGTAGCACTATCTTCTCAACTTCTACGCAAACACAGTAGTGCAATCTTCACAAAATGCAGCAGCACTATCTTCTCAACTTAGCTTCTGCTCCGTTGCACATCCACCATAGCGCAGTCTTCGCACACTCTGCTTTCTTTACATAGTCTGTAAATACTGTAGCACTCGATCGCACAACAACTTATGCACCTATGTGCAGCCACTACAACACCCTCTTCGCATAGTCTGCTTCTCCTCGATCGAACTTCTTCCTACACTCTGCTTCTATGAAAGTCACACTTCGAACGCACACTTCGATCGATTCGATACGACTGCTCTTTGCGCACAGCAGACTTCACTTGCGCAAATTCGACACACACATTCGATACTTGAAACTCAAAAATAGTCCTCCTTTTATAGCAATAATTCATGATTAAATTCTTGATCTTAGTCGGCTGTATATCCTTAAAACAATCATCAACTGCACAACCTTACACTTCGTCGACAAAGGTTAACTCCGTCGGCTTCAACCGCCTCTCGTTCTAGTAGCTTTTCTAGCATGAAACTCAAACATGTCATGATATCGCTATGCCTTTGTCTACCGTACACCTTGTATTACTTGTTGTCATGAAATCGTGACACTACTGCCTGTCGTGCACCTTCTTTGGTTTGTTGTCATGAAATCGTGACACTACAGCCTGTCGTACACTTTCACTAGCTTGTTGTCATGAAATCGTGACACTACTTAGCCTTGCTTTAGCCTGTTGTCATGAAATCATGACACTCCCTGACTTTGCTGATGTCATCATGATTCTTGTCATGAAATCATGATGCTTTAGTCTACAAGGCCTTCTTCTCTGCTCTTGTCATGAAATCGTGACACATCTGCTTTTGCTGACGTCATCAGCAACTCTGTCATGAAATCGTGACACTTCTTGCTTCTTCAACCTTTTCTCGGTTTGCACTAGCAAAAATGGAACATGTCACGAAATCGTGACGCTTTTGCTGCCTTAAGCTCTTTTTCAACGCTCGTAAATTGGAACATGTCACGAAATCGTGACGCTTTCGTTCCTTAAGCACTTTTTCAACGCTCGTAAATCGGAACATGTCACGAAATCATGACGCTTTCGCCTTAAGCTCTTTTCTAACCGCTCGTGAAACTGGAACATGTCACGAAATCGTGACGCTTTGCACCGCAAGCTAACTCAACCTTGTCATGAAATCGTGACACTTTCTGCATCCGTACAACTTCTTTGAAACTTGTCACGAAAATCGTGACACTTCCCAACTCAACTCAACTCAACTTGTCATGAAATCGTGACAGTTTTTATAACTTGTAATCTACTTCTTAAACATGTCATGAAATCGTGACTTTTAATTTTAAAGCTTTCTCTCTCCTAAAACATGTCACGAAATCGTGACAGTTTTGCCAGCCGCCTGCATACTTCTTCTTACTTGTCTTTTTCTTGATCTTTTTGCAACTGGGCTACTCTGATTTTCTTGGAGACTTACTGACCATCTGAAACCTTCATCAAAACACATACTTAGACAACAAATCAAATTGCTTCAAGAACTCCTTGACATCAAAGACAACAACTACCAAGAGCTCCTTTGACATCAATGACAACAACTATACTTGAGCAAAGGCAATGTACTCAAGGTACCCAAAATTGCCAACAATCTCCCCCTTTGTCATTGATGGCAACCCTTAACTAAAAACATATCTCAAGAGCCAAAACTGAACCAACTGATCCAACAACTGAGAATCTGTATTTGAAGTTTTTGCTCCCCCTGACTTGAAGCTCTTCTCTTCACTTGAAGCACTTCCCCTTACACATATCTCTCCCCCTTACTCAAATCTCTCCCCCTTTGTCATCAATGGCAAAGGGTCACCTTTGGGGTTTGGGACTAAGAATGAGTCTCTTAGCTTAGTCCCTCCCCCACCTTCTATTAAGGTGATTTAAAATAGGGTTGGGAGTGAAACTCCCATTAGACACTCATCATCATTAATGTCTACTATTTCTTTGTCGGGCCTTCTCTTGAATTCTTTTTCCACATTGTTGTTCTTGTTACTGTTTTGATCCTCGGACCTGTTCATACTACTGTTCCTGTTCCTTTCATCATTCCTATTTTTCTCCATACCTTGATCCTTGAACCTGTTCATATCACTTTTCCTGTTTCTGTTGTCATTCCTGTTCTTATCCATGCTTTGATCCTTGGACTTGTTCATACTGTTGTTTCTGTTCCTGTATCTCGAAAGATCAGCTCTACACTGTCTAGCTAGGTGACCTTCATTGTTGCACTTATAGCAAGTAACAATATTATTTCTTTCAAGCATGGTTGTTCTTTGAATCCGCCTGTTCTGACTAACCCAGTTCTTGTTATTTGCCTTGCAAAAAATTGCCTTGTGCCCGAATTGTTGACAAGAGTAGCAATACCCTTGAAAGAAATTACGTCTCCTGAAACTGTTATTTACTTTCTTCACTTGAGTCATGCAATGTACAACCATGTGACCAAATCTGTGACACGCAAAACATGTGCCGTGAAATTTTCTTTTATTCGACTTCATGGGTCCCGAAAACTTCTTCTTCTCAATCTGAATATCGTTTTCTATTTCTGCGTATCTATCACTTACGGACTCATGATCTGAAATACTTTCTTCAACAGAACTCTCTTTCTTTTGAAATCTCTTGCTAGATTCCCCAACCTGTTCCTTGTGCGGCTCAACAAAACCGAGACCTGTTTTATCTGTTGGTTTTCTTTGTCCTTTGATGAGAAATTTAACCTTCTTGGAGCTATCCTGAAATCTGTAGAGCTTATCCTTGTACTCTTTATTTTCTTCTTTCAAAGAAGCCATTTCCTGTTCTAACTCACTATACTCCAGAATTTTAGAATCCAACTCATTCTCGAGTTCTTGTGACTTAGCCATAGAGACTTCAAGATTTTCTATAAGTTCATCTCTCTCCATACAACATTCATCTAATTTAATCTTGAGTCTATCATTCTTCTTTCTTTCCTTTTTCAAAACACTAAGAGCATTATTGAGTTCACATTCAAGATCCTCTATTTGATGGCACTTTGAATTATCACGGCCTTTTTCAGATTTCTTATCACTAGAGGTGCTACCTTTTTCAAAAACCATACATGCATCTTCATTGTAGTTTTCTGAAGCATCCTCATACATACTAGCAACCAAATCATTATTTTTGCAATCATCCTCAAGGTGCCCAAAATTTCCACATCTAAAACATTTCATGATAATGAATTTATGTTTCGGTTCTTCCTCTTTTTTTGAAATGAACAACATCTCATTTTCATCATCACTAGAAGAACTTTCACTATCACTGCTAGAACACTTACTTGCTTTGTCTAAGTAGAAGCTCTTCTTATTCTTGTGAGAATGCCTCTTTCCATGATTGTTGTACTCATCTTTGCTCTTTTTGTAATACCTGTACTTTTTAGAATCCTTGCTCTTAACATCCTGTATATCTTCATCACTTTCATTTTTGGAAACAGTACAGTCAGTAGCATAATGACCAAATTTCCCACAATTGAAACATCTTATATTTTTCTTGCTTTTGTGCTTTCTGGAAAACTTGCCTTTCTTGCTGTAATATGCCTCTTCCTCACTAGAAGACTCATCACTTTCTTGAATCTGTTTGCCCTTTGATTTCTTGGTAGCTTTGAAAGCTGCCTCTTTCTTTACATCAACTTTCACTTGAGTTCTCAACTCAAATGCTGCAAGAATACTATGGAGCTCATCCTTTTTCAATTTATCTAAATCTTTAGCTTCCTCAATAGCAGAAATATTTTCACTAAATCTATTAGGAAGGGATCTTAAAATCTTATCACACACATCATTTTCAGCAAGTTCAAGACCTAAGTCTTTCATAGAATTAACAACTTCATCCATCCGGAGCATGTAGTCACTAATATTTTCATCATCATTCATCTTGAGTTGTTCAAACATACCTTTAAAATGTCTCAACTTGGCCTTTCGAACATTTGCATCACCTGTATGAACAACCTGCAATTGTTTCCACATTTCACTAGTTGTCTTGCAGTGAATAACTTTGGTGAGATCTGCCTTTTGTAAACCCTTCAAGATTGCATTCATGGCTTTTGAGTTGTTGTGATGTAGAAGCCTGTCTTCTTTAGTGTAAGGACCATTTGCAGGAATGGTGTACCCATCTTCAATAACTTCCCATACCTCATTACCAAGTGCCATTAGATAGACTTTCATTCTTGCACTCCACAGGCCAAAATCTGATCCGTCAAGAATAGGTGCTGCATTGCCACTTGAGTAGTCCATTGTGTTCTTTGCAAACTTTTCCTTCAAGCCTATTAAACTTTTCGAAGGCACTGGCTCTGATACCAATTGAAGAACACAAGCTTATACTGAGAGGGGGGGGTGAACAGTATAAGACCACTTTTAACTTTATCTATCAATACAACTTTCAAACCATTAACATGCAGAATAAGATAGCAATAATAACAACAGTAAAACAATGCACAAAATGCAATCCACAAAGAGACACAACAATTTACGTGGTTCACCCAAGGTGGGCTACTCCACGGATAAAACTTTTCTTCTAAAAGTTGTATCAAAGTCCTCTAGGGAATCCTTCCCGATTACAATGTTTATGAGCCTCAGCTCAAAGGAGACACCTTCCCCTAATTCTGCTTTGTTGGTGATCCTCTAGAAGACCTCTATCTCCTTTGCCCTTAGCAAGTGGAACTCTATCCACAGAAGACACCTGTCTTCCCCGCTCTGGCTGGAGATCTCTGTCCTCAACTCTGTCACCGCAAAGCTGGTCCTCTTATCTGCACCAAACACAGTCCTTCGGTCTGGCACAATTGTCCTCTTCCTCTGTTCTTTTTTGCACTTGGTTGAAAACAACTTTTCACTGTCTGCGCAACTACAGCAGCATAGTCTTCTCAAATTATAGTAGCACTATCTTCTCAACTTCTACGCAAACACAGTAGTGCAATCTTCACAAAATGCAGCAGCACTATCTTCTCAACTTAGCTTCTGCTCCGTTGCACATCCACCATAGCGCAGTCTTCGCACACTCTGCTTTCTTTACATAGTCTATGTAAATACTGCAGCACTCGATCGCACAACAACTTATGCACCTATGTGCAGCCACAACAACACCCTCTTCGCATCGTCTCTTCTCCTCGATCGAACTTCTTCCTACACTCTGCTTCTACGAAAGTCGCACTTCGAACGCACACTTCGATCGATTCGATACGACTGCTCTTTGCGCACTAGCAGACTTCACTTGCACAAATTCGACACACACATTCGATACTTGAAACTCAAAAATAGTCCTCCTTTTATAGCAATAATTCATGATTAAATTCTTGATCTTAGTCGGTCGTATATCCTTAAAACAATCATCGGCTGCACAACCTTACACTTCGTCGACAAAGGTTAACTCTATCGGCTTCAACCGCCTCTACTGTTCTATAGCTTTTCTAGCATGAAACTCAAACATGTCATGATATCGCTATGCCTTTGTCTGTCGTACACCTTGTATTACTTGTTGTCATGAAATCGTGACACTACTGCCTGTCGTGCGCCTTCTTTGGTTTGTTGTCATGAAATCGTGACACTATAGCTCGTACACTTTCACTAGCTTGTTGTCACGCAAAATCGTGACACTACAGTCTCCTTACACCTTGCTTTAGCCTGTTGTCATGAAATCGTGACACTCCCTGACTTTGTTGATGTCATCATGATTCTTGTCATAAAATCATGACGCTTTAGTCTACAAGGCCTTCTTCTCTGCTCTTGTCATGAAATCGTGACACATCTGCTTTTGCTGACGTCATCAGCAACTCTATCGTGAAATCGTGACACTTCTTGCTTCTTCAACCTTTTCTCGGTTTGCACTAGCGAAAATGGAACATGTCACGAAATCGTGATGCTTTTGCTCTTAAGCTCTTTCAACGCGAAACTGGAACATGTCATGAAATCGTGACGCTTTCGCTGCCTTAAGCTCTTTTTGCAACTGAAATGGAACATGTCACGAAATCGTGACGCTTTCGCTGCCTTAAGCTCTTTTTCAAGCTCTAAATCGGAACATGTCATGAAATCGTGACGCTTTCCAACACTAACTGTCATGAAATCGTGACACTTATCATCCGTAAACTTCATTAAACTTGTCTCGAAATCGTGACACTTCCTACTTCTCAATGCCTTTAACTACAACTTGTCAGAAATCGTGACAGTTTGCCCAAACTTTCTCTCTCCTCAAACATGTCACGAAATCATGACAGTTTTGCCTGCTTTGCTCTCTGCCTTCCAAAGATGTCACGAAATCATGACAGTTTTGCCAAACTTTCTCTCTCCTAAAACATGTCACGAAATCACGACAGTTTTTCCAACCGCCTGCAAACTTTTTCTAACTTATCTTTTTCTTGATCTTTTTGCAACTCGGGCTACTCCGATTTTCTTGGAGACTTACTGACCAACTGAAACCTTCATCAAAACACATACTTAGACAACAAATCAAATTGCTTCAAGAACTCCTTGACATCAAAGACAACAACTACCAAGAGCTCCTTTGACATCAATGACAACAACTATACTTGAGCAAAGGCAATGTACTCAAGGTACCCAAAATTGCCAACAGTTTAATAACTTGAAGGGAATAAAATAGGAACATAGATAGATTCTCAAAGTGGATCTTTAGGAAGTAAGATGCCATTATTCGATAGGAACAATTATACATTTTGTAGTGTAAGAATGAAGATTTACCTAATGGCACAAGGAAATGAGATATGACAAGCAGTTGAGGATGGATACACACTGTCAGCAACTCCACCTACATATAAATATGGTAAGCTCCTACATCTAAACATTTCAAATACAATTAATGGAATGTTAAGTGGTTTACGTGAATCAGAGTTTGAAAAATTTATGCATTGCACATCAGTAAAAGAGATTTGGGAAAGTTGAATAAAATATATGAGGGAGACAAAAAGGTTAAGATGGCAAAATTACAAAATCACAAGAAAAATTTTGAAGACCTAAAAATGAAGGATGAAGAAGACATTGCTACATACTTACTTCGTGTGGATGAGATTGTTAACTCCATGCAAGGACTTGGGTTTAAAGTTGAATAATCAGATGTTTGTTAAAATATTTTAAGATCACTTTCTAATAGGTATAGTGAAAAGGTTTCAGCCATAGAGGAAATAAAAGATATTGAAACTTTGACTAGGGATGAGCTACATGGCATTCTCACAACTTTTGACATGAGAATAGAAAATGATCCTATTCCCTAGAAAGAAGCAGCCTTCAAAGTAACAAATAAGACAAAGGATAAGAACTGAGACTCAAGTGATGAATCATCCAATAATGAAGAAGCAAACTATGGTAGAAGGAACAAGGACACAATAAAGTATAAAGGTACAAAAATAATTAAGTGTTTCAATTGTGGGAAATATAGTCACTGTGCATCCGATTTTCCAAAAGCTATAAATAGCAATATTGAAGAGAAATAGGATCATAAGAATTGGGAAATAGGAAAATACAGGTATCAAAAGAAAAGCAGGGATGGACAAGGTAGGAAAGAAAAGAAGTTTTTTCCACAGGCATAAGAAGAGCTTTTATGCAGATAAGACAAGCAAGAGTTCAAATGATAGTAATGGAAGGCCCTTAGATAATGAATAAAAAGAAATTTTATTTTTGATAGTAGAAAAAGAAGATGTTAAGAAAAAGGTAAAAATGAAACTAATAATTCTCAAGTGTTTTAGGTGTGGTAAATTTGGTCATCTTGAAGATCATTGTACAAGGAATATATTTAGTTTTAATGAATATGAATATGAAGATGCTCTTGAAGGTCTAGAAGAAGAAAGTATTCTTTTGGCAATATAATAAGAAGGAAGTGCTCCTATTGAAGATAAATCAGAAAAGAATGAAGATGATCTAAAAGACAAAGAAATAGAAAATGAAGAGGAAGGAGAAGTTGATCTTGAAGGTGAGTTTATTAATGCTCCTAAGGAATTAAGAAAGGTAAGAAAATAGAACTCAAAACTCAAGATTCAAATTTCAGGAATGTGATGAAGAGAAAGGAAAGCTTATACAAGATTAGATAGATTCAATATCTAAGACAAGGATATTTAAAGATAAGTTAGAGGTAAAAGTCTTAGAATGTGAAATACTAGAGCATGAGGTAGCTTCACTAAGGAAGGAATTGAAAGAGTCTAAAGACAAGATAAAAATGTTTGGGAGAAGCTCAAAGACCTTGGATAAGATTATCAAGATACAAAAATATTTATCAAATAAGATAGGACTTGGTTTTGAAGAGGAACAAAGAGAACAAGGAGAGGAGTCAATCTCAAGCTTTAAAGAAGAAGCTTCAGAAGAAGAGAGTGGAAGAGAAAGTGAGACCTCTAAGGATTATTTTGAAAATAGAAGGTTCAGCAAGGAAAGGAACAATGCATAAATAAGACATAGATGGAATAGGAAACATCACAAGGAAGAAGAGACTAATATACCAATGGGATCAAGACAAGGTTTCTTCAATGGACAGTGCTGATCAAATCACAGGTTTGGTCACAAGGCTATGTAGTGCAAGACACATGAAAGATAGGAATATGGTTTCACCAATAGAAATTTTAGAAATGGGTATCTCTTTCAAGGGTATTGCTACTCTTGTAATCAGTTTGGTCATAAAGTAGTAAATTGCAAGATTCATGATAGGAATGGATATGGCTTCACCAGGAGGAACTTCAAGACATTTGCACCTTCAAGAAACCACAACATTAAGTGTTATAAGTGCAATAATGTTGGGCATATGACTAAGTGGTGTAGAACAAAATTTCCAAAGACAAGCAGGAACATGAATATTCATAGGAATTCGAAGGATCGGTTGAGGAAGAAGGTGGACAAAGAAAAAGAGTATTGTATGTTGGGATTAGAGATACTCCCACCCCAAAATTAACCACCTCAAGGAGAGGAGGTGGGTAGGGGGTTGAGCTAAGAGTCTTATCTTTAGACCCAAAGGTGGCCCTTTGCCATTCATGTCAAAGGGAGAGATATTTAAGTTATGGGAAGAGCATTCAGTCAGGGGGAGCAGTTTCTCAAGGGTAGCAAAATTGAAAAAGGTAAAAGAAATGATTAAAGGAAAAAAGGTTACCATCAATGACAAAGGGGGAGATTGTTGGAAATTTGAGCAAGTTTTGTTGTCATTGATGTCAAGATGTTTGATGTCCAATTTCATCGTCATTAATTTCATAAGGTTGTTTCTCCAAAAGGCAAGGAAGTGGTTAAAGGAAAAATGATATAATATTTATTTTAAATATTATATGCCTAAAGAGGCCTAAAAAGACTAAAGATCCAAGGAAGGAGAAGCAGGTTTAAAAAGAAATAATAATTTTATAATATTTAATATTATAATACTTCATGCAAAAGGATGAGGTGAAGAAAAAAGAGGTCCAAGGAATCATTAAAAATAAATCCTTGAAAAGACCCATCGAGTAGATTTTAAAGGTTATTATTTAATTTATTTAAATTAAAATATTTTAACCTATGGTTAAAATTTTAATTTAAATAAATCATAAGGCGCCAAAGGTTAAAATTTAAAATTCAAATCACATAAGCCGATGTATTGGAGTGCAAAGAACAATGTATAAAAGGTGGCAATGATTTTCATTTAATTTATCCAATGCAATATTCGAATGCCTAAGAGAATAAATTAATCATGCGCTGCATTGAGAAGGAAGAAGAGAATTCATGAGTTTCAAAATTTAAGGAGGTAGATTTTGCATTAAATTCATGTGGAGCACCAAATCAATCCCAAAGCATTGGGTAGCACAAACGATGGTCGAAGGCTGGTTAAGATGTTCGTGCATGGCAAGTTGAGGGTTCGATTCTCGTCCCCTTTGTTTTAACACAGTAAGGTTTTTGATCAATTCCAAAATATGTTGAAGGTAAGGCATAAAGGGCAGCTCGTGCACTTTGAGTGCTATGTGGGCGTGTAGCCCAACGGAAACTTAGCCTTGGGCTAAGGTGCTACGATGGCGGCTGGTCGTGGGTTCAAGTTTGGGTGCAGTCATAAAGGATGAAATAATTTTTTGAAGGTGGGCCAGTAAGGTAAGCAGTTTTATTTTTTACCAAGGTTTTGAAAGGCGCAAATTACATACAGGCCACATGATTATTCTTGCAAAGGTGGGAGTCATAAGGTTGATTAAAATATTTTATTTTTGATTAGAAATATAAATAAGGGAATTGGAGTTATAAGGTTTAACAAAGTAATTTAATTTTTATTTGTTGAATGCTACTTTGTGAAGATTGGAGTTATAAGGTGTTAACAAAGGAATTTAATTTTTATTTGTTGAATGTTATTTTGTGAATATTGGAGTTAAAAGGTGTTAACACAAGAAGTTGATTTTTATATGTTAATGTTACTTTGTGAATCTTGGAGTTTATAAGGTGTTAACAAAGGAATTTGATTTTTTATGTATTGGATATTGTTTTGAAAAGTTTGAAGATAATAAGGTGTACTTGAGACTTGATATTTTGTATGATCAAATCATTATTGAGGAAAATATTTATGTGGAGATCTTGAGTTAGCCTGGTGCTATCCAACCTTGAAATTGGCAAGAGGATTTGTTGTGAGTAAAACAAGTTTCGAAGACATATCTCCAACAAAACAAAATCTATGGGCACATCTTCCTTATGATTAAAATGTTGTTTGGTTGAATGTTGTGAAATGCAAAGGTGGAGTGAAAAGGATTGTTTTATAAGTATTGTTGGAAATAATTGATTGAGTTTTCATATTCATGATTGGTGAATGATTAAAAGAATATTTGAGTTAGATATTGAGGACTATTTGAGTTAGGGTTTGAGACCCACTTTGTGCATATTTTTTGAAGAAATATGAAAACATTTATTTAGGTTTTGTAAGCAAGTTGTGTTTCATTGATTGAATGAACGAGTGAAATTCCTAAGCATTGGTTTTGAGTGATATTGAAAGTGATTGTGCAAACTTTAGAAATAAGATTTATGAAAGTGATAGACTTAATGATTGAGTAGAACATATTGAGTCTTTGATAGAGTACATCATTATCTATATGTTCTAGAGGTTAAATGAATTTTGAGTTGAATATGTCTAAACTGCTTCAAGTTAAAGAAATTACTTTGAATATTAGACAAAGCATTTGATAACATTATGTGCAATATTTGAGATTGATTGAGCATATTTTGTGAGCTATTTTGAGCATGTGTTTGGATAGATTTGAGTAAGCTTTTGTGAAAGCTTAAGGATAGATTTGAGGCAAGTCTTAGTGAATACTTGAGAGAATATTTGAGGTAAGTCTTAGTGAATACTTGAGAGAATATTTGAGGCAAGTCTTAGTGAATACTTGAGAGCATATTTGAGGTAAGTCTTAGTGAATACTTGAGAGTAAATTTGATGCAAGTCTTAGTGAAGAATTGAGAGTATATTTGAGGCAAGTCTTAGTGAAGACTTGTAGGTAAATTTGAGGTAAGTCTTAGTGAAGACTTGTAGGCATATTTAAGGTAAGTCTTGGTGAAGACTTGTGAGCAGAGTTGATTGATTGATTTGTTCAAGCTTTGTGTTAAGGCTTGAGGCAAATCTAAGTAGAGTTGATTTGTGATTGGATCAAGATTTGTGTTAAGGCTTAAGGATGTATTTGAGGATAAATTTTGGTGTAGATTTGAGAGCAGATTTGTACTAGACCTGATACAGAGTTAGAGTAGATTTGTACTAGATCAAGGATAGTGTTTGGTGTAGATTCGATACAAAGTTGAGAGAAATTTTTGGAGGTGATAGATTAGAGGACAATAGTATCCAATGGATAGATATCCATTAGCCATGGTAGTGGATACAAAGGTCTTCTAAGTAAGGATAGAAGTATTCTATAGAGAGAGATCCACAAGCTAGTGGAGTGGGGACAGTAGTCTTCTAGAAGGTCATCAGCTAGAGCAAAGGGGAAAGTGTTCTCATATGGATAGGGTTCCACAAACTAGAGCAAGGGGAAATAATTCTCCTATGGAGTGTGATCCATGAAGTGGTTGGGAATATAGAGTTATTTTGTGGAGAGAGATCCATAAACCAATTTAGGAGAAAGAGTTCTCCTGGGTCAAGTTAAATGAATTACTTTGAATATTATACAAAGCATTTGATAACATTGTGTGCAATATTTGAGATTGATTGAGAATATTTTGTGAGTTGTTTTGAGCATATTTTTGGATAGACTTGACTAAGATTTTGTGAAAGCTTAAGGACAGATTTGAGGTCAGTCTTAGTGAAGACTTGAGAGCAAATTTGAGGTAAGTCTTAGTGAAGACTTGAGAGAATATTTGAGGCAAGTCTTAGTGAAGACTTGAGAGCAGATTTCAGGTAAGTCTTAGTGAATACTTGAGAAAATATTTGAGGCAAGTCTTAGTGAAGACTTGAGAATAGATTTGAGGTAAGTCTTAGTGAAGACTTGAGAGCAGATTTGATGTGAGTCTTAGTGAAGACTTGAGAGTAGATTTTAGGCAAGTCTTAGTGAAGACTTGTAGGCATATTTGAGATAAGTCTTAGTGAAGACTTGTAGGCATATTTGAGGCAAGTCTTGGTGAAGACTTGTGAGCAAAGTTGATTGATTGATTTTTTTAAGCTTTGTGTTAAGGCTTGGGGAAAAACTAAATAGATTTGATTTATGATTAGATCCATGAACCATTTGAGGAGAAAGAGTTCTCCTGGGTCAAGTTCCATGAACCAGAAAAGAGGAAATAGTTCTCCTAAGGAGAGAGATCCACAAAGTAAAGCATTAGGGGATTGGTGTCTCATTTGGACAAAGGCCCATAAACATTGTAATAGGGAAGTAATTCCCAAGAGATTTGTTGAGAAAATTTTGGTGAAATATTTTCTTCGTGGAGTAGCCCACATTGGGTGAACCACGTTAAATTTATGTCTTTATTGTGTTTGATGATTTGTACATTGCTTTGATTACTACTATTTATATTGACATTGATATAATGGATAATATTGTTTGAGAAAGAAAAGTAAAAGATGGTCTTATGTTGTTCACTCCCCCTCTTAGTATAAGCTTGTGTTCTTCAATTGGTATCAAAGCGGGTTCCTTTGAAAGAGTTTAATAACTTGAAGGAAAATTTTATAGGAATACAAATGGATTATCAAAGTGGATTATCAAAGTGGATCTTCAGGAAATAAGGCACCATTGTTTGATAAGAAAAATTATATATTTTGGAGTGTAAGAATGAATATTTACCTAATGGCATAAGGAAATGAGATATGGCAAGCAATTGAGGATGGATACACACTATTAGCAACTCCAACTATAGATAAATATGGTAAGCTCCTACATATAAATAATTCAAAGGCAATGATGGAATATTAAGTGGTTTACATGAATCAGAGTTTGTAAAAGTTATGTATTACACATAAGCAAAAGAGATTTGGGAAAAGTTGAATAAAATATATGAGGGAGACAAAAAGGTTAAGATGGCAAAATTACAAAATCACAAGAAAACTTTTGAAGACCTAAAAATGAAGGATGAAGAAGACATTGCTACATACCTACTTTATATGGATGAGGTTTTTAACTCCATGCAAGGACTTGGGTTTAAATTTGAAGAATCATATGTTTGTCAAAATATTTTAAGGTCACTTCCTAAGAGGTATAGTGAAAAGGTTTCAGCCATAGAGGAAACAAAATATATTGAAACTTTGACTAGGGATGAGCTACATGGCATTCTCATAGCTTTTGAGATGAGAATAGAAAAGGATCCTATTCCCTAGAAAGAAGTAGCCTTCAAAGTAACAAAGAAGACAAAGGATAAGAAGCCAGACTCAAGTGATGAATCATCTAGTGATGAAGAAGCAAATTATGGTATAAGGAACAAGGACACGAGAAAGTATAAAGGTACAAAAATAATTAAGTATTTCAATTATGGGAAATATGGTCACTGTTGGTCATCAAATCTACCCAGGAAAGGATTTGGGTAAATGAATGCACCCTAGACCTGGACCAACATTGAAAGGTCGAAGAGAAGATATGCTCCTCGTGCCAATATTCGAAGAAGGCCGGCTCCTATACTACACTACTTCGGTGTTTAAGATAAGGATGTAGGAAAGAGATAAATAGAGTAAGGGTGCAGAGAAGAAATAAAAGAGTAAAGGAAGAAATTTTAGTAGTTTAGTGGTGGGAAAGAACCAGAAGCATGATTGTTATCCAATAACTTGGAACAGCAGCAAAGAAAACCAAGAATAAACGAAATGAACACAATATTAGCCCTCCTATGTATCCTCTAAATGAGTTCTAGGATTCTCTTTTCCCTTTCTTTGAAATTCAGGATTCAGAGTAATAATGATTAAGAAAAGTGAATATAGCATAAACACTATTCACAGGCAGCATAAAAGAAGGCCAACACGGTGTCTTTCTCTCCTATGTATCCTTCGAGAAAATTTTAGGGTTCAGTCCCCAATCACACACCTAAATCCAGAGTTCAGAATCACAGTATGTAAATGAAGAAAGATGAAAGAAATAAACATAGAAGGCAGCATACAAGAGAGAAATGAAGCCCAAAGCTCTTTAGTATTAATCGCAGGAATACAAGTTACAATAGCTTTCTAGCAGAAATTTCTCCCCCTTTTACATTAGAATGCCTGGGTTTTTATAGATGACCCGACCCTCTGAGCCATTATTGCACAAAATGGAGGAGTACACCCTCAAAACCTGAGAAGTCGGCTCCTCATGGCCCTTGTGACTGAGCTCTCAAATCTGTTGCCAAAACTGGAAACTATGATCGGGTCAACCGTGGAAACTTGCATTCAGCTGTCTGAGCGTCCTTGGCCTCTAGGTGCAATATTCGAGTGGCCGCCATGCTTTCTAGGCTCTTCTTCAGATACTAATACTTTGTTTCCAATTGCCAAAAATGCGTAGCGGGCTTATCGGGCATAAAAAAATGCATTTATGAGGCACTTGATTGCCTTGAGAAAATACCCGACTTGGAGTGCATGCCTTTTGAAGCGCTTTGCTAAATTTTCATTTGCTCTTTACTTCACAATGGATTCAAGCCAAAGAATATCCTCCTTGATTTTTACTTCACATGGAGGAGCTTCGTGAAACACCTTCGGGGGTGGTGATAGCCGAAGTAGATTTCTTCCTCAAAATGGGGTCTTCACTTCTCGTTGCTTTGTTGTGCCAAAACTGCTTTGGTGAGGTCCTTCGCCCAAAGTAGATACTTTTCTGATGAGTCTTTGAAATGCTTCACAGTGATCGTTTTTCAAAACTGTGATTCGGGGGTATTTCAGCAGAAGTGCATTCTTGCCTTCAAAATGCATTTTTTTTTGCTTCTTCTTCGGGTGAAAGTACTTTGCACGAAGGTTTGCCAAAGCAGATGCTTCGAAACAACTTTCAAAAAATAATAAATGGTTCGTTGGCATGGGAGCCCAAAGTGGGTGCTTCAACGACTTTTCGGCTAAGTGTTTTCAATGTTGCGCTCCTTCAAATCCCGCTTCGCAAGTTTCTTGCCCGAAGTAGTCTTTTGAAGTGCTTCGGGCCCGAAGTATTTTTCATTCTATTTCCTTTGCATTATGCTTTGGCAACATCGCTTCACAAAATTTTCACCTAAAGTACCTGTTGGAAATGCTTCGGGCCTAAAGTAGTTTTGGTGCCTTAGCTAATTCAGACCATGATTTCACTTTGACGAAGCTGCTCTTTTGAAATGTTGCTTGAATGTCGCTTCGCAAAACTTTTTCCCAAAGTAGCTACTGAAAATACTTCAGTGTGAAGCTCTTTTTTATGCCTTCTTAAATTATGTCTTCGGCAACGCTGCTTCACAAGGTTTTCACCCGAAGTAGTTGTTTGAGGGACTTCGACCTTGAAGTAGTTTTTATCCTTAATGATTTCTTTCGACGAAGTTGTCTTCCTCAGCTTGTTTGGCAGTGAAGCTCTTTCTTCTTCATTTTATGTACAAGAAGGTGGCAGGGAAAGCCAAAATTGCTACAATGCTTGAAAATTTTGTTTCTAAAAAGGCAAGGGAACAAATTCATGAAATTAAAAATACTTTACAAAAAATTCAATTTTTCTACCCCATTGTGCAATGTGACAAAATTGTCAACATTCTTGGTGGCTCGCAAGGCAACGAGCTCGTCTCGGTGGGAGAAACCTTCACCTTGATCCGTTGGGCCAGAGTTACCTCCAAACCCTTCTCCCTTTTCTTCTTCTTCTACAGGTTGTTCCCTGACTTATTCTTCTTCTTCTTCTTCTTCTTCTTCTAGTTCCTCTGGCGTGGATTCTTGCGGTGATTATGGGGCAAGGCGATCGTGGATATTTTTCATGGTTCGATGGACATGAGCCTAGGAACCCTTTAAAAAAGATTCTTGATCTTGCAATGCTTTCACCAAAATGTGGAACCGATCGATCTGCCCTATATCAGCATGTTTGGCTCTAGTATACAGATCATTCAAGCAGGCTGCAATCTTGCAGTATCTTAGAATGAAATCTATGATCTGCCTTTTCGTTATCATCTCTGCCCATTCATCTATCTTTGAGACATTGCCTTCAAACTGAAGCCATGTCGGCTTAAGCTCTTCCTTGGTCAAAATGTTTCCATCATCATTTGTGAAGCTCGAGAAACCTAAAGAAGAGAGATCCTAGAAATAACCTAGCGATGTGCGCTGCTCATTCTCAAACATGTCCAGGAGGTCCTTCACCTTTTGTGCCTTCCTCACCTTTGAAAAGAAGGCGCAAACTATGGCTTGGGCCGTGGACCAATCTCTAGTCGTCCGACTCATTGCAGCAACCTGCAAGTCCTGATATTTCGTGCTTTGGACATCAAAGGATAGTTTGAGTCAACCTCTAGATTTTTGCGTGACCTCATCTATGATTGGCCCTCCTTCGCTAGCGGCACGCTGTGCTTTAGTAATATAGGTCAAAATTGATAGGGCACTGGAGGCCTAGGATCTAAAATTTTTAAGCAAGTGTGAGCAGATTTCTTTGATCCTGCATGCAACTGCTACTGCAACTGCAAGATCTTGCTTTCAACTTCCTTGGCCTTCAAATCATTCTCGACCTGTCTCTGTGCTTGGTTCTGAGCTGTACACTATAGTTGTAGTATTTTTTGTTTCAGGGTGTGTGTTTCCTTCTTCATCAGTTTGCATTGCTCCTCTGAATCCTCCAGCTTGGACCAGATTCTAGCTAGCTCTTCTTCCAACTTGATGTTGGCATTTTCCACTTCAAATCTGTGCTGATTAGCGATGTTTGCATGCGCATGAAAAGTTTCAATCCTGATGTGCATAGATGCAGATTCATTATCCACATTCAAATGTTTTAGGTCCTTGGATTTGTCTTGATAATCATAGTCCACTGAAGTCATGTCATCCAGGGTCTTTTGGACCTTCGGGGTCTTTTTTACTTTGTGCAACTTTTCAGCCTTCAAATCGAAGACAACGCACTTTTCCACCTGATCTATGGAGTGCCCTCTCTTCTTCCTCACCTCCTTCAGCATTTTTTTTGTATTTTTCCAAGCTAGGAGTAGCTTCTCGGCTAGAGGGCGTTCCTTCATCATGGACAATTCAGATTCAAATAAGGTTGGATCTCCAGTCGAAGGGGTAAACAAATATAAATAATGAATGGGGGATGCCTTACCAGAAGGTTCGGTGACAAGTGTACTAGGAGTCCCAACAAGTACAACAATGCCATGTGAGGTAGGGGAATGAATAACAGGATCTGGCATTGGGGCACTGCCTTCACCCTGGCTAAGGTCCAAAGGATTGGTGGCATGGGAAGGTGAAGTGGTAGCAACAAACTTGTCCCGGCCTGATGACTCGAGTGGAGTGGGGCTAACGGGATCGGTGGTAAGGGGCAACACACGAAGAGGTGATTGACTTTGTGAGGGAGGGAGAGACTGATGGGGAGACTCAGTTGAGACCACGGTAGACACATGAGAGACCAAGGCAAAGGGTGGAGAATGCATACCTGCATGCCCTTTTGGTAGAGTATCCATGGTGACTTCTTATGTAATAGGCTCCTGCTCTTTTTGGACTTTGGTACTCTCGACTTCCACAACTTCTACTTCAGGATCTCCCTCTTGTTGGAGGAGTTCCTCCACATCAATGACATCTATGTCTGGGACCATCTCGGCACTTGGTGGCCCCGCATCTTCAAAATTCACTTCAGTTGAGCCTAATGTAGGTTGTTTAGCTTGAGCACTTGGGAGCTTTGTGCGGGGTCACTTTGGGTGGCTTGAAGGCACTTGAATTTGCTGCCTCTTTCTTTTACTTCTCTCCAATGGTTGCTTTGACTCTTCGACACTTGTGTCATGGATTTTTGATGGTCCCTATGGTAGTGCCTCTGGTGTAGCTTTTGCTTCTTCCTCTTCTTCCTATTTCGAGGCATCTCCAGCTCCTTTTGGGCTTTCACCTGATCCTGGGGTAGCTGGAAGAACAAAATCAACAAAGGATATGGACTTCCAAGTCCCAACATTGACTTCATAGACAATTGCAAAGTCTTTATCCGATGTCAATAGTTCGTAGGAATTCATTTTTTTGTGATGGACTCTCATTATCCACCACTCCCTTAATTTTTCCTCGCTCCAATTATTCAATTCTTCCTTTAAATCATCCTTTGCCTTTCTCCAAAACGTGGAGCCTGGAGTTGGGAGGGGGTGTTGGTCAAGGTCAAACTCGACCTCCATGGGGTAAAATTCATTCCAAGGAGGTAATGTTCTCCTCCTCTCCAAATGCCACTCCAGATCCTTACCATTGGGATTATTTCTTTGTTCCACAATTTTAGGGTGGGGGCAGATGTGGAAATTCTTTAATTTTAAGTGATCCCTCATCATTCCCAAGGGATCATAGAGCCATTGCTGAGGAATCTGAAGCAGTCCAAAATTGGCAAGATTTTCTCTAAAAAAATGTTCTATTTTAGGGCAAACACTTCAATTACCCCCATTCTAAATGGGAAGTCGTAGGTATGTGCCCATTTCTGACCATGGCTGTACACGAAGTTTGTAGCATCGCTCTACTAAGCGACCTCCAACATGAACTAATACTCGGAGGAGTAAATTGGTAGCAAGAAGGGCTTCCCAATGAAGTCGAATATACGAATTACGAGCCCCTGTGTCAATTGAAACATGTCTCCCCTCTTCTCCTGCATCACTCTATATCTCAAACTGAGGGGCACCCAAGGGCAAGAGCCCTTCAACAAATGCATGGCGGGTCCTAAAAACTATTGGTTAAAAGAATAATAAGGCTTTGTCCTCAATAGGAGGGGAGTCCACTAGTACATCGACAGAGGATTTCCATCCTCGTCGCTTGGAGAAATGGTGATATGGGGGAATCGCTTATGTACTTGGTAGAAAAACAACCAAACAAGGAAATAACAGGGTGCGAAGTACTGGCCCGTTGTCGAATTCTTCATGCTAGTGAGTCGCGTATGCAGGGTTCGAGCCACCCATTCTACCCAATCGAAGAAAATTGGGTTGGTTTTTTGTCTTGAAGCATCAGGGGCATAGAATTCCCCTCTTGAAATACATTCGACCAAATACACCTGCCAGGGTTGCACCGAAGCATTTGTCGACAAGCCTGTCACCCATGCAATGATGGAGAAAATATCGATGTTCTTGAAGGCCGCCAAGGGTAAGGGCATCTGGGGTAGCTTGCTTGAAGGGAGCCCTCTTTTGAGGTTCTTGCGCAAAAATTTCAATATGAAGTTGTTAGAGGTGAACCTCTCCATATGTTCACTCAGAATGACGTTGCAAACAGAATAGCCCTTTAGCAAACCTTGTTGTGGCGTGAAAGCTTCTTACACATCTTCCTTCAAAATTGAAAACAACTTATGGCCTCCAGCATCCAACACTTGCCTGGAGGTAGGTTGGTAATTTTTCACGATAGCATATATTAGTTCAGGACAATTGTGAGCATGCAGGGTCAAATACCAGTAAATCTGAGAGTAATATGCAGTAGCTCTCTTATTTTTTGGGGTGAGTCTGCTCATCATAAACTCAATTGTGCGTCGGAGGTCAGCCACACCTTTAAAGAGCTCTGTGTCTCTAATTTTCTCCCGCCCATTAATTGGTGGTTCTACAAGATGCTCCTCCTCAAAGTCATCTCCTTCTATCAACTGCTTTTCAGGGCGAGGGGTGAGATTGATCTTCTTTGGTGTATGCTTTTTCTCTTCCTTGTCTTTCTTTTTTTTGGTGGGGTCTACTACTTCTGGTTCCTTTCCTTTCTCCTTGGATTTTTTCTTCCCCATGTTGGATGTCTTACAGCAGAAGCAGGGCTTATAGTGCAGGGGACTTTAGCACCAAGAATTTCAATGCAAAGGGCGTAAGACTTGCAGATTAACAGAAAAGGCTCTTAGTATTGCATGAATTGATGGATGAATAACCTTCTCCCTGTTAGGGCCTCGCATTTTATAGCCTTAAAATGCAACTACCTAAATTTATGGCACCTACCATAATTAAACTTATGCTTTAGACAGAGGAGATTGTTGTGCTCTTTGATTAGCTCTGCAGTGGCGTAGTACGCAGGGCCACATGTTTTGATGATTATGCCTTGCATTGGAGATGCAACCCGTTGTCACCTCATACCAGGGGGCAAGATTTTCTCTTAATTGAATCACCTTAAGATGTGCTCCATCACTTTTGCCTTAAATTCATCTTCTTCGAACTCTTTTCATGGTTGTCTACACGTTCTTCGAGACACATTTTAAATGCTTCCACTTCGACGAAGTTGAAATTGTAATTGAAAATGCTTCATGATGAACCTTTGGTGCAGGCTTTTTTTCAACTCTTCGGGCCCAAAGTAGTTCTTTCTCACCGAAGCTCGTCTTCTTGGAAAATACTTCGTAAAATTTTTGCCCGAAGTAGCTGCTTGAAATGCTTCGGGTGCGAAGCTCTTTTCATTCCTACTTTTCCCTTTGGTAACACCTTCGGTCTTTCGAGGACTTTTTGAAATCCAAAGTGTTTCACTGCGAACCTCTTTGCAACCACTACTTCACATCCAAAGTTCCCGAAGGAGATCCTAGGGTGTAACACTTAGCTTTTGCCATCTCGAAACAGGATGTATATACACAAATGAAAAATTATATACAAAAGTACATACACATATTTTTTTTTAAGAGTTTCACTTCAGCGATGAAAAGTCTTCAAATGAAGACCATTAACAAAAATAGGTAATACCTAGCCATCTGCATATTTGAGGATGAAAGAGTTGGCTAAGTTCACCTTCACAATTTTGAACGGTCCATCCCAGAATGCATCTAGCTTATCGTGATTCCCAGGTTTGGTCTTCCAAGAGTCCCACTTCCATACCAGATCTCCTACTTTGAATGTGCGATCGAAAGATTTCTTCCTGAATCAATCACGGGTGGCCTGAGCATGCTTAGCGAAGCTCTGAAAGGCTTCCTCGCGATCCTCCTCCAGCTGTAATAGCTGAGCCAATCTGTTTTCCATAGGAATGACTCCTTCTTCTAGCAGCTGTAATGCAGGGATCTCTATATGGATAGGTAGAATGGCCTCCTTGCCATACATTAGAGCATAAGGGGATGTTTTGATCGAGTTCTTGATAGAAATCTGATCAGCCCACAAGGCCCGATCTAGAAGAAGGTGCCAAGTTCTTTTGTTTGTCTCTATGAGCTTCCTTAACACCCTCAACAGAGTCTTGTTGATTGATTCTGCCAAGTCGTTACCTTGTGGGTAGTAATTGGAGGAGACTTTATGATATATCCCATATCGGTAGAGGAACTCATTCATTTTGGAACTTGAAAATCTAGGACCATTTTTCATGATGATTTCTTTTGGGATGTCGAACCGGGTGATTAACCCTTCAAGGAAGGTTATGACAGTCTCCTGATCAGCATGCTTCGTGGGAATTGCTTCGGCCCATCTAGTGAAGTAGTCGATCGTGGTCAGGATGAACCTATGCCCGGTGGAGGAGTTCGGCGATATGACCCCTATGAAATCCAACCCCCATTGTTGAAAGGGAGTTTATACTTGTATCAGTTGGAGAGGCATTGAAGCATTTCTGCTTTGGCCGATGAACTTCTGAAACTGCTCACATCGAAAAAAAACTATGAAGGCATCAGTGAAGAGTGTGGGCCAATAATAACTCGCCTTAATGATCTTTAATTTCTTCGTTCTTCCCATGAAGTGACCTGATAATCCTGAATGGAATTCTCCCAAGACTCTCCTTTTATCATCATATTTTATGCACTTGAGAAGGACGCCATCAATGTTTCTAAAAAATAGGCCTTCGGGGCACAAGGTATATCAGGAGGACCACATCCTAAAATGTCTTTGCTATGAAGAATTTAGATGTGAAGGACATCTACCGGTGTTGAAGTATTCGACCATTTCACTAACCCAATATTTCTTGTCCTCTTCCTAGTTTGCAAAGTATTCTTCTGCTGGTGAGTCATCCCGCTGAGATTTCGTAGCTTCGGTCGCTACGTTTTTCACTAGTTCTTGACACAATGTGCGATCACAAACCAGTTTTGTAGGTTTGATCTCAATGTCAAATTCTTGTATCTTGATGACCCATCTAGCTCTTTTACTACCCAATTATCCTTGGATGATGAAATTGCGTACATCGGGGTGGATGATGAAGACTATAACCCAAGTTTGGGAGATGAATTGTTTGAACTTCCTAAGAGACTTCATTACTGCATGCACCTGTCTTTCTATGAAATTATATTTTTTTTCATGAGGGTTTATCACTTGACTTAGAAAATGGGGCGCTCTTTGCCATCTTCCCTCTTTTGTGTCAGGACCGTAGCATAGCTCTCAGGTTCTCCTATAGCATATAGGATGAAATCTTGATTGTAGTTAGGGTTGGTCAATATCGATGCTTGAGCAATTTGGGCTTTTATTTCTTCGAATTCTTCTTTTCTCTCCTTCATCCAGATGAATTCTGCACCCTTCTTCAAAATTTCAGACATTGGGATAAACTTCCTCATGAAGTTGATCTGGCCAAAAAAATATTGAAGACCTTTCTTGTCTACTAGGAGTGGGAGTTTCATTAGAGCATAAGCTCTGTCAGACCCTTTTTTGATATCACATGTTCCAGCAACTTCCCTTCGCTGACTACAAATATAGACTTCTTCGGATTAATTGAAATGCCAATTTCTCGACACTTTTTGAAAATTTGTTGTAGATGAAAAGAATGATCCTCCCTTCTTCGGGAGAATATGGTCATGTCATCCAAATAGATAACGATGACCTTATTTAAGATTTCACCAAAAGCTAGATCCATGGCCCTATGAAAAGTGGCTCTCGCATTTGAAAGGCCGAATGGCATCCGCTGGTAAGCAAATGTGCCCCACTTGGTTGTGAATATGGTTTTATGTTGGTCTTCGTCCCTAACCCAGATTTGATTGTATCCAGAGAAACCATTGAGTAGGGAGAAGCATTGAGCCCCAACCACTGAATGCAAGATCTGATCAATCTACGAGAGAGGGTAGTGATCTCTAAGAGAAGCCTGGTCTAGGTTGCAAAAATCCATGCACAATCGTATATCTCCATTCTTCTTCCTGACTAGGACTAGATTCGCTACCCAAGAAGAATGTTTGATGGGATAAATTATCTTTGCCTCGAGCATTTTTAGGAGTTCAGCCTTCATCAAGACTTCAATCTTTGGATTGACAGGCTTTTGCTTCTGCTAGAAAGGTTTGACCCCTTCTTGTAATTCAATAGTATGCTAGATCAGTTGCCGATCATATCCCTTTAGATCTTGATAAGACCAAGCCACTGTGTCGAGATACTTTCTACACAGAGATCGGATCTGCTCTAGTTCTTTTGAAGTGCAATCTGTTCCAAATTTTATTGTCTTTCTAGGCTCAAGCTCCAAATCCTGATACTACTTTGCATTAACTTTGATCCTATGAGAAACTGCTCGATCATTTTGATCAAAGAGGCTTTCAAGAGTAATTAATCCCTTGGGAACATGGTTATTTTTCAATTGAACTAGCCCCTCATATTCTTCATCATCAGGGCTTCTTTTCTCAACTGTGGCTACTTCTTGAATCATGAAATTCACAATCTTCTCATCACTGTCAAAGACTTGCCAATGCAGATCTCTATCAGGGATAGAGGGCCTATAAATTATCCTCACAACCTTAGGCTTATGCACCATGTCCTCTACTGGAGAATACTTGGCCATGATGGATGTTAGAACATTGGCATGTCAGTTCTTTTCTCTTGGAATAGATTACAGATTGAGAGATTCGAACTGGTCGAGTAAGTCCCACACTCTATTTCGATATGACTTGAGATAGTGTTGGCAATTTTGGGTACATTGGGTACATTGCCCTTGATCATGTGTATAAGTTGTCATTGATGTCAAGAAGCTCTTGAAGGAATTTGTTTGATGTCAAAAATTTTGCTTTGATAAAAGGTTTCTTGAAGGTTACGGCATGACAGTTTCAAAGGTCTTTTGTAAACCCCAAGTTGGCAGGTTTAAAGATTACAGGTGGATGCATTAGTTTAATGCATTTGGGTCCAGGAGGAAGTATTTATTTAAATAATTAAAAACCTTGTTAA
Organism: Wollemia nobilis; assembly: GCA_028583015.1. Taxonomy (NCBI): domain Eukaryota; kingdom Viridiplantae; phylum Streptophyta; class Pinopsida; order Araucariales; family Araucariaceae; genus Wollemia; species Wollemia nobilis. Next base: position 12,052,705 of record JAQPPZ010001765.1, on the reverse strand, counting down.
GGTTCCCTTTAATTATTTTTAAATAAATATTAAATTATTGTTTGCAATGGGTTCTCCTAACCCATGGCGCAAATGTCTTAACTATGTGGGCGCTATGTTTTAAGATTGTGGGCGCTAGCCAAGACCTCCGCCGACGTGTTAAACTCCTCGCCGACGTCAAGAGCTTATGGTAAAAATGCATATAAATCTCCCTCGATGAAAATCAAGAATGATCCCATCCGCATTTTGAAAAGAGTTGCTCGCTGTGAATTCGTGATCTGCTGTTCGATTTCTTCCTCGTTGTGATTTCGTGAATCCGCTGTTCATTTTTTTGTACTCATCGCTTGTCGTAAATCCGTCGTAAGGTTTTCATCTTCGTGTTCACGTCAGAAGAAAGGGAGGCACTGTTGTTTTATTTAATCCCTGGCGTAGAAGGAACAAGGCTAACAACATGAGGTTTAAACCTCACCGGGCGCCTTTGGCGCACCGGTAGCGGCTAGGTTGTTGGCGCGCTACCCGAACGGGAGGTTCCGCATTCGAATAACGCGAAAGGGTTTTTCATCGTGAAGTGGACGCAGCGGGTGGTGTTAGAATTCATGCGCAATTTCTCCATAGCATGATTTTTGATGTTGGCCAAGGTATTTTCGAAATTAATTTTTGCTAAGTGTATTTTGCGGATGGAGGAAGTTTATTAGAGGGAAAAACAGCTTAGGAGTTATAAGGAGTTTAAAGCTTGTTTTATTTTTGATAAAATATTCTTTTGAAGGTGTTGTTTGAAATATCTTATTGCATTCTTATGAGAGATAAATTTTATTTTTGATAAGACTATAAGGGAGAAATAAGGTGTATAAGGGATAAATTTTTCTTGTAATGTTGAGAGTGCTTTTGGTTGATTATGGAAATGAAAGCATGATGTTTTAAGGTTAAAATTGCTTCTTGTGTGAAGTTGTGAAACCTTAAGTGGGCAGCTTTGAGATTGACATTTGCTTTCATTAAATTGGTAATAATCAAGCTATTCTTTACTTGGTTAAAGTGTTGGGCTTACTCCTTTGTTGATGATTTGAAAAGTTGTTTTGTGCTATTGTGATTTGAGTTGGTGGATGCTTTTTGTTCAAACAATATTGGAGAGAAAAGGAGTTCTACTTGTTTCCTTTTCTAATGTTGATTGTGAAATGCTTCAAGGTTGTGTTTTGAGTTGAATGGTGTTGATTGAACCTTGTTTGATGAGCATTGTTGTTGAAGCCCTAATTGATGGTGAAAAGAACATGAGTATCATTGTTATGTGATTCTTTGCATAGTTGGCAATTGTTGGGGTTTCATGTTCTTGAAAGAAAGCATTCTATCCTATCCATTTTAGATATTGAGTTGAGTTTTCAGATTTGAGATTGAGTTTGAGCTGAGTTGATTTGAGTTGAGTTTTGAGATTGGGAGTTGAGTATAGAACATATTGAGTCTCTAACAATTCTCTTTATGCTTCTATGAGTTTGACAAATCACATTGGGTCTCTAACAATTCACCTTGTGATTTCCTACTAAGAAAGTTTTTTTCTTGGTGAGCTTGCTGAGTTTTGGACAGGTTTCGATGGGGACTTGTGAGCAGTCTTGGACAGGTTTCGATGGGGACTTGTGAGCAGATTTGGACAGGTCCTAGCAGAGGACTTGTGAGCTGAGTTTGATAGTTCTATCAGAGAACTTGAGGACAGAGGTGCACTGGTTCTTTGAGAAGAACCTGAGGATAGATTTGGCAAGTCTTTGAGAAGGCTTGTGTGCAGAGGATTGATTTGTTCAAGCATTGGATAGATCTGACAGACAGAGGAAGACTTGTACTAGACCGACTGACTATGTTTGGTACAGGTTGCTGAGCTGTTATGGACGTGATCATAGAAGGCAGAGGTCTCTTAGGCTAAGCATTGAGGATAGGAGGTCTTCGGTGGAAAGGAGTTCCACGTGCTGGCAAGAGGTAGAGGCAGTTGATCTTCTGAGGGATCATTTCCAGAGTAGAGGGGAAGGTATCTCCTTTGAGCAGAGGCTCATAAATTTTGATTGGGGGAAGGTATCTCCTTTGGGCCGAGGCTCATAAACATTGTAATTGGGAAGGATTCCCAAAGAACTTTGAGATAACTTTTAGAGAAAAGTTTTGTGGACGTAGCCCAACCATTTTGGGTGAACCACGTTAAAATTGGTGTCACTTTGTGGATGATATTGTGCATTGCTTTGATATTGCTTTGGGTATATTGCTTTACTATTTTGAAGTATAAAGGAAAAAGTAAAAAGAGGTCTTATACTGTTCACCCCCCTCTCAGTATAAGCTTGTGTTCTTCAATTGGTATCGGAGCTGGTGCCTTCAAAAAGTTTAACAACTTGAAGGAAAAGCTAGTAAAGAACACAATGGATCATTCAAGTGGCAATGCAAGCACCTATTCTTGATGGGTCAGATTTTGGTCTTTGGAGTGCAAGGATGAAGGTTCATCTAATGGCACTTGGGAATGAGGTTTGGGAAGTGATTGAAGATGAGTACACTATTCCTGAACATGGTCCTATTACTAAGGAAGAAAGGCTCCTACATCATAGCAATTCAAAGGCAATGAATGCAATCCTGAAAGGCTTACAGAAAGCAGATCTCACCAAAGTGATTCATTGCAAGACAACTAGTGAAATGTGGAAACAACTTGAAGGTGGTTCATACAGGTGATACAAATGTCAGAAAGGCCAAGTTGAGACACTTCAAAGGTATGTTTGAACAACTCAAGATGAATGATGATGAAAATATTAGTGACTACATGCTTCGTATGGATGAGGTTGTTAACTCCATGAAAGACTTAGGTCTTGAGCTTGCTGAAAATGATGTTTGTGATAAGATTTTAAGATCTCTTCCTAATAGATTTAGTGAAAATATTTCTGCTATTGAGGAAGCTAAAGATTTGGATAAGTTGAAAAAGGATGAGCTCCATAGTATACTTGCAACATTTGAGTTGAGAACTCAAGTGAAGGTTGATGTCAAGAAAGAGGCAGCTTTCAAGGCTACCAAGAAATCCAAGGGTAAACAGCTTCAAGATAGTGATGAGTCTTCTAGTGATGAAGAGGCATATTACAGCAAGAAAGGCAAGTTCTCTAGAAAGCACAAAAGTATGAAAAATATAAGATGTTTCAATTGTGGAAAGTTTGGTCATTATGCTACCGACTGTACTGTTCCCAAGAATGAAAGTGATGAAGATAAACAGGATTCTAAGAGCAAGGATTCTGAAAAGCACAAGCATCACAGGAAGAACAAAGATGAGCACAACAATCAAGGAAAGAGGTATTCTCACAAGCACAAGAAGAGTTTCTACCTAGACAAAGCAAGTAAGTGTTCTAGTAGTGATAGTGAAAGTTCTTCAAGTGATGATGAAAATGAGATGTTGTTCATATCAGAAAAAGAGGAAGAACCGAAACATAGATTCATTATCATGAAATGTCTTAGATGTGGAAACTTTGGTCACCTTGAGGATGATTGCACAAATAATGATTTGGTTTCTAGTATGTATGAGGATGCTTCAGAAAACTATAAGGAAGATGCATGTATGGTTTTTGAAAAGGGTAGCACCTCTAGTGATAAGAAATCTGAAAAAGGCTTTGATGATTCAAAAAGCAAACAAATAGAGGAAGATATAGAGGAAGGTGAAGTAGATCTTGAAGGTGAACTTATTAGTGCTCTTAGTGCTTTGAAAAAGGAAAGAAAGAAGAATGCTAGACTCAAGGATAAGTTAGATGAATGTTGTATGGAGAGAGATGATCTTATAGAAAGTCTTGACTTCTCTATAGCTAAGACACAAGAACTCAAGGATGAGTTAGAGTCTAAGGTTCTTGAGTATAGTGAGTTAGAACAGAAAATGGCTTCTTTGAAAGAGGAAACTAAAGAGTACAAGGATAAGCTTTACAGTTTTCAAGATAGCTCCAAAAAGGTTAAGTCACTCATCAAAGGTCAAAGAAAGACAACAGATAAAACAGGCCTTGGTTTTGTTAAGCCACACAAGGAACAAGTTGGAGAGTCTAGTAAGAGACTCCAAAAGGAAGAGAGTTCTGATGAGGAAAGTATTTCAGAAAAGGAGTCCTTGAATGATAGATGCACATAAATAGAAAACAGAATTCAGAATGAGAAGAAGAAGTTTTCAGAACCTAAGAGGTCAAATAAAGGAAAGTTTCAAGGCAGATGTTTTGCTTGTCACAGGTTTGGTCACATGGCTTCACATTGCATGGCTCAAGTGAAGAAGGTAAATGACAATTTCAGAAGTGCTAGTTTCTTTCAAGGGTATTGCTACTCTTGTCAACAGTTTGGGCACAAGGCAGTTTATTGCAAGGCAAATAACAAGAACAGGTTTGATCAGAACAGGTTTGATCAGAACATGTTTGGTCAGAACAGGTTTGGTCAGAACTGGTGGATTCAAAGATCAGGTTTACCTCGGAGAAACAACATCGTCAAGTGTTTCAAGTGCAACAATGAAGGTCACATAATCAGACAGTGTAGAGCTGAAATTCTAGAATACAGGAATAGGAACAGTGGCATGATCAGGTCCAAGGATCAAGGCATGGACAAGAACAGGGATGAGAACAAGAACAAGAACAGTGACAAGAATAGGAATATGGACAAAGAGTTCAAGAGAAGGCCCGACAAGGAAGTTATAGACATTGATGATGATCAGTGCCTAATGGGAGTTTTACTCCCACCCCAAAATTAATCACCTCATCAGAGGTGGGGGAGGGACTAAGCTAAGAGGCTCATTCTTAGTCCCGAGCCCCAAAGGTGACCCTTTGCCATTGATGACAAAGGGGGAGAGATATGAGTAAGGGGGAGAGCTTCAAAGTGAAGGGGAGAGCTTCAAGTCGTGGGGAGCAAAACTTCAAAGGAAGATTCTCGGTTGTGGGCAATTGGTGGTTGTTAGCATAGTTGGTTTCAGTTTTGGCTCTTGAGAAGTGTTTTCAGTAAAGGTTTGCCATCAATGACAAAGGGGGAGATTGTTGGCAATTTTGGGTACATTGGGTACATTGCCCTTGATCATGTGTATAAGTTGTCATTGATGTCAAGAAGCTCTTGAAGGAATTTGATTTGATGTCAAAAATTTTGCTTTGATAAAAGGTTTCTTGAAGGTTCCGGCATGACAGTTTCAAAGGTCTTTTGTAAACCCCAAGTTGGCAGGTTTAAAGATTACAGGTGGATGCATTAGTTTAATGCATTTGGGTCCAGGAGGAAGTATTTATTTAAATAATTAAAAACCTTGTTAAGGTTCCCTTTAATTATTTTTAAATAAATATTAAATTATTGTTTGCAATGGGTTCTCCTAACCCATGGCGCAAATGTCTTAACTATGTGGGCGCTATGTTTTAAGATTGTGGGCGCTAGCCAAGACCTCCGTCGACGTGTTAAACTCCTCGTCGACGTCAAGAGCTTATGGTAAAAATGCATATAAATCTCCCTCGATGAAAATCAAGAATGATCCCATCCGCATTTTGAAAAGAGTTGCTCACTGTGAATTCGTGATCTGTTGTTCGATTTCTTCCTCGCTGTGATTTCGTGATCCGTTGTTCATTTTTTGTACTCGTCGTTTGTCGTAAATCCGTCGTAAGGTTTTCATCTTCGTGTTCACGTCAGAAGAAAGGGAGGCACTAGTTGTTTTATTTAATCCCTGGCACATAAGGAACAAGGCTAACAACGATGAGGTTTAAACCTCACCGGGCGCCTTTGGCGCACCGGTAGCGGCTAGGCTATTGGCGCGCTACCCGAACGGGAGGTTCCGCGTTCGAATAACGTGAAAGGGTTTTTCATCATGAAGTGGACGTAGCGGGTGGTGTTAGAATTCGTGCGCAATTTCTCCATAGCATGATTTTTGATGTTGGCCAAGGTATTTTCGAAATTAATTTTTGCTAAGTGTATTTTGTGGATGGAGGAAGTTTATTAGAGGGAAAAACAGCTTAGGAGTTATAAGGAGTTTAAAGCTTGTTTTATTTTTGATAAAAGATTCTTTTGAAGGTGTTGTTTGAAATATCTTATTGCATTCTTATGAGAGATAAATTTTATTTTTGATAAGACTATAAGGGAGAAATAAGGTGTATAAGGGATAAATTTTTCTTGTAATGTTGAGAGTGCTTTTGGTTGATTATGGAAATGAAAGCATGATGTTTTAAGGTTAAAATTGCTTCTTGTGTGAAGTTGTGAAACCTTAAGTGGGCAGCTTTGAGATTGACATTTGCTTTCATTAAATTGGTAATAATCAAGCTATTCTTTACTTGGTTAAAGTGTTGGGCTTACTCCTTTGTTGATGATTTGAAAAGTTGTTTTGTGCTATTGTGATTTGAGTTGGTGGATGCTTTTTGTTCAAACAATATTGGAGAGAAAAGGAGTTCTACTTGTTTCCTTTTCTAATGTTGATTGTGAAATGCTTCAAGGTTGTGTTTTGAGTTGAATGGTGTTGATTGAACCTTGTTTGATGAGCATTGTTGTTGAAGCCCTAATTGATGGTGAAAAGAACATGAGTATCATTGTTATGTGATTCTTTGCATAGTTGGCAATTGTTGGGGTTTCATGTTCTTGAAAGAAAGCATTCTATCCTATCCATTTCAGATATTGAGTTGAGTTTTCAGATTTGAGATTGAGTTTGAGCTGAGTTGATTTGAGTTGAGTTTTGAGATTGGGAGTTGAGTATAGAACATATTGAGTCTCTAACAATTCTCTTTATGCTTCTATGAGTTTGACAAATCACATTGGGTCTCTAACAATTCACCTTGTGATTTCCTACTAAGAAAGTTTTTTTCTTGGTGAGCTTGCTGAGTTTTGGACAGGTTCCGATGGGGACTTGTGAGCAGTCTTGGACAGGTTTCGGTGGGGACTTGTGAGCAGATTTGGACAGGTCCTAGCAGAGGACTTGTGAGCTGAGTTTGATAGTTCTATCAGAGAACTTGAGGACAGAGGTGCACTGGTTCTTTGAGAAGAACCTGAGGATAGATTTGGCAAGTCTTTGAGAAGGCTTGTGTGCAGAGGATTGATTTGTTCAAGCTTAAGCGTTGGACAGATCTAACAGACAGAGGAAGACTTGTACTAGACCGACTGACTGTGTTTGGTACAGGTTGTTGAGCTGCTGTGGACGTGATCATAGAAGGCAGAGGTCTCTTAGGCTAAGCATTGAGGACAGGAGGTCTTCGGTGGAAAGGAGTTCCACGTGTCCGGCAAGAGGTAGAGGCAGTTGATCTTCCCGAGGGATCATTTCCAGAGCAGAGGGGAAGGTATCTCCTTTGAGCAGAGGCTCATAAATTCTGATTGGGGGAAGGTATCTCCTTTGGGCCGAGGCTCATAAACATTGTAATTGGGAAGGATTCCCAAAGAACTTTGAGATAACTTTTAGAGAAAAGTTTTGTGGACGTAGCCCAGCCATTTTGGGTGAACCACGTTAAAATTGGTGTCACTTTGTGGATGATATTGTGCATTGCTTTGATATTGCTTTGGGTATATTGCTTTACTATTTTGAAGTATAAAGGAAAAAGTAAAAAGAGGTCTTATACTGTTCACCCCCCCTCTCAGTATAAGCTTGTGTTCTTCAGATAGTGCTTCTTTGAAGTGCACTTGTTTGTGACTTGATTGCATACCAATTTGGAATCTCCAAATATTTGGAGATGCTTTATGCCTAACTTTTTTGCTTTCTTGAGTCCTAGGCATAATGCTTCATATTCTACTGCATTGTTGGTGCAACTCCACACCAATCGATAACTATATTCCTTCTGCTCTCCAGAAGGTGACACTAAAAGAATCCCCGCCCCGGTGCCGTTTTTACATTGTGCACCATCGAAGAATAATTTCCATAGTCCTTCGGTGAAGACCTTATCTTTTGACTTGATGTGTTTCTCAAGCTTGGTGATGGCATAACATCCCATCTTCGTTTCTATCATGGCATTAAATTTTGCCAATGAAAAATCATCTTCACAACTTAACTATGTGAGGGACTCCTTGACCAGATCCACCTGTTCTATTCCTTCCACTATCGCATGCATAGGATCACTGCTTTCTTCTTCGAACATCTTCTCTACGAGGAAGGTGGAAGGCTTCTGGATGTAGATCTTCACCTTATTCCCTTTGAATGGAATATCCAGATGAGAGTAATCCATAGATAGATATCCGCCCAACTTCGTTGTGAATTCTCTCGACAAGCACATGCTGAAGTAGGGCTCAAGGTCAACAACCACTACCTCTTGTATAACTATGATTTGAGGCATCTTGTGTAGCCAAATAGGAATTTCCTTGATCACTCCTACAATCTTCACAAGGGTACCATCCAACTGGAGTACGCCATGACTGCTTCGCGTATATTTCATCCCTATCTCTTCGCACACTGCTTTGGGCATGAGTATTGTCATAGTCCAAAATCAATCATACAGTTGTGAACAACATACCCTTCCATATGCAGAGACAGGTAGAATGGCGGTGGTCAATTCTTCCCTATAATGGATGTGGATAGGGTCTGCACTAGGGCAAGCGGTGTTGCCTTTCTTGCTTTGGTCGTCTTCAATTATTCCTGCAGCAAGTGGACTTGGCCAGGTAGTTGCAGTGCAACATACAGATTGATCTTGGTTGGGATCCTCTTCAGCTCATCTACAATGTTGTATGCTAGGGAATTGGGTACCTTAGGTTCCCTTCTCAGCTCATATCTGGTGTGATACTATTTTGTAGCTTCGACCCTTTGTCGCTTGGTCAGCAATGGAAGCTTGAGCTTCTCTCTAGCCTATTCTTTAGTTTCCATCTATGATGGATTTGCAGAGGTCTGTTGGGCCTTCTCTTTGACTGGTGTAGACTGAGGAGCTTCACTCAGGGTTGGAGGAGGTTTTTTTCCCTTCTCATGATGAGCATGCACCTTTAAGGGAGCCATTTTAGTAGCATCCACCTCTATCGACCTCTTTCCTCCTCTGGAAAGGACTGCAACTGGCTCTTCTTCACCAATTACCAAGTTTTGATTCAATTGCCTGATGACGTTGACTTGACCACCATGACTATTGCTCACCAGTGTTTGTACATAGTGTTGGTGCAGCATGCAGGTATTCTCTTCGTGAGGGTCATTACACATGGAGCACGAATGTATATAATCGAAAGTTCTTGGGGCTTCATCTATTGCAGCATTTCTTACTGAAGCTTTTCCTTGCTGAGCCGCTTGATCTTTAGTAAGCGCAGGTGTAGGATAAGATCTTCCCGATAGAAACTCTTACTATGCTTGCTTCTTCTTCATAATGGTCATGTCATTAGACAGAGTCTACACTATGGAGTTTAGGGACTAAACTTCTTATAGTATTTTGGCTTACATGTCATCGTCTTTGGGAATAGGTGGCAATGGAGCCATTGTTGGTATCAGAGGTAGAGCAGGACGTTGAAGTGGTGCTGGCAGTACAAGGAATGCCAAAGTGATCGTGGGCTGCAAAGTTGAAAAAGTGGGAAAATGAATATGTGGAGCAGTTATCTAGGATATAATGGGATTCAAGTTCAAAGATGAGATCGGGTATGCAAGGGTTACAGAGATCTGTGAAGCGGTTGCGCTTGCATACTAGGATTGATGGAAATCGAGAAGTATAGGCATCGACATCCTTTGGGGAAGCTTACCCACAGCTATTAGATCCATCTCTGCTTTTTGGGCCAACTCATATAACTCTGGGAAGGTATTGATATTCGAATACCTCACAATGATGTTGATATCAGGATTGAAGGCCTAAAGAAAATAGTATGCTACAGCTTCGTCAATTGGCTGAAGTCCAACTGGTATTCTTTACCAAGTTCGAGCGAACCTAGCATTAAAGTTTGTGATCTCTTCTTCTGGATGTCTCTGGATCGTTGTGAATTGATGCAGGAGAGAGGTCGGATCGACGAACTCATTGAAGCTTCGCATCAACTTCCCGACTAACTGGTCCCATCTTGTAATTATATCGAGTGGTAAAGATTTATACCAGTAGAGGAGTTTTCCTCTAAGAGACAGAACCAGAAGCTTTACCATAACCCACTCTTCTGTGATGTCATGGATCACCGCCAAAGAAACTATGTCCTGGATGTGCTCCAGAGCAGTCTTCCCAGTTCCATCGAACATTGGGATCTTATTTATAGCAGTAGGCAACACTTGCCCTTGTCCGGCTAGATTTAGCGGTCTTGAGGAATTCCATGTTGGGAATAATCTAGGCGATGGTTGTTGCTGCTGCTGCTACATTTGGTGTTGTTGTTGTTGTTGTTGCTATTGTGCCATATGTACTCTTGGATTTCGAGAAATAGGAATTCTCAAAGCTCCTCCTTGGTTGCTAATAGGACTTATGGTAGGAATGGAGGCATTAGGATGCTTCAGTGAGTTGGGAGGATTAGGAGGAAATCTAGCCACTGTGCTATCATAAGTTAAGCCTTGTTTGTCAATAGCGGCCTCTTACAAGGATGTTCCATGTAATAGAGACTCAGGGGTGACTAACCTAGATCTTTCCCCAAAGGCATCAATATCAAGCTCAAAGAACTCAGTTTCCTCTCCTCTATTCCTAACTCTCCATCTTGTTTGCATGAAGACACAGGCTTTGGTATCGATCTTTATGACTTAAAGATTTTTATGTAAATAGAGTCGCCAGATGCTAAGAGTCTTTTGGTAATGAGAGCATCGGTTCTCACTACTACTCACAAGGTGAGACTGATCAGGTCCCACCGAGCGTGCCAGAAACTATTGGTCATAAAATCTACCCAGGAAAGGATTTGGGTAAATGAATGTGCCCTAGACCTGGACCAACATTGAAATGCCGAAGAGAAGAGATGCTCCTCATGCCAATCTTCAAAGAAGGCCGGCTCCTATACTACACTACTTCGGTGTTTAAGATAAGGGTGCAAAAAAGATATAAACAGAGTAAGGGTGCAGAGAATAAATAAAAGAGTAAAGAAATAAATTTCAATAGTTTAGTGGTGGGAAAGAACCAGAAGCACGATTGCTAGCCAATAACTTGGAACAGCAGCAAAGAAAACCAAGAATAAACAAAATGAACACAATATTAGCCCTCCTATGTATCCTCTGGATGAGTTCCAAGATTCTCTTTTCCCTTTCACCAAAATTTAGGGTTCAGAGTAACAACGATTAAGAAAAGTGAATATAGCAGAAACACTATTCATAAGCAGCATAAAAGAAGGCCAACATGGCATCTTTCTCTCCTATGTATCCTTCGAGAAAATTTTAGGGTTCATTCCCCAATCACACACCTAAATCCAGAGTTTAGAATTACCGTATGCAAATGAAGAAATATGAAAGAAATATAGCATACAAGAGAGAAATGGAGCCCAAAGCTCTTTAATATTAATCGCAGGAATACAAGTTACAACAGCTTTCTAGCAAAAATTTCCCCCCATTTTACATTACAATGTCTGAGTTTTTATAGAGGACCCGAACCTCTGAGCCATTATTACACAAAATAGAGGAGTACACCCTCGAAACCTGAGAAGTCAGCTCCTCTTGGCCCTCGTGACTGAGCTCTCAAATCTGTTGCCAAAACTGGAAACTATGATCGGATCACCCTTGGAAACTTGCATTAATGAGTTGTCTAAGCGTCCTTAGATTTTGGGTGTAATACTCGAGTGGTCACCATGCTTTTCGGGCTCTTCTTCAGAGACTGATACTTCATTTCCAATTGCCAAAAATGCGTAGCGGGCTTATCGGGCACGAAAAATGCATTTATGAGGCACTTGATTGCCTCAAAAAAATACTCGACTTAGAGCGCATGCCTTTTGAAGTGCTTCTCTAAATTTTCATTCGCTATTCACTTCATAATGGATTCGAGCTGAAGTAGATCCTCCTTGATTTGTACTTCACATGGAGGAGCTTCATGAAACAGCTTTGGGGGTGGTGAGAGCCGAAGTAGATTTCTTCCTCAAAATGGGGTCTTCACTTCTCATTGCTTCGCTGTGCCAAAACTGCTTTGGCGAGGTCCTTCACCCAAAGTAGATACTTTGTTGATGAGTCTTTGAAATTCTTCGTTGCGATCCTTTTTCAAAACTGCGGTTCGGGGGTATTTTGGTTGAAGTGCATTCTTGCCTTCAAAATGCATTTTTTTTTGTTCTTCTTTGGGTGAAAGTACTTCGCATGAAGGTTTGCTGAAGCAGATGCTTCGCAATGACTTTCGATGAAGTAGAAATGGTTCGTTGGCATGGGAGCCCGAAGTGGGTGCTTCGGCGGCTTTTCGATGAAGTGTTTTCAATTTTACGCTCCTTCAAATACTACTTCGCAAGTTTCTTGCCCAAAGTAGTCTTTTGAAGTGCTTCGGGCTCGAAGTATTTTTCATTCTCTTTCCTTTGCATTTTGCTTTGGCAACACCGCTTCATAAAATTTTTTCCCAAAGTACCTGCTATAAATGCCTCAGGCCCGAAGTAGTTTTGGTGCCTTAGCCAATTCAAACCATGATTTCCCTTCGGCGAAGATGCTCTTTTGAAATGCTGCTTGAATGCCGTTTCGCAAAACTTTTTCCCGAAGTAGCTACTAGAAATACTTTGGGTGTGAAGCTCTTTTTTATGCCTTCTTGAATTCTTTCTTTGGTAATGCTGCTTCGCAAGGTTTTCGCTCGAAGTAGTTGTTTGAGGGACTTCGGCCCCGAAGTAGTTTTTATCCTTAACGATTTCTTTCGGCGAAGCTATCTTCCTCAGCTTGTTTGGTAGTGAAGCTCTTTATTCTTCATTTTATGTACAAGGGGGTGGCAGGGAAAGCCAAAATTGCTGCAATGCTTGAAAATGTTGTTTCTAAAAAGGTAAGGGAACAAATTCATGAAATTAAAAATACTTTACAAAAAATTCAATTTTTCTACCCCATTGTGCAATGTGACAAAATTGTCAACAGTCACTATGCATCTGATTGTCCAAAATCTATAAATAGCAATAGTGAAGAGAAACTGGATCATAAGAACAAGGAAATAGGAAAATACAGGTATCAAAAGAAAAGCAGGGATGGACAAAGCAGGCAAGAAAAGAAGTTTTTCCAAAGGCATAGGAAGAGCTTTTATGCAGATAAGACAGACAATATTTTAAGTGATAGTGATGGAAGGCCCTTAGATAATGAATAAGAAGAAATTATATTTTTGATAGTAGAAAAAGAAGATGTTAAGAAAAATCTAAAAAGGAAACCAATAATTCTCAAGTGTTTTAGGTGTGGTAACTTTGGTCATCTTGAAGATCATTGTACAAGGAATAGATTTAGTTTTAATGAATATGAATATGAATATGCTCTTGAAGGTCTAGAAGAAGAAAGTCTTCTTTTGGCAATAGAAGAAGAAGGAAGTGCTCCTATTGAAGATAAATCAAAAAGGAATGAAGATGATCTAAAGGACAAAGATTCAAAAAATGAAGAGGAAGGAGAAGTTGACCTTGAAGGTGAGCTTATTTATGCTTTTAAGGAATTAATAAAGGTAATTGTTGGTCCGGCTTTCATGCACACCCCGGGAAAAAGGATGAAGGCAAGGAAAGCTCCGGAGACACCCACGGGACTGATCCCACTCATCTTTAGGATCTAGCTGGTTATCCAAGGTGCGAGTTACAGAGTTGGGTCGAATGGCAATTCACTTTTTTCCACTTCTGGAATAGATTTCGATATGGACTGCTCTGTTACCTTATAGGGGGTTCCTGAACTTGTTCAGTAGTTGCAAAAGTTGTTGACAATCAGATTTGACTTGAATTCTTTGATCTAGCTCTCATGGGTCCGCAGATTTAAATAAAAGGCAAACAAAGAAAATAAAAATGGATCATTCACGGAAAGCAAAGAGAGGGTAGGGTAAGACAGAAAAGAGAAGTTTATCAAACATCAATTGTAAACCCAAACTGTCAATCTTATCTATGCTATCAGCTTCACAACAGAACAAATCCCAGAAGAAAGTGTCCAGTCAGTCTAAGATCACTTTCAACTAAGAGCACAAGGCAGAGTGAAACAGATCTAGCAGAAAATCATAAATCCAAGGGCAGCTAGTTAAAACTGGTATCTTTCACCGGTAGCCTAGCTCGCACAGTGAAGACAGAGCAATTAGAACAAACTTAACCTCAAATCTGTAATTTCCCCTAGCAGACAATAGAACAACTGAAGCCTAACAGCATATTTAATCTTGACAATGGCAGATTTACAAGATATATCTAACAAACTTTAAATGGAACGGATAACAAGAGAAAATACACTTATCACACTCGCAAAAGATTAGGCTCCTGGCCATGCTATCACGTAAAAGCTAAAGCACATCAACTCCAAGTCCAGAAACAAAGGATTTCACTAAATTTGCAAGAAATTGCTTATAAGCCTTTTATTTCTAAGTCTTCACCTCCTGCGATTACATTTAGAATTTGTATTTATAGACTCAGGACAGACCCTGATCTTTTCCAAAATATCTTGCTCAAACCCTAAATCTTATCGCACTTAAACCCTAGGACCCGGGTTTTACAATAAAAATCCATTTAAAACCAAAGTCCGGATAGAACTTAACCCTTCCGCAAATCAGTGCAGTTAGCTGCCATAAATGGAGAAGATAAAATCAAATGCAATTTGCATTCATCTGCACTGCAAATAAATGCCTCCATTAATTCTATTGGTGAGCCGGATGAGTCACCACTTCTCTCAGATCTGGTCTCCGTAAAGCCATCCCTGTGTTGAAATTGTCTTCATGCTATCAAGTCCGCAATAAATTTGCTATTGAATGCTTTACCGGCTTCTTCTCTTCTAGCATGGCGGTCCTTGACTAAATCCGCACTTTATCTTTGCCTTTATGGTCTTTCCCGGTTGTCCCGTAAGTGCCAGTGGAATCCTGCATGAAAGACAAAAAGATGCATTAGATTAGCATTTTAATTAAATCGAAGCTTAAAACATTAAAAACAGATTAAATCCGCAAAATAAGCTTGCATGTCGGCCTTTGTTTGTCTCATTCACGCTTTGACACGTGTCGCTACCCCAGGAAGCCTTCTGTTTCCCGCCGGAATGCACTTTCAGGTCAACTATGACTTTCTCTCTCCTACCGTGATTCTGCGACATGTCGCGATTTCGCGACATGTCGCGAAATCGCGACCCTGCCAGCGCATCGGCAACTTCCTCCCTCGTCGGTCGCGAAAACGTGACATGTCGCGATTTCGCGACATGTCGCGAAATCGCGACCCTTCCTGGCCTCCGTACACTTCTTGATTTTCAGCCGCGATTCTAGAACACGTCGCGATATCGCGACAGTTCCCCTACCTGCATGCGTTGACCGCGTTGACCGCGATTTTGGAACATGTTTCTGACTTAACCGATTTTTCATCCTGCAGCCCATTTTCTCTCTCCTGTCGCGAAAATGCGACATGTCGCGATTTCGCGACATGTCGCAAAATCGCGACCTCCGTACAGCTTGCTTCTCTCGTCAAAAAACTGTCGTGATTTCACGACATGTCGCGAAATCGTGACCTTTCTGGAACTTAGCTACATTTTGACTTACCTGTCGCGATATCGCGACATTTCCAAAAATGGAAGTGTCGCGATATCGCGACACTACCAAAAATGGAAAGTTTGATTTTTCAATGAATTATACAACTATTTTCTGGATTTTCTCGGTACCGGTGCAAGATTTTGCTTGTGCATGAATGATTCTAGCATGTAAAAAGTGAATTCTTGGATAACACAGCTAGAATGCAAAAAAAAGCACAACTTTAAAAAGGAGGCAAGCAAAATATGGATTTAAAACCGAAAATGACCAAGAGGGTCCCTGCTGCAAAAATGGAAGTTCATAATTTTCTAAGGATGGAATCTCATTTTTCAGTGGGGGTGTGTTGCTTATCAACAAATGGCGATATCTACGGGTAAAATAGTAGCACTATTTTAGAACCCAAGACTCTGGTTTCAAAACAAAAAGACCATGCATCATGCCTTGCCACAGGCATTCTTCACAATAAATTGACTACTAACTGCCAACTGTTAAAATTTCCCAAGGACATACTGGGCTGGATTACTTCAAGGAAGATTTTTGATGTGCAATTACAAAGGTATAGAACTTTCTTCAAGGATGACTGAATTGAATGATAAACTTGGATTAATCAACTTTTCTAGATTGTAAAAGGGGAAACCGAGTAGAGCTCTGTTTACTAGTTTAGCTTTTACAGCCTAGACAGAGTTACCCTTTAGATTTACACGACCCAATTTACAACTGTAGGGCGAGAATCTAATATTGGTCGCCTCTTTTAATTGTAACTTTTTTTTTTTTTTTTTTTTTTTTTTCTTATCTCTCTTTTTTTTATCTCTCTTCTTTTTGAAATATATCACTATCTGGAAGACCTTAGAGAAATTACAATTTTCTTTTAATATTTGATCAATCTGGAACTGTTTCAGTCTAGGCATTGATAGCCTCTGGTGACACCCAAATAATTGCATGAACCATAGTCCCCTCTTATAACCAGCTTTTCTTGGATTCCCCGGGAGTTCCTCCAACTAAACAAAGATAACAGCTTTTCTATCATTAAAACAACGTGGCAAGTAAGACACAAGATCCAATCATCTCTCTACCTTCATCCTGGATAACAAAATAGTTCCACGATTCGAGCAAGCGAGACTATCTCAATTAGAATAATGAGCGGAATGGGGAGGCAACGGATTGAGGATTTATCAGCTAGGAATAAAACAATTTTCAGCAGGCTGACTTTTCATTGATTGCTCAGGCAGAGGTTAAAAAATAGAATTTTAGAAGCCAAAGGACTTTGTACAGGCTTCCAAGGACAGGCACAGGCTTCTAAAGCAAAACAGAATCAAAACTGCACAGACATGCAAATAAAATAAACTAAACACTGAAAACTGCACAGCTGTACAGACAAAGGAATAAAACAAACTGCAAGGCTATTTACAAAGGATGCAAAGCACAGCTGTACAGGCAGCAAAATTAAGAACTAAAACAAAAGACTGTACAGACAAAGAAAGAAAAGGAAAAGCAGGGAAGAAAATAAAAACTGTACAGGCAATAAAAGAAATAAACTAAAAGAACTAAAGCAAATAAAAACTGCAACTGAAATAAATTAAACTGCAACTGTAAAAACAACAAAGAAAAAGAAATGCAATAAAGAAAAGACTGATGAGACTAAAATAAAAGCAAGCTAAAATAAAAAGACAAAGAAAGGAAATAAAAAGCACTGAAAAAAGAAATAAACTGCACAAGCTAAAACTGAAAAACAACTAAAGAAAACTGAAAAACTGCAACTGTACAAACATTTAAAAATAAAACTGCACTGACAAAGAAATAAACTGAAAAACAAATAAATTAAAACTGCAGAGCATTAAAATTAAACTGAAACAGATTAAAACTGCACAGACATTGAAATAAAAACTGCACTGACAAAGAAATAAAATTGAAAAACTTCAAAGCTTATTTACAATGCATACATATGTTACAACTTCCCTTCATACTCAAAAAATGCAGCAGTTGGGAAAGCAGAGAAATGGTGCTTTAAAAAATTTTGATCATGCAAGTAATTTAAAAAAAATTACCTTTCAAGTCCTGTTGACGAAATGCACTCCAGACTGTGCTTCAAAAATTTGCTATCTGGGAAAGACTTGGGTTTACTGTCTTCCCTGTCCCATTTGAAAAACAAATCTTCAACTCCTTCAAATTAAATAAATCATATAATAACAAATCATATGATAACATGTTTATGTTTCTAATTGAAGGGTTTGCAGAGTTCTTTCAAAAGGACTGAATGTAAAAAACTCCCAGGATCAAATACTTTAAAATCTTGACAGACCCAGACCACCACATTTTCAAAATGATGTGACAACTGAAAGAAATCATGTTTTATCTATATGCCCTAGTTCTTAACAACTTGAACATTTTGTGGTTGCTGCACTGCTTCAATATCCAGGACTTCAATTTTTATCCCTCTAGCAGAGTGTTTACAATTTTCCTTTTCACCTGAGCCTTGCTTAGATTTAACCTCATCAATGTGCAATGTCCAAACATCATTGTTGTGATTGATTAGAGCTGTAACTATTCCCACCTTTTCAGTTGCCAAATCATAAACTCCAATATCTGCATCAACACAATTTATAGCCTCCTCTTTGACATTATGTTCAGAAGTTGCAGGCTTATGTTGAGACAGTTCATCAATTCCAAGTTGGTCGACCACATTCATATTTACTACCTTTTCCTCCTTTTCTTGAAATTCAACAGGTGGTCCAAAGTAAGCCTCAATCAAGTTAATGTTTTGTCCAACAATCTGAGGCAGTTCATAGAGGGTGATGTCAGCTTTAAGTTCCCTCATATCCTCAATGATGCTATCCTCCTCAATTACTTCTGCATAGTGAGATTGAATCTCACTTTCATCATCCTCTGATGAGGAAGGATCATTATTAAGTTCTGGACTCGACATCTCAAATTATAATCGTCCATTTTGAACTCGTTGAAAATCTTGTATTTCATCCACAGGAGTCCGTACAAGACTTTCCGACTCTTCAAGAAAAGTGAAAGAATCTGAAACCCTGGTTGTACTATTTTTGGGTGAACTAGAAATATCAATATTTCTTTGATCTCTAGGAAAATTTAACTCACCAGGAAAAACTTCAGATTTGGGTGGTGCCAGATCACAACTGTTCACTTCAAGCTCTTCCACTTTGAATTTGTCAGAACTCTTCTCTGTATTTTGCACATGCTGAGTGGATGTGACAGTTAACGGAGTCTCCTTGGGTAGAGCATGACATGTTGGCATTAACTCATGATGTGGAATGGGGTCTGGAACAGGCATGTTCTGTGTAACATAGGATATCAAAGGACTGCTCAAAATTTGAGGTCCTAGCTGTCTTTCAAGAATTAAGGCTTCTTTATAAGCCCCTGCCAGGGTTGTAATATTAATGTCTCTCTTGAGGAAAATAGAGGTCACCGAATCCAATGCATTCTTGTAGATTTCTAAGGCCAGATTTGCATTTGGGATGTAATGGCCGATCATTCTACCGTAAGCTCTTTGGAACCTCATATTGAAAGACCCGACAATTTCTCCCGATTCTCTCTTGATGTCTGGAAAATTGCTCGATATAAAATGTCGGGATCTATCACTTCACCGAACTGTGATATAAAAGCTTTCTCTAGATCATCCCAACTAGTAATGGAATTGCTGGTGAGGTTTAAAAACCAGTCATAAGCTCCCTCCTGGAGAGTGAACGAGAACAATCTGCAGGCAACATCCTCATGTTGTATATTCAATAATCTTAAAGCATTTTTAAAAGCTAGCAGATGTTCTTCTGCAGTTCTTGTCCCATCATGTTTGTACCTAGGGAGATACCTTTCTGGACTTCAGGCAGGTCATGGGCTATACCCGAAATGTTCAAAGCGGTGGAGCCCAACCAATTTGCCATTATTACTTTGCTGACAGTGATGTTCTGATTTGTAATTGGATAACTGCAAGTGATGATAGAACTGTTCTTAACAAACCACTGAACTTAAGGCCTTCTCTGGCAATTTCAAAAACTGCACTGACAACTTTCAAAAACTGCACTGACAATTTATGAAACTGAGCCACTTTTAAATGTTAAAATGTCAGACTCTGGATAAAATACAGTACATACAACTTTACAGTTCTTAACAGGTTCTGCATTTGGAAATTTAAAACACTGTACTGACAATTTATAAAACTGCACTGACAATTTATAAAACTGTACTGACAATTTATAAAACTGTCCGGAGTTCACTGTGGGTCCTTCAAATGTTGTTGTTATGCCCTTACAATACTTGAACTGAGTTCATGCCCTCCTTCTAGCGCCAATTAGATGTTGGCTGAGGAGGAGGGAAAAATTGGCTACCAGACTTTGGATAAAATACAGTTTTACAGTTCCACATATAGTCGGATTTCTCAACTCAAGTGCACTAAGAATAGATGTTCTGTGGCCCTCCTTCTAGCGCCAATTAGATGTTGGTCCGGCTTTCATGCACACCCCGGGAAAAAGGATGAAGGCAAGGAAAGCTCCGGAGACACCCACGTGGTCGATCCCACTCATCTTTAGGATCTAGTCGGTTATCCAAGGTGCGAGTTACGGAGTTGGGTCGAATGGCAATTCACTCTTTTCCACTTCCGGAATAGATTTCGATATGGACTCGCTTTGTTACCTTACAGGGGGTTCCTCGAACTTGTTCGATAGTTGCAAAAGTTGTTGACAATCGGATTTGACTTGAATTCTTTGATCTAGCTCTCATGGGTCACAGATTTAAATAAAAGGCAAACAAAGAAAATAAAAATGGATCATTCACGGAAAGCAAAGAGAGGGTAGGGTAAGGCAAAAAATAGAAGTTTATCAAACATCAATTGTAAACCCAAACTGTCAATCTTATCTATGCTATCAGCTTCACAACAGAACAAATCCCAGAAGAAAGTGTCCAGTCAGTCTAAGATCACTTTCAACTAAGAGCACAAGGCAGAGTGAAACAGATCTAGCAGAAAATCATAAATCCAAGGGCAGCTGGTTAAAACTTGTATCTTTCACCGGTAGCCTAGCTCGCACAGTGAAGACAGAGCAATTAGAACAAACTTAACCTCAAATCTGTAATTTCCCCTAGCAGACAATAGAACAACTGAAGCCTAACAGCATATTTAATCTTGACAATGGCAGATTTACAAAGATATATCTAACAAACTTTAAATGGAACAGATAACAAGAGAAAATACACTTATCACACTCGCAAAAGATTAGGCTCCTGGCCATGCTATCACAGAAAAGCTAAAGCACATCAACTCCAAGTCCAGAAACAAAGGATTTCACTAAATTTGCAAGAAATTGCTTATAAGCCTTTTATTTCTAAGTCTCCGCCTCCTGCGATTACATTTAGAATTTGTATTTATAGACTCAGGACAGACCCTGATCTTTTCCAAAATATCTTGCTCAAACCCTAAATCTTATCACACTTAAACCCTAGGACCCGGGTTTTACAATAAAAATCCATTTAAAACCAAAGTCCGGATAGAACTTAACCCTTCGCAAATCGGTGCGATTAGTCGCCATAAATGGAGAAGATAAAATCAAATGCAATTTGCATTCATCCACACTGCAAATAAATGCCTCCATTAATTTTGTTCGGTGAGTCGGATGAGTCACCACTTCTCTCGGATCCGATCTCCGTAAAGCCATCCCCGTGTTGAAATTGTCTTCATGCTATCAAGTCCGCAATAAATTTGCTATTGAATGCTTTACCGGCTTCTTCTCTTCTAGCATGGCGGTCCTTGACTAAATCCGCACTTTATCTTTGCCTTTATGGTCTTTCCCGGTTGTCCCGTAAGTGCCAGGTGGAATCCTGCATGAAAGACAAAAAGATGCATTAGATTAGCATTTTAATTAAATCAGAAGCTTAAAACATTAAAAATAGATTAAATCTGCAAAATAAGCTTGCATGTCGGCCTCTGTTTGTCTCATTCACGCTTTGACACGTGTCGCTACCCCAGGAAGCCTTCTGTTTCCCGTCGGAATGCACTTTCAGGTCAACTATGACTTTCTCTCTCCTACCGCGATTCTGCGACATGTCGCGATTTCGCGACATGTCGCGAAATCGCGACCCCGCCAGCGCATCGGCAACTTCCTCCCTCGTCGACCGCAAAAACGCGACATGTCGCGATTTCGCGACATGTCGCGAAATCGCGACCCTTCCTGGCCTCCGTACACTTCTTGATTTTCAGTCGCGATTCTAGAACACGTCGCGATATCGCGACAGTTCCCCTACCTGCATGCGTTGACCGCGTTGATCGCGATTTTGGAACATGTTTCTGACTTAACCGATTTTTCATCCTGCAGCCCATTTTCTCTCTCCTACCAGTGAAAATGCGACATGTCACGATTTCGTGACATGTCGCAAAATCGCGACCTCCGTACAGCTTGCTTCTCTCGTCAAAAAACTGTCGCGATTTCGCGACATGTCGCGAAATCGCGACCTTTCTGGCACTTAGTCGCATTTTGACTTACCCGTCGCGATATCGCGACATTTCCGAAAATGGAAGTGTCGCGATATCGCGACACTACCAAAAATGGAAAGTTTGATTTTTCAGTGAATTATGCAACTGTTTTCTGGATTTTCTCGGTACCGGTGCAATATTTTGCTTGTGCATGAATGATTCTAGCATGTAAAAAGTGAATTCTTGGATAACACAACTAGAATGCAAGAAAAAGCACAACTTTAAAAAGGAGGCAAGCAAAATATGGATTTAAAACTAAAAATGACCAAGAGGGTCCCTGCTGCAAAAATGGAAGTTCATAATTTTCTAAGGATGGAATCTCATTTTTCAGTAGGGGTGTGTTGCTTATCAACAGTAATAAAGTAGAACTCAAAACTCAAGATTCAATTTTAGGAATGTGATGAAGAGAAAGGAAATCTTATACAAGATCTGACAGATTCAATATCTAAGACAAGGAGATTTAAAGAGAATTTAGAGGTAAAAGTATTAGAATGTGAAATATTAGAGCATGAGGTAGCTTCACTAAGGAAGGAAGTGAAAGAGTCTAAAGATAAACTAAACAATTTTGGGAGAAGCTCAAAGACCTTGGATAAGATTATCAAGGTACAAAAATCTTCATCAAATAAGATAGGACTTTGTTTTGAAGAGAAACAAAGAGAACGAGGAGAGGAGTCAATATCAAGCTCCAAATAAGAAGAAGCTAAATAATAAGATAGTGGAAGAGAAAGTGAGACCTCTAAGGATAAGTTAGAAAATAGAAGGTTTAGCAAGGAAAAGAACAATGCACAAATAAGGAATAGATGGAACAGGAAACATCACAGAGAAGAAGAGACTAAGAGACCAATGGGATCAAGGCAAGGTTTATTCAATGGATAGTGCTTCTCATGTCACAGGTTTGGTCACAAGGCTACGTAATACAAGACACATGAAAGACAGGGATATGGTTTCACCAATAGAAATTTTAGAAATGGATATCTATTTCAAGGGTATTGCTACTCTTGTAATCAGTTTGGTCATAAAGTAGTAAATTGTAAGGTTCATGATAGGAATGGATATGGCTTCACCAGGAGGAACTTCAAGACATTTGAACATTCAATAAACCACAACATTAAGTGTTATAAGTTCAATAATTTTGTGTATATGGCTAAGTGGTGTAGAACAGAATTTCCAGAGACAATTAGGAACATGAATATTCAATGGAATCAGAAGGATTAGTTGAGGAAGAAGGTGGACAAAGAAAAAGAGCATTGTATGGTGGGAGTAGAGATACTCCCACCCCAAAATTAACCATCTCAAGGAGAGGATGTGGGGAGGGGGTTGAGCTAAGAGTCTTATATTTAGCCCCAAAGGTGGCCCTTTGCCATTGATGTCAAAGGGGAAGATATTTGAGTTAGGGGGAGAGCATTCAGTCAGGGGAGCAGTTTCTCAAGGGGAGCAAATTTGAAAAAGGGAAAAGAAATGATTAAAGTAAAAAGGGTTGCCATCAATGACAAAGGGGGAGATTGTTGGAAATTTGAGCAAGTTTTGTTGTCATTGATGTCAAGATGTTTGATGTCCAATTTCTTCGTCATTAATGTCATAAGGTTGTTTTTCCAAAAGGCAAGGAAGTGGTTAAAGGAAAAATGATATAAAATTTATTTTAAATATTATATGCCTAAAGAGGCCTAAAAAAACTAAAGACCCAAGGAAGGAGAAGTAGGTTTAAAAAGAAATAATAATATTATAATATTTCAGGCAAAAGGATGAGGTGAAGAAAAACGAGGTCCAAGGAATCATTAAAAAATAAATCCTTGAAAAGACCTATTGAGCATATTTTAAAGGTTATTATTTAATTTATATAAATTAAAATATTTTAACCTATGGTTAAAATTTTAATTTAAATAAATCATAAGCCACAAAAGGTTTAAATTTAAAATTCAAATCACATAAGCCAACGTATTGGAGTGCAAAGAACAATGTATAAAAGGTGGTAATGATTTTCATTTACTTATCCAATGCAATATTCGAATGCCTAAGAGAATTAATTAATTGTGCACTGCATTGAGAAGGAAGAAGAGAATTTGTGAGTTTCAAAATTTAAGGAGGCAAACTTTGCATTAAATTCGTGTGGAGCACCAAATCAATCCCAAAGTGTTGGGTAGTGCAGACGGTGGTCGGAGGCTGGTTAAGACGTTCGCGCAGGGCAAGTTGATGGTTCAATTCCCATCCCCTTCGTTTTAATATAGTAAGGTTTTTGATCAATTCTGAAATTCACTGAAGGTAAGGCATAAAGGGTGGCTCATGCACTTTGAGTGTTGTGTGGGCGTGTAGCCCAATGGTAGCTTAGTCTCTGGCTAAGGTGTTGTGGCGGTGGTTGGTCGCGAGTTCGAGTTTGGGCATAGTCATAAAGGATGAAATAATTTTTTGAAGGTGGGCCAACATTTGTAAGATAAGCGCTTTTAATTTCTACCAAGGTTTTGGAAGGCGCAAATTACATAGAGACCACATGATTATTCTTGCAAAGGTGGGAGTCATAAGGTTGATTAAAATATTTTATTTTTGATTAGAAATCTAAATAAGGGAATTGGAGTTATAAGGTTTAAAAAAGTAATTTAATTTTTATTTTTTGAATGCTACTTTGTGAAGATTGGAGTTATAAGGTGTTAACAAAGGAATTTAATTTTTATTTGTTGAATGTTATTTTTTGAAGATTGGATTTAAAATATGTTAACACAAGAAGTTGATTTTTATATGTTGAATGTTACTTTGTGAAGCTTGGAGTTTATAAGGTGTTAACAAAGGAATTTGATTTTTTATGTATTGGATATTGTTTTGAAAAGTTTGGAGATAATAAGGTGTACTTGAGGCTTGATAATTTGTATGATGAAATAATTATTGAGAAAAATATTTGTGGAGATCTTGAGTTAGATTGTTGCTATCTAACATTGAAATTGGTAAGAGGATTTGTTGTGAGTAAAACAAGTTTTGAAGACATATCTCCATCAAAACAAAAGGCATTGGCACATCTTCCTTATGATTAAAATATTGTTTGGTTGAATGTTGTGAAATGTAAAGGTGGAGTGAAAAGGATTGGTTGATAAGCATTGTTGGAAATTATTGAGTGAGTTTTCATATGCATGATTGGTGAATGATTAAGAGAATATTTGAGTTAGAGATTGAGGACTATTTGAGTTAGGGTTTGAGACCCACTTTGTGCACCTTGTTTAAAGAACTATGAAAATACTTTTTTAGGGTTTGTAAGCAAGTTATGTTTCATTGATTGAATGAATGAGTGAAATTCTTGAGCATTGGTTTTGAGTGATATTGAAAGTGATTGTGCAAACTGTAGAAATAATATTTGTGAAAGCAATAGACTTAATGATTGAGTATAACATATTGAGTCTTTGATAGAGTACGTCATTCTCTACATGTTCCAAAGGTTAAACGAATCCTAATTTGGATATGTCTAAACTACTTCAAGTTAAATAAATTACTTTGAATATTAGACAAAGCATTTGATAACATTGTGTGCAAGATTTGAGATTGATTGAGCATATTTTGTGAGCTATTTTGAGCATGTGTTTGGATATATTTGAGTAAACTTTTGTGAAAGCTTAAGGACATATTTGAGGTAAGTCTTATTGAAGACTTGAGAGGAGATTTGAGGTAAGTCTTAGTGAAGACTTGAGAGTAGATTTTGTGCAAGTTTTAGTGAAGACTTGAGAGCATATTTGAGGCAAGTCTTAGTGAAGACTTGAGAGCAAATTTAAGGTAAGTGTTAGTGAAGACTTGAGAGCGTATTTGAGGTAAGTCTTAGTGAAGACTTGTAGGCAGATTTGAGGTAAGTCTTAGTGAAAACTTGTAGGTAGATTTGAGGTAAGTCTTGGTGAAGACTTTTGAGTAGATTTGATTGATTGATTTGTTCAAGATTTGTGTTAAGGCTTGGGGTAAAACTAAGCAGATTTGATTTGTGATTAGATCAAGTTTTGTGTTAAGGATTGAGGACATATTTGAGGATAGATTTTGGTGTAGATTTGAGATCATATTTGTGCTATACCTAAGATAGAGTTAGAGCATATTTGTACTAGACCAAGGACAGTTTTTGGTACAGATTTGAGATAGAGTTGAGAGAAAGCTTTGAAGGTGATAGAGTAAATGGCAGTAGTCTCTAGTGGATAGAGATCCATTATGCAGGGTAGTGAAGACAAAGGTCTTCTGAGTCAGGACAAAGGTCTTATGTAGAGAGATCCACAAGCCAGTTTAGTGGGGATAGTAGTCTTCTAGAAGGCCATCATCCATAGCAAATGGGAAAGAGTTCTCCTATGGAGTGTGATTTATGAAGTAGTTGGGAAGATAGAGTTTTTCTATGGAGAGATATCCATGAACCAGTTGAGGATAAAGAGTTCTCCTGGGTCAAGTTCCATGAACCATAAAAGGGGAAAGAGTTCTCCTATGGAGAGAGATCCAAAAATTAGAGCATTAGGGGATTGGTGTCTTCTTTGGATAGAGGTCCATAAACATTGTAATAGGGAAGTGATTCCCAAGAGATTTGTTAAGAAAAATTTAGTGAAATATTTTCTTCGTGGAGTAGCCCACATTGGGTGAACCATATTAAATTGGTGTCTCTATTGTGTGTGATGATTTGTGCATTACTTTGATTATTGATGTTGATATTGTCATTGATATATTGGATAATATTTTTTGAGAGAGAAAAGTAAAATTTGGTCTTATACTATTCACCCCTCCTCTCAGTATAAGATTGTATTCTTCAATCACCAACTATTTCCACACAAACTATTTTATCACTAATAATTATGATATTGATGCCAAAAAATTGGCTTGTAAATAAGTTGAAGTGTTCCCAAAAAATACCCTTAACATTAATGGTATACTAGAGCCACTTTAAAAAATAGTTAATGGACAATGGCTGAGGCCAAAGACCGCTGGCGAGTTTTCATGAATTGTTCAAGTTTCAGGAAAAGTAATTTTCAGCAAGTTAGGTAAAAGGAAAAGTGGCGAGATATCGCGACATGCAGCTGTGTCGCGACCAAAAAATAAGTGAAAGAGAATGAAGGAAAAAGTATCACGATTTCGCGACATGTTAGAAAAAGTGTCACGATATCGCGACATGGAAAATGTGGCATGATATCATGACATGTCTCTTTATTGCGACCAAAAAAGAAGAGAAAGAGCAAGTGGAAAAAGTTTTGTGATATCACGACGTGTTGTTTCTTCGTGACTAAAAGAGAAGAGAAAGAGTAAGATAGGAAAAGTGTCATGATATCGCGACATGTCATCTTATCGCGATCAAAAGAGAAGACTAAGGGCAAGAAGGGAAAGTGGCACGATATCACGACATGCAGCTGTGTCGCGACCAAAAAAAAAATGAAAGAGAAGGAAGGAAAAAGTGTCACGATTTCGTGACATGTTAGAAAAAGTGTCGCGATATCGTGACATGGAAAATGTGTAGCGATATCGCGACCAAAAAAGAAGAGAAAAATCAAGTGGAAAAAGTGTCACGATATTGCGACGTGTTGGAAAAGTGTCATGATATCGCGACATGTCGTCTTATCGCGGTCTAAGAAGACTAAGGGCAAGAAGGGAAAGTGGCGCGACATGCAGCTGTGTCACGACCAAAAAAGAAGTGAAAGAGAAGGAAGGAAAAAGAGTCACAATTTTGTGACATGTTAGAAAATTTGTCGCGATATCGCGACATGGAAAATGTGTCACGATGTTGTGACATGTCTCTTTATCACGTCCAAAAAAGAAGAGAAAGAGCAAGTGGAAAAAGTGTCGCGATATCGCGACGTGTTGTTTTTTCACGACTAAAAGAGAAGAGAAAGAGCAAGTTAGGAAAAGTGTCATGATATCGTGACATGTCGTATTATCGTGGTCAAAAGAGAAGACTAAGGGCAAGAAGGGAAAGTGGTGCGATATCGTGACATGTCATATTCTCGTGACCAACAGGAGGGTAAAAGTGTCGCGATTTCGTGACATGTCATATTTTCGTGACCAAAAGAGAAGAGAAAGTATGGGAAGGAAAAGTTTCACGATTTTGTGACATGTTAGAAAAAGGGTCACGATATCGCGACATGGAAAATGTGTCATGATATCGCGACATGTCTCTTTATCACGACCAAAAAAGAAGAGAAAGAGCAAGTGGAAAAAGTGTCGTGATATCACGACATGGTGGTTTTTCGTGACTAAAAGAGAAGAGAAAGAGCAAGATAGGAAAAGTGTCGCGATATCGTGACATGTCGTATTATCGTGATCAAAAGAGAAGACTAAGGGCAAGAAGGAAAAATGGTACGATATCGCAACATGCAGCTGTGTCGCGACCAAAAAGAAGGGAAAGAGAAGGAAGGAAAAAGGGTCGCAATTTCACATGTTAGAAAAAGTGTCGTGTTATCGCGAGATGGAAAATGTGTCGCGATATTGTGACATGTCTCTTTATCGCGACCAAAAAAGAAGAGAAAGAGCAAGTGGAAAAAGTGTCGCGATATCGCGACGTGTTGTTTTTTTGCGACTAAAAGAGAAGAGAAAGAGCATGTTAGGAAAAGTGTCACGATATCATGACATGTAGTCTTATTGCGGTCAAAAGAGAAGACTAAGGTCAAGAAGGGAAAGTGGCGCGATATCGCGACATGCAGCTGTGTCGAGACCAAAAAAGAAGTGAAAGAGAAGGAAGGAAAAAGTGTCGCAATTTCATGAAATGTTAGAAAAAGTGTCGCGATATCATGATATGGAATATGTGTCGTGATATCACGACATGTTTCTTTATCGCGACCAAAAAAGAAGAGAAATAGCAAGCGGAAAAAGTGTCACGATATCGCGACGTGTTGTTTTTTTGCAACTAAAAGAGAAGAGAAAGAGCAAGATAGGAAAAGTGTCACAATATCGCGACATGTCATCTTATCGCGGTCAAAAGAGAAGACTAAGGGCAAGAAGGGAAAGTGGTGTGATATCGTGACATGTCGTATACTCGCGACCAGTAGGAGGGAAAAAGTGTCGTGATATCGCGACATGTCGTATTTTAGCGACCAAAAGAGAAGAGAAAGTATGGGAAGGAAAAGTGTCGCGATTTTGTAACATGTTTTTTTGCAACAAAAAGAGAAAAGAAAGAGAAGGAAGGAGAAGTGTCGTGATATCGCGACATGTTGTAGTTCCATGACCAAAAGAAAAGAGAAAGTGTTAGAAGGCGGAGTTGTCGACCGCCTTTGTTCCAAGGTGTGGGTAAATTTTTGTAAGGGTATTACTCTTTGTTGGCTTTGTGTCCTCAGTAGAGGGCTAAACAGACTATCCATTTTGAGTTATTGTCCCGTTTTAGCATTGTGCTATTGTTGTAATAGGTTTTGGGTCAACCTGTAAAACCCGGTTGTAATGTTTATGTCCCTTAATTACCAAAAAAAAATAGTTAATGGACCACTTAACCACTCTACAAGATGATTTCACATGGGCTTATAATGACATGAAGGGAATATATCCTTCTATATGCACCAATTACATTTTTATTAAAGAGTGTGATCTAGTAAGACAACCACAACGTAGGATAAATATAGCCCTAAAAGAAGTTGTGAAAGAATAAATCCAAAAACTGTTAAATTTCAAATTTGTTTACCCCATCTTAGATAGTCAATTGGTTTCTCCATTGGTTATTGTCCTAAAGAAGAACTGTAAGTGGTGAGTTTACGTTGACTATTGAGAACTAAAAAAATCCATGAAAAAGGACCATTTTCCTTTGCCATTGATAGATCAAGTCTTAGACACTCTAGGTGGAAAATAATACTTTTATTTTGTAGATGGATATAGTGGTTACAACTAGATCAAGGTAGCTAAAGAAGATCAAGATAAAACCACTTTTACTTGGTCTTGGGGTACATATGGTTATCGCATATTACCTTTTGGACTTTGCATTGCTCCAACTACATTTCAAAGAGTTTTTATATCCATTTTTGTTGATCTAAACCATAATTATGTTGAAGTATACATGAATGATTTTACTATTTACGAAGACACATTTGAACATGCACTAGAAAATCTACATAAATTACTTGAACATTGTCGGTTAAACAACCTTTCTCTTAGTCATGAGAAATGCTTTATGATGATGACTAAGGGAGTGGTTTTGGGACATTATATTTTAGCAAAGGATATTAAAGTAGATCCAAACAAAATCAAAATCATTTCCTCCTCACCACCACCACAAAAATTGTTTGATGTACATAGTTTCTCAGTATATATCAATTATTATCATTGGTTTATTAAGGACTTCAATAAGATAGCTACCCCATTGTCATAGTTACTAACAAAATACATTGATTTCAACTGGATAGATGCATGCTAAAAAGCATTCAACACTTTGAATTTTCTCAAAAATATTGAGCAAATTTAAAGGAAGTTCCTTTGGTTTGGGAACGAAAATCGCAACAAGTTTTCATAGGTAACTTGGAATAGGATATACTCTAGAAAAGATAAAAGGGGGTTAGGCTTTAGGAAAGTACATAAAATTAATCTGGCACTCATGGCCAATAAAGCATGGAGGATTTTCCCTAATGTTTAGTCTACCTTATTGATATAATTAAAGAGAAATATCTTCAACAAACCATGTTCATGGATGAATGCCCTCTTCCTGATGGATCGTGCTTTTAGAATTTAGCTATTCAAACCAAGGATATTATCAAAAAAGAAAAAATATGGAGACTCGGGTGTCGTAGCTCTATCAAGTTTTGGAAAGACTCTTGGTTGAAGGACCAACCTCTTCTTAATGATCCAAATTTGGCAATTCTCAAGCCCATCACTAACCAAATTTATTTATTTATTATTAAGGTAGAAGAAGGGGTTTTGAAAGGAACCCCAAACCTTTTACAATAAACATCAAAGAATAAAATTTACACTCCAAATATGGTTCCAAATCTTAAACAAGAAGATCAAACAACATATATACTATCTAAATTTTTGACTTTAGGATCATATAATATTACAAAGAATGTAACAGACAATGAATAATCAATAGACCCAAACAAAGCTTAAACCAATAGAGATCAAAAACTATATTTGGGAAAAACCATCCCTTTGTTGTCCAATGTTTTTTGTTGGGCCTTGAGCATCAAGATCCTCTTTTTTAGGTCCTCCAAGTGATTTTTTGCTTCTTTTATTTTTCCAAGAACAATTGGAGCAAACATTTTGACGAGTCAAAAAGATCTTTCAGAAAGCAGTTTAGTATGCAGGTCTTTCAGTATGTAGTTCTAGTCCCTTATTCAAGGCTCTAATCATAGATTGTCACCTTCTATAATACTTCCAAACTCATAATCAAACTTCCAGACTATTGAGTCACCTCTATCCCTTCCATAAAAAATAGAAGGAATATCGTTGGTAGGCATGAGACTCTCGTGGAAACATATTACTCAACAAGATCAAGCATGTCATATTTCCTTCTAATGCTTTAGTTGCTAGTACAAATAATGATTGATGTTTTTTAGGTGGACTTAGAATAATAAGTATTGGGACTTAGAGAAGCCCCACATACCAGATCCAATCCCATTGAGAAACTAGATACAACATTTAGCTCAAAAAATAATAATTAGTAAAAAACCAAGGGTAGAGTAGACTAAACCATAATGTGGAGTTCGTAAGAGGTAGAATCTTGTTCATTCAATAACACTCATTCTAGCTCCAAAATAAAGGATCCACCACTATTGGATACTCATTGTCAAGTCCTCTTTTCTTTCCTTCATCTCTGATATTATACTTGTAGCAATCAGGTTTGTTCAAACTCCTCCCTCCAAATGAACAGTAAAGTTTTACGCATAAAATCTTTAAAATCCCCTTAGAAAATTTAATCTCTGATCTTATTTTGTTCATCATCCTTGGCTTTATTATTTATAATTTCTTGAACACTATGAGGGAAGGTTAACTCCCAACACTGCAATTCATCCAAAGATACACCCATGTTTGCCAAACAATCAGCTACCCCATTAGCCTCTCTATAGACATGGATAATATGCACTTCTTCAAGGAGATCTAGTTTAGTGTTAATCTCATTTATCATATCTATTATATTCCATCCTGGTGGATGTTTTCCATTCAAAATGTTAATGATATTTTGTGAATCTCCTTCTATTATTAATTTCCTTATATTAATATTTCCAAGAAGTGACACACCCATAAAGGCTTCTCTAGCTTCAACAACATGGTTTGTCTGATCTCCTAGAGGCTCTACATAGACCAAGAGTGGTCTATCCCAATGACCTCAAAAAATACCTCCTACTCCAGCACTCCCAGGATTTCCATTTGTCACACCATCAAAGTTTAATTTTATCCATCCACTTGGTGGCCTTTTCCATTTTGAATTGGTCCATGGATGAACTAAGGATGAGTAGGAATTCTAATAATTGGAATCTAAGCCCCAAACTCTAGAAATTGCTTTCTCTTGGTCTGGTTCAAAATAATTTTTGAACTTCATGATACCTAAATTTTCCAACATTACACTTAAAATTATATTTACCACTGATGTGCAGTTTCTCTTCTTATATTTGAAGATTTGATGGTTCCTTTCTTTCTATATCCTCCATAAAACATGTGAAATACTTAACCTCCATAACATTTGTAGCCTTTTACTTTAAAAAGTAACTCCCATTGAAGACAAAGATCAAAGAGATGCTTGGTGAGGACCCACTCTACCTGTAAGTTCTTCGTAATTTTATTTAGTAGCTCAACTATAAAAGGGCAGGTACAGAAGATATGATCAATATCTTCCTCACTCATTTCATAGATAACACATTTATTTGGGAATGTGAAGCCTCTTTTACACAAATTATCCATGATCAAGACCTTATTTTGGATTGCTAACCAATAGAAGTGTGCTATCTTGGGAATGAGGTCTTTGATCCAAATCTTAGCTACTAGAAACCATCGAAAGCCCTCCCCTTCAAGGAGATAATAGTTTTATTTTACTGAGTATGTTCCTTCATTTTGGCTCATCCAAATAACAGAGTTTGAAGATCTAGTATTGTTCAAGCAATAGGCCCATAGAAGTATATTTAGTTTCCTTTTATTTTTTTTATTACTATCATCAAGATTATCCACCTATAAATGTTTCCATTTCTTACTATTTTCCTTAGTGATTATATAATCTTTGACTAGGTCCCCATAAATAGCCTCAATAGAAGGTTTTAACCTTGCAAAATCTAGATCCTCACTGAGAGGAATACTTTTAATCCATTTATCATTCCAAAAGTGTACTTAGGATCCATCCCCAATCTACAAGCATTTTTATTGTTGTACAAGTGGCTTGGTTATTTAAAGACTATTCCAAAGGTATGACCCTTTTTGTAGATTATTTGCCTCTAAGAAATTTGAGGTAGGTCTTGTTGGAGCCAAATTTGACTCAACATCAGATACCCCTAATTTTAAATTGTTTGCTTCAATAAATTTACCAAATATTTTTTGTCTCTATTGCATTCCCTTTTGAGAGATTGATTTGCAATGGTTTGATCCCTAAGAGAAATTATAAAAATGTTCACCTTAATCAAGTCTAAATTTGTGGCCTTAACCATTAATAAAGTTGTCTTTGTGACCATTAATCTTATCTGATAATCAAAGAGCCTATTAAGTCCAAAGTGATCAAGAATTCACTAAAATTACCCTTGATCGTTGAAATCATCTGAATATTAAAAGGGTTATGAAATTTGATTATTGAAATATTCACTAAAGCAAACCCCTAATTCCTCAGGTCTCTAATGAAATTGTTTAAAACATTCAGACCAAAGTACATAAGTCTAAGGTTTAAAATTTTTTCAAATGGGCAAATGAGGGTATGCATCCCCTTCGTGATTAAAAAATTGTGCAAGTTCAAATATCTGGATGGTAGCGCTTCACCCTTC
This sequence comes from Wollemia nobilis, assembly GCA_028583015.1. Classification (NCBI taxonomy): domain Eukaryota; kingdom Viridiplantae; phylum Streptophyta; class Pinopsida; order Araucariales; family Araucariaceae; genus Wollemia; species Wollemia nobilis. Next base: position 12,018,950 of record JAQPPZ010001765.1, on the reverse strand, counting down.
GAAATCTGAATGGATGTGCTCACGTATCCAATGCGAAGGATAAATAAAAAAATCATGATCCAAGCTATATAACCTAAGGTCTTAGACAATTTAATTGATTAAACCTAAAGTAAGGGTCACACGCCCCCTTGGTTAAGTCTCAAGCAAGTTGTAAGATCTAAACGATAGCATTTGATCCCTAGTTGATCTAATGGAGCGTGCTCACCAAATTTATTTGAACTTTAAAAGTAAAATTAAAAATTTAGTTAATGTAAATTTGAACCAAGGGTATGCGCCCATTGATTAAATATCGAATAAATTTAAAATATCTAAGGGCAGTGCCCATTCCATCTCGATCCAACGGATGCGTGCCCACTAAGAGAAATAAAAGTAACCGCAAATTTTAAAGTTAATAATCTAGTTATTAAGCGTAGGTTATGAGTTAAGCAGAATTATTAAAAGATAACCCAATAATTAAAAATCAATCACCTCTCAACATCTAGATGGCAGCACCTGATTGTGATGAAATCCTACAACCGTATGCTACCTAGAGCATCAAGAATTTAAAGTTGGAGGGTTTTAGCACCCAACGAATTTTTTTTAATTAAATCATTTCAAATATCTGACAAGCATAATTAAAGAGGGTCTTAATAAATTGATAAGCTTTCCCCCTTCGCTTAATCAAAGGTTATTAAAAATTAAAAGCATGCACCCCTTTTGGTTATTAGTTTTGTAGATTTGAAGAAATCAATGGTTGCGCTTTCCCCTGAATTAATTTGACGGTCGTGCATTTAGGAATTTGACCGATGAAGAACACATCCATTCAAATGGTAGAAAAAGGGTTTGCATCTTTGCCAGATCTGATGGCAGCACTCGATCTCCATCAGATCCAACAGTGGCACTTTTCCAAAGCTATCAAGCATAAACAAAGGTCAAAATTCATCGGTAGAGCTAATTCAAAGCTTGATTAAGGCTAGGTTAATCATGATTAGTGAGGGCTCTAAAAACATTACTAATTGTTCTCCCTTCAACTAATCAAGGAGTAAAGAAAATTAAAAGTTATTTACCCCATCAATTATCAATCTTATAGGATAAAGGAGATCGATAGTTGCATTAAATTTTGACTCGATCTGACGGCAGCACTTTTCTCAATATGATAAAAGGTAAATTGCATGAGATTTTTGGCCAGGAAATTAATTCAATATATTATTAAGACTAATACCACTGCTTCATAAGGATTTATGAGGTTTTAATACATTGTTAATCTTCTCCCTTCCATTCTACTAACCATTGTGCATATCTAGAGAATCCAGTCGGTGCGCATATCCAATATTTTGATCAAACAGTAAGTGCACAGAGATATGATATGTTTATAAATGATTATGTTTTAATGAAAGGTTATTAACATTTTTAATCACCAAGTTAACATTAATAAATCAGTATTATATGAATATTAATGCATTAGGATAATTGCAAGATTAAGTCGATAATTATATAATTTTGGGCCTAAGTATTTGTGATCAACTTGCTGCTAACCATAGTGTTTTAACCTTAATGTATGTAACTACCTTGGCATATGTGTACTATGTCGTAGGGCTAATGATTATGCAGGTCCAAAGGCATCAACGACGATGCTTGAAGCAGATTAGATCTAACGGTAAGCATGGTATGTGATGCTCGGGAAGGTAAGTATTACAACTAAGACACCTTAATCCTTGATTAGTCTTTGATTGATTATAATAATAAATCTTAGGTTAAGGCAATCCAATTATGGTATATTGTTCCTTTGGACTAACCAATGTGCTAATTGGAAAATCTTGGTGGGCACGCACCTCTATGATTAGAATCAAACAATCGGTCCTTGATGAAATGACCATCTTTAATGATATATCTATTTTTGAACTAACTCTTTTCCAGGGCCAAGGTGGCAAAAAGTTTCATAAAAATTTCTGCGAAAGCTACCGCTACCATGTTCATAATACCATGTCAGGAGGGAAAGTAGTTCATCAACCAATAGAAACACTATGAATGATTGCAAGTGTACAAACCAAAGTCCTCGTGGATGTGCAGGTTGAGGAAAATCACCTACCATAACTATCCAAATTTAGAAACGACACCATGGCCAAAATCCATTGGCTAAATTCAAAAGGTCATTGGTGACATTGCATTAATGACACCCTGTGCAAGGACAGTGAAGCCACTCCTCCATCAATTACTTAACCCCCACTCTTGAACACCATTACCACCATGGTTATCTCGGAATAGAAAATTGTTGTAGATGGTAGAGAGTTGAGAGGTTACCATTGGCAAGTGAGAATTTAAAAGAGTGTCCTACTAAGAGTGGAAGTGTTTTTTGTAAGTAGAATGACCACCTAGGGAGCTACTTTTGCACTAAATACACCCTAAAGGTAGTAAAATTCATCATAGACTAGAAATCGTATGTCGAGCTCTCCAAGGGAGCTGCTACTACAATGGGAATGTATGATTTCTCCAAACAATCTAGGAAAGACAAGAAGCTCGTGCTAACCCAACATTATGAAATTGAAAACACCTGTATTTAGATTTTTGAGTCCATCGAGGAGAATTCACAATGCTACACATGATTATAGGTGTATTTATTCCATAAAACAATAAAATTATAAAACAAGAGGGTCACTAGAAGCAATAGATGGACTAGCAATGTGGGCAAATTGATATGTCTTAGAGTGTACTACTCTATGAACCTGGCATGGCTAGTGGTAGCCTACGACGAGGACACCAAAACATTCAAAGACAACAAGGACTGACCAGTATTTAGTATTGCACCCAAGCATATCAGGGAAATCTTCAATATGACGCCTTCAAAAATGCCATTAATCCGCTAGGTAATTCAAAGATAGTCTAGCATGATCTTTCAAAATTCTTTTTGATACACATGAAAATATACAATATAAATTCCCTATTATAAAAACTGCATTCAAGCCTTGGATCAAGGATTTTTGTGATATGGTTAACATCCTCTTAGGAGTACCAAAACTCGATGTGGTATGTATGGATATGTTTTATTTAGTAACACAAAGTAATAGAAGTGTGAACACCTTCCTCTATGCCTGGGAAGAAGAATTGAGCAAGCAAATGCACAAACAGCTGATAGAACTAAAAAGGACAATTTTGGAGCAAAAGAAATAGATTCCTCGTTTCTCTCACTACTCGATTCTCATGCATCTATTGGCTGGACAAATGGGAGAAGATAGTAAAAGGATACTGAAATTCATTGAGAGTCCTTATGTTCAAATTATATTTTGGAGGATACATGAGGGACGCACTCATTTGGGTTGGTTTTGCAACAATTTCATGGTGTAAATCCACTAGATCCTAACAGGCGACATGCTTGAGATATTAGGCCTGAGGATAAGAGCTTTTATCAAATAAAATAAAATAGGAGATTATTTCTTCTCATAGGGCTTCACGTACATTAGGCTCTATGGGGTCAAACCTAAGGTGTTACCTATGTACTACTCTTTTTCCCTAGTTGCCCTGGAACTTGTAAGGCAGGTTGCAAAAGAAGCCAAGATGAGACAATCTAAGAAGCATGGTTGAATCCCCTAGCTCAACATCCCTTATAAATTTAGATATTACATATTCACAGGATAGTTGGACCTATTCAAGGGCATGTATGATTTGGAAGGCCTAGATTTTTAAGAGGTAACTTGGAGACCCTATGATCCTAAAGGAAAATACAGGGATATGATGGGTCATGAGTATGCCTAGATCAAGCATAGAAATGACCAATATGAAGAAGAATTATTGGAAGTCGTAGAAAAGGAAGAGAATTTATAGAAAGTATGGGATGCTTTCCCATATAATAAAAGGGTTAATTCATAACCCAGGTGTTGTAAGTGAGTTAGAGAGGAGATGGCAATCCTCCAAGGGAGGTCCCAAGTTCGAATCTCCACCCTAACAAAAAGTTGAATTGGGTACCCAAAAGCTAATTGATAATGTTGGTACGGGCAGGGCTGGGTGCGACCCCTGGGTGACTTTGACAGTGTAGAACCCCATGTTCGTGGTCTCTTAGACCAAGGTGGCCCTGCAAGGGTTTTTTTGCTTAAAAAAAATGGGGGGGTAATTCATAAATTCACACACCATATGAATACCCCATAGAACGTAACGCAATAAGGAGGCTTTTTGTAGATTTAGCAGCCCCAATTTTCCCTACTCCTACTCAAGCAATCTAGGAAGATCCTATATTGGAAATTATAAAAGAGGAGGGCATTGACAAAATGGAGGTTATATTGAGTATAGCATATATAGTGGAACACCAGATTCAAGTTCTAGAAAGACATCACCCCAAAATAAAAGTAACACCCGGTACTTCATAATAAAGTCCTACAAAGCTTCGTACAGAGAAATGAAAAGAAATTGTTACAAAATCTTCCTAGGAATTGGAAATTCTAGAAAAAGAAGTTGTAGCCCCTGTCTCTGATCCAAATTTTGGCCCTTACTAGTGTGAAAAAGTTAGCCCCACAAGCCATCCTCAACTCACTGAAAATCAACTATGTAGAAATACAGGTTCCCTCAATTGTACAAAGGAATATGAGGAGCTTAGGTAGTTTTGGGGACCTCCTAAGGGAATACATAGTTAAACGGTAATAAATTGTGTCTACCCCTAAAGTGAAGAAGTCAAAGATGGCCCTAACCTCAACAAGAGTTTTACTAGAGAGGGTGAAAGAAGAAACAATTTTTAGTGTGGCCGATGAGAAATAACTACATGTAGTAGCAAGGATGGGTGGCATAGGAGAAAGTTCTACTGTAGGGGTGGAGGAAGACAAGTCCAAGTCATCTATGGTAGAAATATCCCTACCTGCTCCATAGGAACCATTGGTTTTCACAATTGATGATCAAATAGGGAAGATTTTAATGCACAAAAAAGAAGATGACATGGTCAGGATGAACAAAGCTATGACTGCACAAACTATAGACCATATGCATCAGACAACTAAAGAATTGAGGAGTCAACTTGAGATTGGTGATAAGAAAAAGGTAAAAATGTAAGCCTTAATTAATAATCTAAAATAAAAACTAGCTAAGTCAACGTCACACCAGTACAACCCCCTCTAGTTGTGTAGGAATAGACTATGCAAACTATTTGTCTAAAATCAGAAAAGAAATATTGTTTAAAATTAAGGATAGGATCGACGGGATAATAGAGATGTTCAGATAGATTGGAGTGATCCAATTTACTGCCAAATAAATGGAGAGCTTGTTATACCAGAAAGAACAAGAATTGTAAGCTATCCATCCCACTCTTCGCCTGATGGCAGAATATTTTGAAGAAATGCAGAGTAAAGAAGTGATCTTAAAGGATGGCTCTTAGGTGAAAAACAATATTGAATTCATGAAAGCAACAATGTTTGAGATAAACAGATAAATATGGTACAATGATGTAGAAATGTTTGCTCTGATAAATGATGTAAGAGAAAAATTGGCAGATATTGGGTTATCATTAGAGGAATTTTTGGAAACTGCTCGCATAGAAGACCTCATGAATAAGATTGAAGAATTTGACTATGAACCTGATGATGACAAAGGGATGGCCAGACTGACTACCATTTTGTTTAATACTATGGATTCTCTTGTTACTCAGTATGAACAAAATAAATTTTTCATTAACATATAAAAAAATAGAATCCTATAAGAAATGAATATAGTGAAGCTTGTAGTAACCTTTAATACTAATGCTTGGGGGTTAATTGAAAAATAAATTAAAAGGCTTCAACAAAATAAGAAAGAGAAAGAAATTAGAATATGTGGTCTAAATCTGAAGCTAAATACACTTCCAGTCAAAGAAATAAATATTACTCGACCAGGAGAAACTTTAGAAGTGAGAATTCAGCCAGAGGTTGAAATAGGAACATAAGAATAATATTCTTCAGGCACTGAGATCATCGGTGAAACAAATAAATTAAAAAGTCTTAAAAAATTATGCAATATAAACAAAAGGAGATAATGGAAGACATTTGTACAAGTTTTTGAATATTAAACTAGAGAGTGACAAGTGTAAAGCCCAGACAAGGCCAAAAATAACAGATTCAAGAATCTAAAAGCTATAAATACACCAGTTGTGGTCAGAATATGGATCAAGCATTAGAGATAGCATATTTTTCTAAGAGGTATATTTGAGTGCCCTGTGACTTGTGCTATTGTATTCCCTTTGTGTCTTTTTTGTTCACCCCTCATTCTTCTCCTTTGCTGTGTACGTTTTGGTAGAATTATTCTTGAGAAGCTCAAAACATTTCCAGTTTTTTTTTAGCCTGAAGTCCAAAGATTCTGCCTGTTACCAGATTGGAATAGGAGAATTGAATATGTCTTGTTACATTATTTGAACAAGATTTTCTCATTGTATTAAGATATTTAACAACGTTTAATAGCATTTTGTCAACTTTGCATGTAATATTCATGGAAAATTAGTACAATTCTGGGTTTCAATTCTATCATCTTTTGTCTTCAATGTAGAATGTAACTTTGTAGCAGATTACATTATTTGAATGTGTTGCAAGCATTTTATTTCGTTGGCCTATTGTTATATTTGTTATGATATTCAAACGAATGTAATAGCGCCAATTTCTTTTTTTCCTCTTTCTTTCTGTTCATATTATAAACGTTGTTAAATTGTTATAACCCAATGAATCTAGGCATCGATCTACATAAGGTATAATAAGAGTTTTTGGCTTTGCTTGGTCATTTTAAATATAAGTAGTGTAATTAAAATATAGAGTGTGTAACACTTGTAATATATTAAGTTTACCACTGGGGTTTCCTTACCCATTTTGGTTTCTTTTAATCATAGCAATACACCCTTTACCAAAATAAAGAGGTAGGTTGACCAGAACCTGTAATAGCTCGTTGGTTCCAAATGATTTCTTGTAGTGTGACAATAAAATCCTATGGATGCAAGAAATTGTTCCAACAGGTCTCAAATATTTTTCCTTGAGGATGTGAGCCCAATTAAGATTTATATTAGTTGCCAGTTTCCATCCTAACTTAGCCATTAGGGACAAAATTATTTTCCTCAACTTTCTAAAACCCAATCCACCCACTTCTTTTCTAGAACACACCTTATCCCAAGACACTAAGGCTAATATTTTCTTCTCCTCCGCTCTAGACCATAGGAAGTTTCTTTGAATTTGCTCTATTCTCTCACAAATTTTGGTCAATATTTTGAATAGAGACATGAAGTAAATGGGTATGTTTTGAAGTGATGACTTGACCAATTGAGCTTTACCAGCATGGCTAAGTAAGTAACCCCTCCAACCTAAAAGTTTTTTTGTTAAATGTTCCACCGTTGGGTTCTAGAGAGCTACATTCATCCTTCCTTTAAATAGTGGCATTCCTAAATAGGTGGCTGGAAGATCTTCAATGTTGCAGCCAAAGATATGAGCTAACTTAACCTGTCTAGGGCTAGGAGTTTTCAAAAAATAAATTTTACTCATCATAGTTAACTTTTTGACCCATAGCCTATTCATATTGATCTAGGATAAATTCCAGCTCTTTTTCCTATGGAATAGAGGATTTTAAAGAGATAAGTGTATCATCCACAAACTATTGGTGGGACATTGGTTGCAAATTAGTAGTTGGGATGATCCCATCAACCCTACCAACTATTGATGCCATTGATATTATCCTCCCCAAAGCCTTAGAAAGGATAATAAAGAGATAGGGAGATAAGGAATCTCCCTGTCCCAACCCTCTCTTGGAAAATACCTACTGGGGATCCATTCACCAGGATGGAAAACATAGCGGAAGCGAAGCACCTCTTGATATGACTTACCCATTCTTGATGAAAACCAAACCTACTCAAAACCTTAATTAGGAAGTCCCATGAGACTTTGTCATATGCCTTGTTCATGTCCAACTTTAGTAACATTCTTGCATTTCCACTCTTATCAATGGAATGAATTACCTCATGAATGGTAATGATTCCCTATAAAATTTGACACCCTTTTCAAAACCTCCTTGTTGGGAATCAATTATAAATGGTAATGTATTTTTTAATTTGTTGGTAAGGACTTTTAAAACAACTTTGTAAAGAATGGATCAGAGACTTATACTTGGACCCAACTACTTTTGGCATTAAAACTAGAAATGTTGAGTTGACATATCTTGGCATAAACTAAGCTTTTTGGAAATCTATTACTGCTTGAGTGACATCCCCTCCAAAAATATGCCAAAAAAGATGAAAAAAAATTGTTGGAAAACCATCAAGTCTTAGGGCCTTATCTCCATGCATCCCAAAGACAACTTTTCAAATTTCCTCTTCTTTGAAGGGGCTAAGCAAGTAATTATTTAATTGGTTTGTAACCAGGCAAGGAATGTTATGAAGTAGCCTCATTTACAAGATCTTCCACACCTATGAGGTTGAAGAAAAAATTAACGGCCTCCTCTCTTATTTGTATGGGGTCAGAAGTTATTGATCCATCAGGTTTAACCACTTTTTAATTTTATTATAACTCCTATGTCATAAGGTAGAGACATGAAAAGCAATTTGTATTACTATCACCTTCCTTTAGCCAGGTTTCTCTAGATTGTTACCTCCAAAAGGCTTCCTCACAAATTAAAACATTGTGGAATTCACATAAAAGCTCCTTTTCTTTTGCTCTCAAATCACAAGATAGATTTTTAGACTAAAGGGTTGAATCTAAATCATTTAGCTATTTTTCAACTCTACCTTTTTCTTCTGGAGATCATCAAAAACCTCCCTATTCCAACCTTAAGATTTCTCTTTATAAACCTTAGATTTTTTGCCACTTGGGTTAACTTACTTCTAGAAAAATCTTGTCACCACCAATCCTCAATCCTATTTTCCAAATCCTCATGTTGGAGCCACATCTTCTCAAAATAAAAAGGGCTCTTGAAGGTTCTTTTTTGGGCCTCTAACTCCTAAACTAGAGGATTATGATTAGATCCTATCTTCATATAGGTTATTAGGGTTGAATCCCAAAAAAGGATAAGACTCTCTTGTGATAGCAAAAACCAATCCAAAAAAATTTGAATTAATTGGTCTCCTAGTCATCTATTACTCCAAGTATACATTGCTCTTCGAAGCATAAGTTCATTCTCATTTACAAAATTGCAAAATCGATCATGCCTTCAATAATGGATTGACTCCCACCCTTTTTTTCTGAATGGTTAAGGGAAGAGTTAAAGTCCCCTACCAAAACCAATGGAAGGTCCATAAAGGCATTCCTTAATTGGCTTAGATCCTTCCATAATTGTTTCCTTCCTATAATTGAATTTGGAGCATAAAAATTAGTAACTATCCATTGTAGGTTTTCCTCCTTATCAAAAAAATGGATTTCCATGAAGCTTTGGTTCAAAACTATCAATCTTCCTTCAAATATATTTTTATTCTACATACTTAAAAGGCCTCTTGAGGCCCCTACAACTAGGCCTACCATAAAATCAGCCCCTATCCATAGTCTTTGTTTGATAATTTCAGCTTGAGGTTCATCAAGTTTTGTTTCTTATAACAACATAATATCTGGGTCAAATTCTCTTCTCAACACTTGGACTACTTTATTCTTAAATGGGGCATTGAGACCTCTCATATTCCAAGAAACTATCTTCATTTTTTGGGTTTGGTTTGCTGCTTTTTCTCTCCACCCCAATCTAATATATATTGGGTACCATTCACAATCTCAGTAGTTGTTTCTCTTTCTTTGATTTCTTGATTAGTGGGTCTACCAGTTTTTGGGTCAATTCCTACATCTACCCCTCCTTTTTTTATTTTCTAGTGATTCTTATTCGAGTAGTTGAAACCTTTCCTTTTTTTCCTCATTATCAAAGAAAATTACTTCTTTATTTTGCTTTAAAATAATATTCTCCTGATTGGTTTCTGGATTAGCATCCCATTGAGTTTCTAGCACTGCCTCCACTTCTTGTGATTCATCATTTATTTCTACCAATTCTTCTATGTTCTCCCTTAGACTTTAAAATGAAATTTTTTGATTAATTATATTCCAAGGGTTATTAGATTTTCGAATTAGGGATCTTACATGATCCATATTTTTGGATGAATTTTCTTCCTCTTGTTTATTGATCTCCTTTTTAATTTTTGGGGGATTTGTTTGATTCTCTTCCACAATTTACCCTTTTCTAATATGTCCTACTGGATTGTAACTTTCTTCTACTGTTCTTCACTCTTATCATCCTTAGTTCATTCATTTTTGTGTTGTTTAGGAATTTCTCCTCTGCTCTACTTTTTGTACCAAACCATTTTATTCTAAGTCACTTGTTTTCTAAATGGACATACACTAGCCTTGTGCCCTAGTTGTTTACATGCACTACATTTAGCTAGTACATTCTCATATTTAATTATTTGGTTCTAGACACCCAACTTTGAAATCAACCTGATTGACTCAGGCAACTCCTTCTCTAAGTCCACATTAACACAAATTCTTGAAAAATATTATTTTATCGAGCCTTAGTAGTAGGATCTAGGGCTATTAATCATCCAAATTTCTTTGCTATACCTCAAACACCTCTTCATTCCAAAAATAAAATGGAAGGCTTGAAAGTCTTACCCAAACTAGATCTTAGGAGAAACTCTACATCTTTGGATCGAATTTTTTCCTCCATATTTGCAAAAATAGCCCTCATTACCTAAAAAACCATGGGCCTCCCCATAGGATCCTATCTAAATCCTATTTATAGATTAACTTAACCATAAAAAAACCTTTTGACAATGCCACAATTTCCATGTGTCTGTTTGGTCTCCATTTTGAGAAGGCCCATTTCCTCACTACATCTAAATCAAGTTGAACATCAATAAAACATCCAACTAGGTTTATATCCCCTTCGTCTATTGCCATATCAACCAGGTTATCAGGAATGAAGATTTCTCCCCCTTCAAGCTGCAAAACAAAATTTGATTTTAGGGTTTTTCTTTTTCCACCAACTACATGCGATCAAGTTTGTATTCTCAAATCAATTTAATGTTCTCTTGGGTCCCATGATAAATCCACCTTTTGACTTGAATTCTCTGAAACTGAATTGAGCATGGGACTGTAACCTACATAAATGTTGTCAAATTTGTGTTCTTCTCACTATTCCTAACGCTTTCGCTCCCACTCTAACCGGTATGTGCTTGCTTTTAACATACCATCTAAACATAATAAGATTTTTGTTGCTTATTTATTACAATCTGCAAATCATGGAGTTTCTTCCATACCAATAACTATACCATCTTCATCATCACTAACCAAATTTATGGTAATAGAGCTATAAAATTCATTTCCCAACTTCTCAATCGGTATTAGTGGAAAATAATTCCTACAAATAATCTTGATATTGGGATTAATTATGTTTCCAGAGTTCTTCAAAACATTTTAAGAGTCTTTGTCATTTTGAATAACTAGTCTAAAGACACCCCCATATGAAAAATTTGTGAATACGGTTGGTTCACTGTCAAATTTGTGTACTATATTCAAGACCCTCCTCCTTATGTGTGTTGGACCCTTGCTAAGCATATATGTATTAAAAAATTAATTCCAAAAATTAGTTTTTTCTCCTGGCTTGTTTCCCAAAATGAAATATTAACTATGGACAACCTAATCATCAGAGGCTTGTATATCCCCAACTGTTTTCCTCTCTACAAATCAAATTGGGAGTCAACCTTCCATATTTTCTTGGAATATATTATCTCATTATCCATCCTAAAATCTCTGTTTGATTTTGTTAACATTTTCTAGGTGCAACCATCATCCATCATTCAATTTTTCAAGCAATGGCCCAACCCCTTTTTCAATCCTTAGCTAAGGTTCCTTTGGTCCACCTATTTACATCACTACCTGTGGAAAATTTGGTTGGAGTGTAACAATAGAGTTTTCAATAAAACTAAGACTCACACTTTATCTTCCTCTGTATTATCACCTTTGCTACTGCTAATGCCCAACTTGTCTTGTCGACTGTGGCCCCCAAACCTGGTCTTGAAGCTCATTTGCTTACAATTTTCAAACTCACTAGCCACATTGTTAGACCTCTTCGTCCTGTTGTTGATAGATCAAGCATTAGCTGGAATCCTCCTGCAAGGTGGATTCATTTTAATTTTGATGGGGTGGCTAAAGGTAATCTATGAAAAGCTGGTGGTGGAGGCATATTCAAAAATGACCAAGGGAAAATTATTCTTGCCTATGCTAAAAATTTTGGATTCCAAACTAACAATGTGACAGAAGCTAGAGCTCTCTATCAAGACCTGCTAATTTTGGATGGGCTTGAGTTTGACAATATTATCGTCGAAGGAGATTACTTATATATTATCAACTACCTCAAAACTTCTCAATATCCATCATAGAGCCTATTTAATATTATTGATGAGTGCAAAAGACTCATTAGTAAGTATTCTAATATTGTCATCCAACATGTGCTTAGATAAGGGAATAAGGTTGTTGATTGGCTTGCTAATAGATGTGTCAATGAAGATATTCTTAATGTTTTGCACTCATACTTTCCACGGGACCTCAAGGAGACCAACTAGGATGATGACATCTATTTTATCTAGAACCTCTCCAAAGTTGAATCACTTGTTTGGTATTTATGGGACACATTCTAGTTTCAATTTTTGTCAGCATCCTTTGCTCATGTGGAAGCTCATACCCCTATGTAGTTGGAAGCTTGTCATTCTCTTGCTTAGTTGGTTGCTTCTCATGTCCCTAAGCAAGTGCAACCCTAAGCTTAAAAATTTCCCTATCATGTGGCTTGATGATCCTAGTTAGCAGGTGGTAGGTTACACCCTTAGACCTTTGATTTCAAAACTTTTTATTAGTCAAAGACCTTCCTCCATTTATGGTATTGAAACCAAAATTCTATCAAGCTATTCTCAAAATAATCACATTTTTTGGGATTCATCGACCAACCTCCATTTTAAGATTTTTCATCATCCCAAAGGTAAAATACAATATCAAGGAAATATGGAGGAAAACCCTTTCCTAGTTGTGATTGATTCCAATGGAAATTGGGTTATTGTTTGTTGTACTCAATATCAAAGTACTGAAGTAGTTGAAGCTCCAAGTACCCAAGCTCACACGAGACATCCCTCTTCTATGAATCTAGGTAATTTTGAGGTTTTCAAGTGGCGTTGGTTTTGTAATTCAAAACTAAAAGGTCCACCTTTAAATCTCATACATCCTTCATTTGTGTCTGATCTTTGTATCAACTTGAACTACTGTATTGATGGATCAATTATCCCTAGACATATTATCAAATATGATAACCCTGATGATCTTACCAAGTTTAGCCTTTTTAATAATATTGTCCAAACCAAGATGCATGAGAATAAATAATGCATCCATAGGCCCATCCAATGGTATCATTTCAAGTTTTGGACCAATTCGTGTCTTGGGATTGATGGCATAATTGGTTGGATTGCCTCTATTTTTTTGGTTGCCTAAGAATATCTCAATTTAAACATAGATGAAAGTTGCATTTTTTAATCACCCTCCCCTGTTTCCCTCACTAGTTCCCCCTGTGCCTTTTTCCCCAATGTTGTGATGGCCCTGATAAAACTTGATACCCTAAACCTTGAACCAGATATGGAAGTCATTTTCAAAAATCATGGTTTTATAGCATTTCTAAGGAAATTTAGTGGTACCGATGATGAAATTACTCAAGATTTCATTAATTCATGGGACAATGGTCAATTTTTCTCAAAAAATTGAAATTTAAGGTGAGCATGGATCTTCTAGCTAAGATTACTGAGCTTTCTGATGATGGTTACAAGAAACATCGGGACAACCATTCCTTGGCTAAAGAACTAAGGGATTTTCCTGATAGAGGGAGAAAATTAGTTAGGGACAATGGAGGAATTTTTAGAAGAGGTCTTCCTAAGCCCTGGAACAAATTCTTAGTCCCTATTATGCAATATTCCACTGTGGATGGGATTGATGAGCCACTACGAATCTTTCATATCACATTCCTAAACCATTTAAGGGACGTGAAAGAAGTCAACATGCCTGATTACTTTGTGAGTTCAATGGAGATATCAATGGATGGCATCAGGAGAGGTACTTATCATGCAAAACATCAAGCCCTCCACTTGATTATGTACAAACATGTGCTATAAAAAGCAGTCCAAAAAGTGTCCCTCATTATTATTGGTAGCTTTGGACTAGATTCCACGAGCATTCACATTGATGATAGTGATAATAATGAGAAGATGCCTACTAGGAGATCGAAGGTGGTGGTTAATCGTAGTTTGGTGAACCGGTGTCGCTCATTAAGAACATCGACATCAAAATGTAAAATACAAGCCAATGACTAAGATTATCTTAAGGAGCAACCTACCAAGACTGGAGGCATGGAGAAAGGATCCTTGATGGATGTTGAGCTTTTATCTAAAGCAAAGCGTGATCCCTTAGTCATATTGATTGAAATTATTGAGAATGCTTATTCTTATCACTATAAAACTCATTTGATCCTCCAGCATGTGATGTGGATCTCCAAATATATAAATTCCAACCAAGGTGAATCTTCTAAGACTATCAAACCCGAAAGCAACTTTGAGAAGAAAATTGTGGAGTAATGTTTCTATGCTACTGTATCTTTTTATTTTGTTTGGTTCTATTTTGTTGATCTTTATTCTTCTCCCTTAGGTTGGTTAGGTTTTTCTTGTTTCTCTATTTCTTCTTTTAGTTTTGCCCTTTGGTGAACTCTGTCGGGTTTCTCTCCTTATCTCTTTGTAATCTCTTTGTAAAATATTTAGGGTTCCTTTCAAAACTCTTTTTTCCATAAATAAATAAAAAAAATCTTACTACTACTCCTATTTTAAGGGATCTTAATTAGACTTTGCCTTTCCATATTCATGTAGATGCATTTGACCAAGCACTAGTGGTTTTTTTAACTCAAATTGAGGAGAAACAACCCTATGCCATTTATTAGGCTAGTAAAAATCTTAATGTTGTAGAATTGAATTACACAATTATTGAAAAGAAATTTATTGTCTTAGTCTATGCAATCAATAAATTTAGGCACTACATTACTAGTTACAATTTTTTTGTTCACACCGACCACTCTGCCATCCATTATCTCATGAATAAAGCTATTGTTAGTGGAAGAGTTGTTCATTGGTTATTACTTTTGCAAGAATTTGACATCACCATCATGGACAAACCAGGTAAGGAAAGTGTAGTTGTTGATCACTTATCATGTTTGCAATTAGTTTATGACCCAAAACCAATACAATATAATTTTTCTAACAAACATTTATTTGTGCTTTCTTTACATACTCCTTAGTATGTTAACATTGCAAAATTCCTACTCACTTTTCTCCTAGAGAACGTCAAAAGCTCATCCATGAAAATGGACCTTATACTTGGATTGATGGAATTTTGTTTAAAATATGTCCTGATCATGTTCATCATAGATGTGTTCAAGAATAAGGAATATATGATATCTTACATGCATATCATGACGAGCCTTGTGGTGGGCATTGTGCTACTAAAAAACAGTCATAAAATCTTGCATGCAGGGTACCATTGGCCATCTTTACATAAATATTCCAAGATCTATGTTTCCAGATGTGATTAATGTCAAAGGATGGGGATATCAACTTTGACTAATGAAATGTCCCTCCATCCACAGTTAGTTCTACAACCATTCAATAAATGAGGACTATTAGCCCTGCTTGCTAGTTCAATGAGTATATTTTGGTATGCACAAATCATGTAACCAAATGGGCAAAAGTGAAACCATTGTAGTAGGCACGTGATGAGAAAGTCATTGAATTTCCCTAAATTAACTTTTTCCAGCACTTTGGAGCACCCTGTGAAATTACCACGGATTAGGGACCCCATTTTATTTATGTAGTGATTGCAACCTTTATAAAGATATACCAAGTTAATCACCAAAAATCCTCTCCTTTCCATCGATATTCAAATGGATAGGTTGAGGTTACCAACAGGGAAATTGAATATAATCTGATAAAGACAATAGTATCGGATAAGGTAGATTGGAAACATCGACTAAAGAAAGCAATTTGGACCTACAATACCACTTGGAAGACAACAATAGGTCTCACTCCTTATGATATGGTTTATGGAAAGAGAGATTTAATTTCAATTGAGTTCAAAATTCAAACCTTAAGAACTACCTTGAAGTTTAGAATCAATATTTCTATTCTACATCTCAATAAGAAAGACTTCTTCAACTCATGCTTTGGATGAGATATGGCTTCAAGCATTGTATTGGATCGAACTTGTCCATTCATAGAGGAAGAAGAGGCATGACAAGCACATAATTCCATGTACATTTCAGCTAGGATATTTGGCATTGTTTCAAGATTTCAAAGGTAAAATCTATACATGATGGTTAGCTCCATATGAAAAAGAGAAAGTCTTTTATAATGGTGCAGTTAAACTAAAGACTATTGATGTCTCAACCTAAGGATTAATGGTCAATGGTTATTGAATCAAGTTGTATCAAAAGCCACTATCAACGACTAATTTTATTCACAATGTCATCAAGCAAGTAGAGTTGCCTTCTTCTATAGCTTATTGACCTTTTTCTTTAGCTCTTAAAAATAAAAAATAAACAAAAATGAAAATTATTGTCTACAATAAAAATATTCACTCGCATTGCATAACCGAGGATGGAAATGAAAACTAGATTTTACTTGTAGCACCCTAAAATTGGCGCAGTTAAACCTTAGTAAAAGATTAAAATTTGAATTTTAACCCAAACCGCCCGTTAAACCACATGTTACCCGCTTTCCTCATTTTCCATGCCATTTTTAGGATTTGTTTTGACCGTTGGATGATATCGTCGAAGATCAGACGAAATCGTCCCAGATCTGACGAATTCATCTGGAACAGAACGTCTAGACGATTTCGTCCCAAAACCAAATTTTCATAATTAGCTTCTGTTTCAATAGCTTCTCTAACTTGGGCAGAAAGCGTGTCTGCGTAGTTAGAGTCTCCCCCGTTGGAGATCTCCCAAATTGGGATGATTTCCAACCTCCTAACCTCTCCCTAATCCTATATAAACTAGGATTTTCTTAGTTTATCCCCCTAAACCCCCTAGTTGATAGATTTATCTGTAGAGTTAGCTCCTTGTGCATTAGAACATCCTCGTACTATTGTTTGTATTCGGTATTTCAAGTCTTCTTGCAGGAATCTTATTATTTTTCAGTCGGAGCAGGCTCGGATCGTCTCTGACGATTCCAGACAATTTTGGACGATCCTATCGTAGATCGGCGATGATCTCGTACGATTGGAGGTGATCTCGACTGCAGTCCAGATTGGGGGCAATCAGAGCCCAAAGTTTGCATTTACTTATCTTTTCTCTTCATTTTCTTATGCATTAGCTTGGTTTATTTTATTTTTGCATCTTGGAGTTCACCTCATTTAGCATAGATATATGATAAAGTCAAAATAAATTGTCAAATTGATGCATTTCCTTTTAATTGCTATCTAGATCTACTATTTAGGCAAATTCATTGTTACTTCTATCATTTCCCCTTGCTTTTGCAGTTGCATTTTTGGTATTTTGTATCTATTTTTGTGATTGCAGGTTTCTAATGAATTCGTCAGATCTCAGACGATCCCGTCTGATCTCAGATGGCCGACTGTGATCTGAGATGATTCTATGAAATATCAGATGATTATGTATGATTCGAGATGATTTGGACTGCTACAAACTATAGAATCTTCATTCAGACATCCGAAATCAGGTAAATTCTGTCTTATTTAGCGCATTCTCTATGTTCAACATTTATTTATGTTTTTTGTATCCACAAAAATTAGCATCGGCATATAGATTAGCTTAGATTCATTTTGGCCAAACCTAGGAATTGAATGATTGAACATAAAATGAACACATCAAACTTGTCATCAACCTAGGCGTGGAAACTGCCACTTAAAAGTTTCTTGGTGAACCCACCATCCATCAAAAATTCACCCTTATACCCCTCCCCCGAGAGGCGGGACCTTCAAAGGGCCTCTCAGTCCGAGGTATTGTCCCATCCTTCTCGCATCCCCCTTTCGGGCGCGGATCCTATAGCTTGAAGGTAAGGATGCAAAAAATTTGGAGCGATACATTTTGGTGAACCCGACGTGAAAACTAAAAACCTTTTGAAAACAATCCAAAAAAAAAAAAAAACATATAAATGCATTTAGAATCAAAGATTGCATATCATATTTAGATGGTAGATTATAATAAAAGACGAGTTGTCACCATTAATGTTGAGAATCAATTAGCAGCCATAGAGATTAATTCTTTGCTTAGAGTATCTCAAACATATAGAGTCCCACCTTTATGGGACGAGCTTAATAGGAGATTGAATCTCATTTCATCTAGATCAACCGAACTTAGGCAAATCAAGAGGTTTGTCCTAGATAGAATCCTGGATCTCGATCAAGTGACCTTGTATCATGAGCTTCAGAGAGCTTGCCATAGGTGGTTAGCAGATAAAAGAGCCCTTGTGTCTTCTGAATTGTACACCTTTGAGGAATACCTCGACAATGCGGTTGTAGTACATAAATTTCTATCTCGTATAGAGGATCAAGAGGTCGTTCTTATGGATAGAAAGAGATGGAATAGAGTTCCTAGAGCTGTGTTATATCGAGAGTATTGCCATGAGCTCTATTTTTACAAGTCAGAGTCAGAAGTAGATAACATCACCATAGCACACTTTGTTAAGTTCTTGAAAAACCATTTCCAATTTGAAGAGGAGCATTTCATGACTCTTGATGAACTTGATCCTATCAATGACATCTATAAACTATTTATAGAAAACTAAGCCATTCTTTTATTATTATTGTTTCTTGCGTTTAGTGTGTTGTTTGTTGTCTTTATGATCATAAAAACAAAACAAAAATAATAAAAATAAAAAATAATAAAAACAAAAACAAAACAAAATCATAGCAAAAACAAGAATCAAAACATTTTCTTTTAAGCATCATAGTAGGTATATAATTAAAATATATACCTCCCAAATTTGTTGCAAATATATTAATATATATTTTCTAAAATCTAAATTTGAACATAATGACTAGACTCAGGAATGGAAAACAGATTGAAGTAGAAGAAGATTGGTTAGGAAAAACCGTAAATAAACCAGATGTTCTTCCTGAAGACCCAATTCAGGAAGAAGGAACCCTAGACCAACAAGAAGAAGAGTTTGTTGACGCAAATGAACAAAGAGAAATTGTTAGAGAGGAAGGATCCTCATCCCCTAAAATGTCTCCGGAAGGAACGGTTACTTTTGAGAACATGGAACATTTTTGGAAGTTCCTCAATACCAATATTGGCACTCTTAATAGAGCAATCCATATGGACAAGGATCAAATTAGTGACACTCAAGCAACCCTAGAAGACATATATCACACACGCACTAATCCCTTGTCCTTCGTTGATCAAGAAAGTGATCAAGTTGGACCATCCAATTTGGATATGGCTGCTATAATCCAAAACATGCAACAACAACAGGTTACCCAACCATCTAGAGTACCTGTTACCAAGCCTAGAGTTATTCCCACACAAAAGAAACCATCATTCATTGCTCTATTTCGCCAAGTTATTGATCAACATACCTCAAATCAACAAAAGCCTAAAACAAAACCAAATATCAATTTCCAACAATCTAGGGTACAACATAATGCTACAACAAATCTTCTTCATAATACTCTTCCTACCAACCATTTGCATAACAACAATATAGCATCTAATCCTTACGTCACGCCATCCTACGCTCACAAATCCCATACTCATGTACCACCAAACCAATATGGTGGACAAACTGGTAATCTGGAAGCCATGGTGAAATAGTTAGTCTCTCGCATGGACCAGATAGATCCCTACCGTCCCTCGTACAATTATCGAGAGATGTGTAGTCAGCCTCTAGATCCTATAGTTGTAGCACAACCATATCCTAAACACTTTCCTATGCCTGTCCTACCAATATACAAAGGAACTGAAGATCCCATAGAGCATCTTCGTATGTTTAGGATAGCATGTCATGATATATCACATGATGACTTGTTATTACTAAAAATGTTCCCAAAAAGTTTAGGAGGGATGGCATTAGAATGGTATTATCAACTACCCACTCATTCTTTGAGAAATTTCGAAGAAACCGTCGAGTCTTTTGTGCATCAATTTAGTGCCTACATTGAAAGGCATGTAACCATTAAAGATTTGTACAACCTAAAACAAGACAAAGATGAATGTTTTGCTGATTTCCTAGCTCGATGGAGACAGTTGATAGGAAAATTGCACTTTGTGTTACCTTACCGAGAAATGCTGGATATTTTTATCAATAATTTACAAGAACAACTATCCTATGAGTTATCAACTGCTACCTTGACCACCTTCGATCAAGCTATAGATTTAGCTCGAAGGGTGGAAGATGCTCTCATTAGGAGAGGTCAGCTCAAAAAGAAAGATGATGAGAAAACATCCAGAAATCAATATAAAAATAAACAAGTTGTGGGTGATGGAGTCATTGATAGTAGAAATATCGCTACTGTTAATGTTGCGAAAACAACAGAGAAATTTATACTGAAACCTCCCGATAAACCACCCCAAGAATTTACTAGGTTAAATCAACCTTTATCAACCATTCTCCCGCAATTACTAGCACGAGGATTGATCCAATTACCAAATATCCGGGAACCTGATCCAACTATACCCGGATACAGAGCTGATTTACACTGTGATTTCCATAGAGGACCTGGACACGCTACCAACTCTTGTAAAATATTAAAACATAAAATACAAGACCTGATTGATAACAATGAGATGGAGGTGCAAGCCTTTCAACCTAAACAAAATCCTCCTAATAATGCTCAAAAGAACATTCCCCAAAATCAGAATCAGAATGCCAATCAGTCATTGGACATATTTCAACATCCTTTACCAAAGCATGGTAAAGAGGTGGCTAATCAAATTGAGCATCATAATGTTCCCCCTCCTACCCGATATGTAGGAACTATTAGTGGACAATTACACTGTTCACGATCCGCAAATCTTTGACACAACTTTATCCATGGTTACGGCTAGACCTCTACATAATATTCGGACACTTGATCTTAGTGATACCGAATATGAGACTGAAAGTGACATGGAAATCACCTCAAATCAATCGAATAGTTCTGAAGATGAATCAGATGTTGTTCAACCCATCACAAATTCTATGGTTCCGAAAGAACCATTTCCTAGAAGAGTCACTACTCGACCATCTTCTCACCAAATACTTTCTAATGAACAAGTCATAAACACTAGACCAAGACCTATTCATCATCCGCAAAATAATATTGTAGGTACCATCGGAGTTGTTACTCGACAACAGGCTCAAAACTCTCAACAAGATCAAACTCAGAATGATGGATCAGCTCCATTTGTTTTGAAAAATCCCAATAAAGGGAATCATGCGCCTAATGTTCAACCTAAACCTCCTTATAATATTAATGAACAATTATCAAATACTACAGCTAGAATTTCCCTTTTGGATCTTTTAAGGTCTTCTCCTACCCATAGGGATGAATTAATGCTCACATTAAGCCAAATGATGGTACCACAAAATATTCAACTTGAAGCCATGTCCAATACTATCATAACTCGAGAAGTCGATTGTATTGACTTTCGGGATAGAGATATACCGCAACATAGTCTACATAAGGATAACCCCTTATATATTACTGCCCTAATTGGAGATGTAGCGAGTTAAACGAGTCTTGATTGATAATGGTTCATCTTTAAACATATGCACTTTTGACTTCTACCAAATATTTGGGTTTAGAAGTGATGAAATGAAAAGAACTGATATGATTATAAAAGCATTCAATGACGAAACACAAGAAACATGTGGAGTTATTACTATTCCATTGCAAGTTGGTCCTAGAACCTTAGACACGACCGTGTTTATTGTGCATTGCCCTACATCGTACAATATACTTTTGGGTCGCCCTTGGATCAACGCGATGCGAGTTGTTCCCTCAACTTTACATCAGTGTGTTAAATTCAAATTTAAAAATCAGTTGGTTACCATTCATGGTGATCCTAGACCCTTTGATATGTGTGCTTTGGCAGAACCTGTTGGAGTTCAATTTTGCCCTGCTTTGTCATCCACACATCCTAATTCTCATCATCCACCCAAACGTGTGAAACACACACTCATAACATCATCTCCTTTCTCCCCATCAACCACACCTCTACATATAGTTCAACCATCTTCCGAACAAACCACATTAGGACCTCAAAAAGATCCTAAACCCACAACCAATGCTTCTTGTTTTACTCCTATAACTTCCATACCTTTAGACCCGTCCATCGACATCTCTACAACGTCTACGCCTATCAAAGGCATGTTTTCCGCATCCGAAAACATAGGAAATGATCCTTCTACCTCTTACGCTCTTACTGACGAGCTCTTACCCGATTTATCTAAAATTCTTGTATCAGAAAAAACAAATGTTGCTATGCAAGATTCCCATATTTTAAATAAATTGCCACCCTCTCCTCGTACCTTGGGCCTCCCACAACCTATGGGAAGTATCTACCAAGTCGGGAGTTGTGCTTTTATTTATAAGGGATATGACTAGGGAAGAATACCTAGAAACATCAAGACTCATTATGATGGGTATGCTCGTTGTTATTTTGCTAATGAGTATGTTAAAGCTAAACCTATAATGCTTAGATTGGGCTATAAAGGGAAAGGTTTGGGACCTTCCCAAAATGGTATGAAAGAACCTTTTGAGGTAGAACCATGGCCTGCCCGATGTGGTGTGGGCCTATTTCCTAGTAAAGGTCAGCCCTTCCCATTTGAGGATGATGACCATCTTATATGTTACCAAGATTATTTGGATAAACGCGATGCTTTGCGTTTAAGGGATAATCCGTTTACATGCAATATGCTATCCATAGCTTACCCTGAGATGATTTTTGAATCCGACGATGAGTTGGAAGGGGATATCTTCCATGATGTCTCCATTGAGGAATTGTTACATAACAGATTTTATTTCGATGGCTCTATACCTAGTATAGCCCAGCTTGAGGCCACGACTCCTCAAGATGAATTATCCAAGCTAACCTTGGAAGAATTACAAGAATTAGGTGTTTCACCCACCCCATCTAATTTTGAGAGAGATCTACATATGGAAGTTGAAAACGTTATAAAAATCAACATTGGAACCGAAGATAACCCTCACATCATCAACATTGGATCAGAATTGAGTCAAGAAAAACAAGATGCATACATTGCATTTCTTAAAGAATATGAAGACGTTTTTGCTTGGACATATGAAGATATGCCAGGTTTAGACCCTTCTGTAGTTATGCATCACCTAGTAGTCCATCCGGATGCTAAACCTGTTAAACAGAAACTTAGAAAAATGCATCCTAAAGTGGCCTTACTAGTCAAAGGAGAATTAGAAAAACTCTTGAAGGTTATTTTTATACAAGCCATTGATTATGTTGAATGGATCTCAAATGTAGTTCCAGTAACTAAGAAAGAAGCTACCAAAGTTAGGGTTTGCACAGACTTTAGAGATATTAATGTTGCATGCCCTAAAGACGATTTTCCTCTTCCCAACATGGATCAGATCATTGATTTTACTCTTGGGAGCGGAATGATATCCCTAATGGATGGATTCTCTGGTTATAATCAGATCAGGATAGCTCTTGAAGATCAGGCTAAAACAACCTTTATTACCCCTTGGGGAACCTTTTGTTGGAAAGTGATGCCATTCGGTTTAAAGAATGCAGGTGCAACATATCAACGAGCCATGACTTATATCTTTCACGATATGATGCATGATATTCTACATGATTATGTAGATGATATTATAGCTCGTTCCATCAAAGAAGATGATCATTTAGATGACTTGAGAAAAGTATTTGATCGGTTAAGGGAATATCTTATCCGATTAAATCCAGCCAAATGTATATTCGGAGTTAAGTCCGGTAAATTATTGGGGGTTATCATTTCTTTTCGTGGCATTGAAATTGACCCTCTCAAGATCATGGCTATCATTGATATGCCCACACCCACAAATATATCTGAATTACGAAGTTTACAAGGTAAGCTTCAAGCTATTCATCGCTTCATCGATAAGTTGGCAGACAAAACCGGACCCTTTCTTAAGCTTCTTAAGAAAGATGTCTCTTTTCATTGGGACGAAGAATGCCAGGAAGCATTTGAACTCCTTAAGCAATATCTCCTTAAACCATCGGTGCTTTCCCCACCTAGATCTGATCGTCCATTTATCTTGTACATTTTTGCTTCAGATTTTGCCTTAGGAGCTATGTTAGCTCAACTTGACGATGAGAAGAAAGAACGTGCTAATTATTACATTAGCAGAACCTTAATCAGTTATGAAACTCGCTACACAACATTAGAGAAACTATGTCTAGCAGTCATATTTTCTACATAGAAACTACGCCATTATATGCTCAGTCAAAAAACGTATGTTATTGCTAAATTCGACCCTTTACGATATCTCATGAGTCGACCGTACTTATCTGGTCACACAACCAAGTGGGTTCTTGCGCTAAGCGAGTTTGAACTCACGTTTATAGGACAAAAGTCTGTTAAAGGTCAAATCATAGCAGATCAATTAGTTGTTGCACCCTTAGAGTCTACCCATCCCCTCATCATTGAGTTTCCTGATGAATGCCTTAAATTAGAGGCAGACCATCTTGAGCAATGGTCCCTATACTTTGACGGAGCCCGATGCATGAGTGGGGCTGGTGCAAGTATTATTTTAATATCTCTGTAGAAACATCTTATACCTCTGTCCTTCAAACTAACATTTGCTTGCACCAATAACACTACTGAATATGAAGCTCTCATCCTTGGATTACGAGCTGCCTTGGCACTAAAAATTAAAAATTTATTGGTTTTCGATGATTCTCAACTTGTCATAAATCAAATCAATGATGTTTATCAGACCAGAGATGATAAATTACGCCCATATAAAGCATATGTCTTACAATTATTATCTTTATTTGATCAAGTTACCTTGGAAGCTATTCCTCGAACTAGCAATCGTGCGGTTGATGCTATGGCTGCAGCTGCATCTCTTTTGCCCTTGGAGTTAGATGACGAATATGCTACCATCATTATTCATCGACTCTAGGAACCCGCTTCAAGCAAATCATGCTTAGAACCTTTGGATGTGTTTCTAATCAATGAAACTACTCCAGAACCATGGTACACTGATATATTTAATTTTCTTCAAAATGGGACCTTTCTTGAAGATTGTAATCGCAACCAGCGTCGGTTATTACGTAGACGAGCAAGTCGCTTCGTAATTATTGGTAATACCTTGTATAGGAGATCTTTTGAAGGCATCTTACTGAGATGTTTGAATCTAGAAGAATCTAGATCAGCTTTGAGTGAAGCCCACGATGGATCTTGTGGGGGACATTTTAGTGGTAGCACCATTGCTAAGAAGCTCCTTAGGATAGGATATTTTTGGCCTACCATGGAAAATGATGCACATGATTATGTGCGACATTGCGACAAGTGCCGAAACACGTTGACCTTGTCCATGCAGCTGCACAAGAACTGCAGAGCTATTTCATCTCCTTGGCCCTTTTCAAAATGGGGCTTAGACATCATTGGAAAAATCAACCCTGTGTCATCCGATGGACACAAATTCATCATAACCGCCACTAAGTATTTCATGAAGTGGGTTGAAGCTATGCCTTTAGCTTCTTGCATTGGAACCCAAGTTTCCAAGTTTATTTTTAACCAAATTATTTGTAGGTTCGGCATTCTTGCAAATCTCATCTCAGATAATGGCACTTGTTTCAAAAATAAAGATGTCAAAAAATTATGTCAAAAATATAAAATTCAACATCGTTGGTCCACTCCCTATTATCCTCAGGGTAATGGCCAAGCAGAAGCATCTAATAAAACATTAATTAAAATCCTCAAAATACTGGTCAATAAATCTGGTCGAGATTGGCACATCCAATTATATCCGGCTTTGTGGGCTTATCGAACTAGCGTTCGTACCCCCACAGGCACTTCACCTTTTGTTTTGGTTTATGGTGCTGAAGCCATTTTTCCCTTTGAATTAGAAGTTCCTTCTTTAGCTCTACTACTTCAAGATACTGAAGTAGGAGATGAATATCGTGCTGGCAGATTTAGTCAGTTGGAACTTCTAGATGAAAAGCGCATCAATGCTTTGGAGCATCTTCGTGCCTACCAAAACAAGCTTAAGAGAGCATACCTCAAGAAAGTTCATCCTCGATCCTTTGAGATCGGTGACCTTGTCTTAAAAGAAAATAAAAAAAATACTAATGCAACTAAAGACCTTAAAGGTAAATTTGAGCCCAACTGGCTTGGACCATATGTCATCACTGCTAAATTTGGATCGGGCGCATATCGATTAGCTACCTTAGATGGTAAAGATCTTAAAGAACCTATGAACATTATGCATCTTAAACGTTATTATGCATAACATTGGGTCATTTCATCATTTGTATATATTGTATTTTGTATATTGTTTCATTTTAGCCATTTATATCAAAATATTTTTCACAAAAAAGTAACAGTCTTTATTCTTTCTTTTCATCACTCAAAATCAAAATATAAAAACATCAAAATCTTCAAAAACATCTTTTATTTTCGTACTTGTCAAATCTTGAAGTATTGCAGTTATATTTTCAATTATTTTGGATAAATTAACATTTATTTGGAATCCCGCACTTTCACACTCACATGCATAAATGTCTTGATTTTATTTGATATGATTATTAATCTCTCATATATCAAAGTCCACAGTTGAATTAAATAAAGTTTTGAGCATAGAGAACTGATCTTGTTATTTACTTGAACCAAGTACATCTCTTCACATTAAAATGATTTCATTGCAAATTCAATATGATGCTACATAGTAGAAGTGGTTTCTTGAGCGAAAAGTTTCCCTTGCTATCCTATCATGCACATGGTCTAGAATCTTTGAGAATTGACAAAAGGACAAGCTCACCCCTACCCAGAATAAAAATCCCTTGCTCTACAACCAATCCGAGCAAGTATCCCTAGTATAGGAAGCAAAAGAAAAATTCAAAGCAAAAGAGAAAAAGAAAAATATTATTTTGTATCATCACAACAATATTTCAGCATTATCTCAATATCAAGCAAAAATACAAAAAATACAAAAAAAAAGAAAAGAGAAAAGCAAAAGCAAAAGCAACAAAATCCTTTCCCTACCCCTTGAAAAGAAAAGAAGGGTGAATGAGCTTGAATCCCTAGAATTCTCAATTATTCGAAAACTGTGAGGTAAGCCCCATAACAGGTGGTTTGTGCCCAACCCGCTTGGCCTTGGGTAATTCCTAGCATGGTGATATGTCTATCACATTAGCGACCTTCTTTTGTACAGACCTATGTCTGCTTATGGATCAGCTAGCTCTTGATAACCCGACTTACATAGTAGTATGGTACGGTTTACATGCATATAAATCATGGTCAAGGAACACTCATTTGGTTAAGTCAAAATTACTTGTATCAAATTTTCTTGCTCAAAATTGGTGAATGAACAATACAATTGCACACACATTTGTATTTGAGAGATTCTGTATCATTATGATAAAGCAAGATCGGTAATGAACTCACATTTGCACATGAGGGTTCCTTATAAATCTACATTTGTCTTTGAGATAATGTAAAATATTTCTGCAACTTTTGGAATAATTTTATCTTCTTATTTCAGAACATCTGTTTAGTATAAAAACAATTATTGTTTTCAAAAATCACAAAAAGCTTTCAAACAACATATGACACACATATAATCAATAAAGTCATGTTCATATTATTATTTTCTATTTATCAAAAACCAAAAAATCAATCATGCAATAAAACTACAATATCAATTTCTTCTTCCGATTTCGCGATGATGGCATAAGTCTATACCTATAATTCTATGCCTAGCGCAAACCATTGTTCTAATTTTATTTTCCATTCATTTTAAACAAATTCATAAAAACATATGACTTACATCATTATGTTACACATTTGAGCTTTAAAAATGAACGAACACTTATTCTATTTCATGTCATTATGTCAACATTCAATTTTGCAATGATGGTATAGTTCCTAGGGACTTATTCAAAAAATTTTATCACACTTAGGAATTTATGCCTAGCAAAAATCATATTTTCTTTAAATATGTCATACATAATATTTTTATGAAAATCTGAAAACAAATCACAAATCATCATTTCCATCATCACAACACAAAAGTCTTAAGACAGTCTCTTAAGCACCCTTTTACTTTTTGCAATATTTCTATATTGGGACTAGCTTGACGACCTAGTGAGCGGCGACTCCATGAAACGGTCTATACCAGCGACAATGTCCTTTGAAATTATTGTTAGAAGTCCCTTTTATTTTCATCCAATCACACCACAAAAACAACCAATTTATGCACATCAGATTATTTCATTTACAATTTTATGCCATGACATAAAAATTATAATTATTTCCAACGACATAATTACATGAATCATCAATTAATCACAAAATTCAAAATTAAAGCATCATACAACATATACACAAGTCATATCATCAAACAAAAAGATAATCTATATATCTCAATCAATTATGTACATCATCTGGATTGGTATGCCACAATCATACCCTGGCATACTCAATCCCCTCAAAAAGTGATAATAATACAATCTGCCCTCTATAGCAGCTAGCCTCGAGAAGCCCTCGAGCTCTCAGCCTCATCTCCTCCCCCGCCTTGACGTGGAGGAGGTGGTCCCATAGAGGTCCGAGCTGTGTCTCGGGTCCTCATCATCGATCGTGAGGATGTCCTCGATGATCCCATCATGATCGGCTCTACAATGGGGGTTGGCAGTGGTACCCTCTGGTTCTCTAGAACCACGTGATAGTATAACCCCTGATAGAATGCGGTCTGAGCAATAGACCATGCCAGATCCTGAGTGCTCGCCCCTCCGCTCCGAGCCCTAAGCCATGTAGCCTCATCCTGTAGTGTCTGCACCTAAGCCCGAAGATGGGCAACCTCAGCCCAGAGAGCCATCGTCTCGTTGCTCTCCCCTACCTCGACACCCTTGCCCTTATCGGGCGATGATGGTCTCTCCCCTTGCTGAGAAGGGACTCCCCTCTCCCTCCTCCCTGTCTCCTGAGGTCTCTATGGAGCCTGACCCATCCTCTAGCATCTCTCCTATGGAGACCATCACTGCTCTCTCTCATCATGACCCCCTGCATCAATAGCAGCTTGGCATCGCCTCCCCATCCGTTGCACCATGGCGTGCACTGGACCCTACGCCCTCGTCATCCAAGGAGGGTGGATGCCTGCATACCAGGCATCGTACCCATCTGTGACCCTAGCATCATCACCATCCACTGGTTGGATGGGGGCATCGTCCGCGTCTTGACTCCAGAATCATTGCATGTCTGGAGCCCCGCTCAATGTAGTACTATCTCGAATAGTCTAGGAGTACTCGTAATCCCTGAGAGAAGGGATCCCCTACTGTAGACCAAACTATCATAGAACCTGGTCGTAGCGGTGGAGCTCTACCTCTCCCCGCTCCATCCTCAGCCAGTAGACTCACTTGATGCGAGCCAGCTCCTGCCCATCCTCTGCCCACCCGGGGTGCTCTCGCCATGGCCTCTAGGTGATCTGGTCTAGGATGAGGTCATCCAGCAACCTCCGTGACATCGATAGATCTATCCACCATTGTGACCCCCTCTGTAGCCACCAGTAGAAAACTCGGGGCCTCTCTCGGTCAACCCCTGTCAGTGGGAGCCCTATCGGCCTCCGCACCATGATGTGCTCCTAGCACCAAACCTATAGTAATGATGTCAAGACCAGACATCGGCCTCCCTTGTATACGACCCCATGTAGGATCCTATACAAGCGGCATAGTACAAAACTACCCCAAGAAAACCTGTAATCATGGTCTCTCATGTCGTAGACCACATCTAAGAGGAGCCATGGTAGTCTACACCCACTCTGGTGGCACAACAGTAAGCCACCTACCACCCCTACCAAAACTTGAGTCAGCCTAGATGCCCCAGGCATCTGCCTTAGAGACTCGATGTTCACTCCGCCCTTCTCTAGGGCGAAGCTCGGGTCTCCAGTCAATCTCATCATCGCCTAGCCCTGATTGGCCGTAGGCATCATCAACCGTCCTTGTATGGGGATCCTCATGATCCTCCATACGTCCTCTAGAGTGGGAGCCATCTCCCCTATCGGTAACCGAAAGTAGGACGACCCCGGATACCATCTCTCTGCTAGGGTGTCAGTAGCCCCATGTCTGTCGGTACTTGTGGCATCTCTGCCACATGCTGTAAACCACCTGAGCTAGTCGGTCACGCTCTACCTGATCAAGAGCGGCTATGTCATCTCTCAATCTGCCATATTTCCATTCTTGACTCTTTAGTAATCCCTTCTGCAAAACAAACAATAAAACAATAAAATTCATTAATAAACCAATCATTAAAATAAAATTAAACACATTTTAATCAAGCTTAATTTCTTAAAAAGGATGATATCGTCCACCATTGGATGATATCGTCCCAAATTGGGCAAAATCGTCCTTTGTAGGATGAAATCATCTCGATTTCGTAACTTGGGGATCGCCCCTTGTTGGACGGGATCGCCCCTAGATCGCCTATTTTGCCTTTCAATGATTTCGATGAAATAGGGACGATTTCGTCTCGACGTCGTCGACGGCCTAAAAATGGCCGCGATGCCCCAAAATAATCTAAATTTAAAACAAAAAATTGCACAAATTAAATTCAAACCTAATTTACTAGGATTAGATCCTTACCCATAGCCCGTGTCGGACCTCTGTCGCTCTATGCACTGTCTCCACCATTTTTCTCTCTGTAGAGCTCTAGAATAGTAAAAATGAATTAGGGTTTTACCCTATTTTTCTTAATTTTATTCAAAACCAACAACATTTTAATTTTGCTTTTCCATGTTTTTACCTCAAACGTTCGATTTGGGTAAAAACACGGAGGGGGCACCATAGTAAGCAGTCGTACGATTCGACCTAGAATCGTCGTCTAAAAAATTGAGTAAATTTTTGCTTTCTCGTAAAACGGGAAAAACTCGTCTTTAACGCATTTTCTTCGAAAAATTCGCTAAAGAGGGGGCAAAATGTAGCACCCTAAAATTGGCGCAGTTAAACCTTAGTAAAAGATTAAAATTTGAATTTTAACCCAAACTACCAGTTAAACCGCCTATTACCCGCTTTCCTCATTTTTCGTGCCATTTTTAGGATTTGTTTTGACCGTTGGATGATATCGTCGAAGATCAGACGAAATCATCCCAGATCTGACGAATTCATCTAGAACAGAACGTCCAGACGATTTCGTCCCAAAACCAAATTTTCATAATTAGCTTCTGTTTCAACGACTTCTCTAACTTGGGCGAAAGCGTGTCTGCGTAGTTAGAGTCTCCCCGTTGGAGATCTCCCAAATTGGGATGATTTCCAACCTCCTAACCTCTCCCTAATCCTATATAAACTAGGATTTTCTCAGTTTATCCCCCTGAACCCCTTGAACCCCTAGTTGACAGATTTATCTACAGAGTTAGCTCCTTGTGCATTAGACATCCTCGTACCTTTGTTTGCATTGCATATTTCAAGTCTTCTTGCAGGAATCTTATTGTTTTTCAGTCGGAGCAGGCTCGGATCGTCTCTGACGATTCCAGACAATTTCGGATGATCCTATCGCAGATCGGCGATGATCTCGTACGATTGGAGGTGATCTCGACTACAGTCCAGATTGGGGGCAATCAGAGCCCAAAGTTTGCATTTACTTATCTTTTCTCTTCATTTTTCTTACGCATTAGCTTGGTTTATTTTATTTCTGCATCCTGGAGTTCACCTCATTTAGCATAGATATATGATAAAGTCAAAATAAATTGTCAAATTGATGCATTTCCTTTTAATTGCTATCTAGATCTACCATTTAGGCAAATTCATTGTTACTTCTATCATTTCCCCTTGCTTTTGCAGTTGCATTTTTGGTATTTTGTATCTATTTTTGTGATTGCAGGTTTCTGACAAATTCATCAGATCTCAGACGATCCCATCTGATCTCAGATGGTCGACTATGATCTGAGATGATTCTGTGAAATATCAGATGATTATGTATGATTCGAGATGATTTGGACTGCTACAAACCGTAGAATCTTCATTCAGACATCCGAAATCAGGTAAATTCTGTCTTATTTAGCGCATTCTCTATGTTCAACATTTATTTATGTTTTTTGTATCCACAAAAAATCAGCATCGGCATATAGATTAGCTTAGATTCATTTTGGCCAAACCTAGGAATTGAATGATTGAACATAAAATGAACACATCAAACCTGTCATCAACCTAGGCGTGGAAACTGCCACTTAAAAGTTTCTTGGTGAACCCACCATCCATCAAAAATTCACCCTTATACCCCTCCCCCGAGAGGCGGGACCTTCAAAGGGCCTCTCAGTCCGAGGTATTGTCCCATCCTTCTCGCATCCCCCTTCCGGGCGTGGATCCTATAGCCTGAAGGTAAGGATGCAAAAAATTTGGAGCGATACATTTACCCTTATAGAATGATTCCATTTGTGAAATCTTCTTTAGAGGTGCAAATGGATAGAAATTTTCTAAAAACTAGTTTACTAGAAAAAGTCTTTTGCATAAAAATATACATATTTTGTTCTTTGTAGTTCCTCTCACTACATCCATAGTCTACGAGTAATTGGAAAGTTGTTACTGGTAGCTATTGTTGAAGACTATGGCTTTTACCTCTTACCTCATATGTTCATAACACTCCATCCTATAACTAATTAATGTAAAAACTCAAGTATTATCTATTTCTTTTTTTTAATAAGCTATGTGTGGCTTCTATTGGGGGCTACTCCCATTACGAAAAAAAACATTACATTTCTAACAAGTTGATTAAATCATATCCAACTTTGTCATTCTATTGGAGGCATTATTCATTTACTCTTCTATCAAAAATATCCTTCATCTTCCTCAAACTGCTATGTTTCCACAATCAGCTCCTTTTATATCAATTGCCTTCAAAATTTTAAATTTTGTCAAGATGAAATTCAACACCGCAAATGGCAAATATTTGTTGCCCAACTTCAATATCCAAAAATATCTTGTCTATAACAACCTCACAATTTTTTAATACTTTTTTTAGGGTTCTTATTCATTCCCCTAATATTCCAAGATATTATTTTCATTGTTATTTTTTATTTTATTTGTGGGTTTAGCCTCACTTCTTGTTAACACTTGTGATATTTGATTTTGTTTTCCCATATCAATATCCCTTTGTGTTTCTTTTTCTCTTTTTTTTTGCTTCTTGGGTATTCCTCTTTTTTTCATTCTCAGCAATACTTTCATCTTCATCAATCTCTTCAATATTCTCACATTGCTCATAGTAAAACTTATCATCTTTATGTTTACCTTTTTTTGAATGATCTGAAGTGCAAGGAACAACCTCAAAAGAACACTCTTCTTTATATTTCCTTGGAGACCCTAAAGTACAAGGATGCTCTTCTGTAGCAATTACCTTCTTATTCTTTTCTAAAAACCATAAATTGTTATGGGTTTCCTCCAACCTCATTTCTATAATATTCTACTCTTGAAACCTTAAAGTGCAAGGGATATCATCTTCACCACTTTCACTTTTATTACCTGAAAATGATTCTATACTACTTGAGGGAAATGAAGATGATTTACCTGGAATAAACTTGACTTTTTTTACTATCTCTATTTTGGGATTTATCTCCACATCTTCTTTTGCACCTATAATTTCTTCTAAACTTGCCAATTGTTATTGTCGACGGGATTTATTTACCTCTTCTTTTGGAGTGGAATATACTTGATCAGATCTAGCTTCTATTATTGAATGATTTCCTTGCTTTATCTTGAATTTTATCTCATGGCTAGAATTTTTTATCTCTTTTTCATAGTTTATACTTTGCAAACTCTTTCCATGTTTCCAATTTCAAAATAATTGTGGCAACGAAATGCAACATTTTCATAATCTACTTATTGATCATATTCTCTTGATTCAGATTTAACCTTAATGGAATGTGGCAAATGTTTTGAAATATCCATAGCAACACATATTCGAGTATATATAGCATGCTTTCACTCCTTAGTTGTTGGTCCTTCCTTGATGAATTCCCCTAGGGTATTTCCAATATTTTTCAAAACATCCTTATTTATAAGTTGATATGGAAGTCCAAAAAGCCTAACCCACATTGGAAGCTTCTTAATAGTTTATGTCTCAACTAAAAAAATTTTGTTCCATGGTCTCAAATAAAGTGCATCTCTTCCCATAAACCATGGACCACCAACCATTATTTTATCCCTAATTTCTTAACTGGAAAAGATGATGAGGAAAAAACCTTTAGGAAGAAAAATCATAGAATAATTTGAATTCAATCCCCACTTCCACTTGATCCAATTTTGAATCTCCAAAAACCTTGGCCATGATCTATGGAACTTACATATTAGTCCTCTACTTTTAAGAACCATTATATCATACTCAATCTTCTCATCCTTGATAAATACTTCTAGTGTACCATCTGCTACCTCGATCAAAATTACCATGTATTTTCTCTTTCAATTATCTCCATCTTGGTCCTTCATACTTTCAACAAGGGAATTTTGATTTCTAGCTAGGGCATTGTAACTTCCCATTAGGGCTTCCAAAAATGAATTTCCTTCCATAATAGCTAATGGGTATTGCTCTTGGCTTGCACTCCCTCTTGGTTTGCACTCCCTCTCTACTTGCACTTGCTCTTGCTCCCAGCTTGCACTCTCTCTTACCTCATACTTACTCCTAGCTTTCATTCCTTCCTGATTCACAATTTCTCATATCTCTTCTTTTTCTTGGTGTTCCTTCGCTTCAACATTTTTTTGGAAACAATGTTCCATGCATTCATGGTAAGGGTTTTAAGCATTGATGCACTCTGGATGAACTTCTTGTTCTTTAGCTATGATTTAATCCTAGATTGCACTTACTCTTATTTTACACTCCCTTTTGGTTCGCACTCTCTCCTACCTCACACTCTCTCCTACCTTGCACTCACTTCCAACTTGCACTCCCTCTTGGCTCACAATTGCCCTTGTCTCTTCTTTCTCCCATTGTTCCTTGGCTTCAAAAATGTTTTGGAAACAATTGTTGCTACACTTACTTCCAGCTTGCACTTGCACTCACTTTTGACTGCACTCACTCACATTCACTTTTGGTTGCACTTACTCAAACTCGTTGCTTCACTTACTCCCCGATTATGCTCACACTTGCTCTTGAATCGTGCTTGCACTCGTTGTTGCACTTATTCTTGGCTCATGCTTGCACTCACTATTACACTTACTCCTCGTATTATCTATTTCTTTTTATGTTCTAAATATTTTTTGTTTTATTTGTATATGTATAGTATACTCATAAATTTACATTATGTATTTTTCCTCTCCCTTTTGCCTTACCTTTCTCTTTCACGAGACTTGAAAATCTTTCAAATGGGGGGATACTATTTTTTTTGTTGTCAAAACTTCTTTATTTAGTTGCCTATACATGTTGCATGTCTTGGTTAAAAAAGGTGTACATCTAAGAGCATCCTCAAATTTTTTTTTAGTAAGTCTTTTGGTGTATAGTTTTTCGTAGAAAATTATTTGTGTCACAATATTCTATAGTAAATCTTTGTCATAACATATAATGGCAAAGGAAATTCAACTTAGTTTGACCTATTGTTGTGGCACATGGTTTGTTAATCTGACATGTTTTGGTTGGGTGACATGTCTCATATAAATCAATGACTTTGATGGGTATATAATTGGCTAGGTGATAGTTAGCTAGGTAAAGTGGTTTGTGCACATGATAAAAAAGAGAAGAAAAGTGTAATCTATGTCATCCTCGATTAGGGCAAAATGGCACATTTTTCCAATTGACGTAATATGTGTCATTATTATTTTACATTCATAGCATGATTATTTTGCATGAATCACCTACCTCGTTTATGGAATTGCCAGTTGATTTGACTTCATTGGCTATATCATTCTAGATATAGATACATTTTTTCCATTTCAACCATTGCATCTCCTCAAACATTTTCTATAGCTTCCTATTTTATATTTTGTAAATTATGTCCTACTATAGATGCCTGATTCTCTACTACAAACGTGTCTCATCTCCTATAGTTGTGTTGTGCCCTATTTTCTACAAACACATCTTTCATTCTACAAGCACAACCATACCATGTAATGTTTTTTGTAGATGCATATTTATTTTTGCAGACACAGTTGTGTTGTGCCCTATTTTTTGTAGATGCAACTTTCTTTCTATAGACATACCCTTATTTTCTTCAACATCTTTATTTTTGCTCTAAAAGATAGATCTCAACAAAATGGTGGGACCTTGCAAGCATAGCGAGCCAATCACTATGGATTATTTGTATTTGACTGAAGAAACCAAAAATAGACTACATGCAATGGGATGGTATCAATCCATGCAACAAATTTAGGGAGGAAATGATGTGATATTGGAATTTACAAGCAGATTGGATATAGAAACCATGATAGGTTACCTATCTCATAACATTATTATAGAAGTCTTTCTTGTCAACATTAGGGTTTTGCAATTACCATTGACTAGATAAATATGGTCGCTTGTAACTATAGCTCAATGCCAAAGACATTATATACACATTTGGAGAGCCATATTCCATTGACGATCGCAAAAGCAAAAACAAGAGATATTTTGAAACTCTCTATCAAAAATTTAGCAAGAGGTAAATGATGCAATACTACATCATTTCACCTTGGAGGGTAGATTTACATACTTGTACGACTATCATATTCATTTTCTTTTAGTCGTCAAGTTTTCCCATAACAGTGATATAGCATTTGCATTCCTTTTTATTTGATAGAGTCTATAAATGTTGAAGAATATTATATTATTTGGTACATGCTAATGTACCTCCATGTTACCTTTATGGTACAAATGTATATATGTAATCAATTAGTGTGTGATTCTATAGTTTAGGAGTATGATTTATATTTCCTCTTTATGTAAGTGTTCATGTGTAGGATGTGCACAAGTGTCATGTGAGTGAGAATATCCACAAGTATCTTGTAATAGAGTATGTAGGAGTGTGCAATGTGTCATATAGTAAAGTGTGCAATATGTCATATAGTAAAGTGTGCAAGTGTGCAAGTGTCATAGAATAAATTGTGCAAATAGAGATTCAAGAGTCATGTATACAAGTGACAAGATGAGAAGACAAAAGACATGAGAGGATTTATCTTATGCATAGAATAATAAAGGTTACATTTCTTTCATGTAAGAGGAGAGCAATAGTTAAGTATTAAAGAGTCATATATGAAGGCTATGTGATGGAGACAAAGCTCTGTGTATTGGATATAGACTAAATATTATCAAAGTATCTCATATATATTAAAGCATTAATAATATTGAAGCTTAAGTTGTAAGCTTACTATAGTGGTAAGGGCTATTGATGTAGGAACTCAACATGAAGCTTATTTCTTATTAGCAATAGAATAATATATAAGCAATACAATGGAATATCATGTAGGTTAAGTGGTTGCAACAATTTTCCAAACATGGCCAACCACTTAACTAATAGATAACTATATGCTAAATAAGGATGACAACTAACTGCTAGAAGATAAGACATATCCTAACAGTTAACTAAACACCCAAACAACTTAACAACCTATTTCCAACATGGGCATACTATGCCTCATGTGATACAAAGCACAAGAAATAGAAAATTAATAAAATAATAAGTAATACTAACTTAGGCTTAAATGGTTAAGCTTAAGTATCCTCAACACTCCTCCCAACCATAGAAGCATTGGACCCCAATACTCTCAAGAAATGTAGAAAGTCATGGGCCATCTCATGGTGAGGAATCCAATGAGACATGTGTGGAAAGTGACCATGGCGGGTGACAAGGCACATAGTGGAAGAACCCTATCCAATGTGATGAGTCTTCATCTTGAAAACTCTATCTAAAATGAGCATAATATGACGATCAGGTGCCACTGTTGTTGTAGGGATGATGATAGGATCAGGTACCAAAAGATGATCCTAAAATGGTGTCTCTGGAAAGTAGTGCTTATCCATAGGAAGCCAAACTCTATATCCAACCTAAGATAAGTGAGGATTGTGATGCTTGCGCACCATGCTCTACTGCTCCTGTGGAGTCTCCTACAAGTCCTATGGTATCTTACCTAGAAGGCTCTATCGGTTCTCAATAAAGGAAGTGTCCTTAGCTTGCTCCTCCATGTGTGCAATGGTGGGAGTGAGCAAAGCCAAAGGTAACTTATGTGGAGCAAGTGGTTGTGTTTCCATAGGCGTACCCAAAGTGATGACAATAGAATGAATGGAATATTTCTCATGAGTGAGAGTGATGGGTTCCTTAACCACTTGCTCTTGTGATTGGTCATTTGGTGGGAGTAAAAATTATTTTTATCATGTGCCTTTGATGGTGCTTGTTCTTCAACATGTGTGGAACTTATGCAAGTAGGAGCCAAAATGAGTGCTTGACTTAGTGGCTTACGAACTTGCCTACAACTTAATATTAGATTTGATGTTGGTGTAGTGCTTTGTATCAAGTAGGTTTTATCATGGAACTCTAATGTGTATGTTTTATTTTTAGCATGATATACAAAATTTCTATCAAATTGATAGGGTTTACCTAGCAATGATCCACAATAATCCATCTATGTGACATCACATCTTACTTTGTCCATAAACTTATCACCAAAAGTAAAATTCAAGGTGCAAGTGTGGGTGATGTTAGATGTGGAGTCTACATATTTCCACCCAAGTGCATATGGTTGGTGTTGTGGCTTTATGGGAAGCTTAAACTTCTCCACAATGGACTTCGTAATGAGGTTCTTTTGTGATCTGTTATCTATGATACAATCAACATAGAAATCATGCATAAGGTGGGCTCTAGTGACAAACAAATGATCATGACCCCCTTGAGCAAATACATTTGACATAAGGGTAACTTTTTTTAGTTTACCCTTTAAAGCAGGATACTCTTCTTCTATCCTTGTAGCCACAATGGGACCATCATGTGGTTCCTCATTTGTAGGTTCTATAATTAGAGATTTCTTCTTCTTGAATTTTTCAAAAGTAAAGCATTTAAATTTTACATGACCATGCTTTTTATAAAATTCAAAATATATTGAATAATAAGGAGAATATTTAGAATAAGGAGAAGAAGAATGTTCTTTAGGAGAAGTGGGAGGAGAAGAATAATGAGGGGAAGAATGAGAAGTGTTCTTCACCTTTTGTTGATGTTTATTCTCACCTCTGGAAGAGTTCTTCTATGATGAACGAGATTTGTGATATGCACCAACTTTCTCCTCTACAAGAATGGCATGGTTGAATGCCACATCCAAGGTGAGGAAAACATTGAACTTGATTTCCCCAAAAATTTAATCTTGCAATCCATGAGTGAACTTATTAATCAAATCCTCTTCTAAATATTTTACACCAAGAAACACCCTTAGCCTATTGAATTGAAAAATGTAGTCTA
This sequence comes from Wollemia nobilis, assembly GCA_028583015.1. Taxonomy (NCBI): domain Eukaryota; kingdom Viridiplantae; phylum Streptophyta; class Pinopsida; order Araucariales; family Araucariaceae; genus Wollemia; species Wollemia nobilis. Next base: position 11,979,441 of record JAQPPZ010001765.1, on the reverse strand, counting down.
AAATAGACATACTATAGGCTTGCCTCAATCTATACCACTTGGTTGTGAGGTTACTTTGGTAGTTTGGTAGAAAGAATGTGTTTTTTAGAATTTGGATCATTTATTTCCAAGTCATAGTGACATTATGGCTTTGTCTTTCTACAATTAAAACTTTTGCTAAGCCTATGAGTTTGACTGTAGCAAATGCAACTTGTTCATATTTAGGAATTTTAGCATAAGCAAACCAAGTTTGCATATCTAAAATCCATGTAGAAAAGACATCAGGATCCCTAGATCCGTCATACAATTTGACCTCACATTTAGCTTTACTGGCATGATTGTGATGAATTTTGATATCACCAGGAGTTAATTGCACCACAATATCTTTGACCTTATTTGCCAAAATGTCTACTACAATAGTAAGGTTTTCCATGTTTGTTTTGAGGTCTTGAGCCATGTTTTTCCATGTATATGCCAGACTAGGAGGATTACATAATGGTCTTTTCAAGAACTAATCTAGGCTTTAGGAACAATTTTGCAAGTTTCCTAATGCACAAAAATTGCCTAGATTTTTACAAAATTTTACCTTCCAAAAATTGACAAAAATGGGCTTTTTAAGTGCTCTTTACAAAATTAAATCAAATTTTGCAATACCAATTAGCACTAAAATGATAAAAGTTAGCCCTTTACAATGCAAAAATTCATCTTAAGAGGCAAATACTTGATCAAATTTTCAAAATGTGCAAAAATTTTAAAAATAATTTGCTGAAATCTGACCAAAAATGGAAAAAATATCACCTTTGTTGTTGTTTTGCTGGTTTTGGCACCAAATTTGAAAATTTTGAATTTTCCTGTCTGCCAAAATTTTTTGCCAAAATTGAATGGCACTCAAAAATTTATTTAAATTTTGATAGTCAACCTATCGGTCAACTACGAGCGACTGTCAAAGGGGCCAACAACCACTCCTCTATCGAAAAGTCTACGACAGATATCAAATGTGTAGCAAATCACAAGTCACCATGTATCATAACTGCCATCCAAGTCCACAATCACGCATGGCATAGCAACAGCCACCATCTTAGCACCTTCAAAGGGTGTGATCGAGCAAGCGATCTATGTGAGCACTGTGAGGTGGTCACGATTAATAATAAGCACCTCTGTGCTTATAAACTCTCGTCGACCCCTTGTAGGGCCTATGTGGGATTATTAATCCCTACGCAAAGAAAAACTTTGTGCTTTCCTTCCTGGTCGTCGATCAGAGCAAATACACAACACATCAAAAATTGGTTCACCTCACCGAAGATTGCCTTAAATGTCAAAAAATTGTCTTTGTTCATTGAAAACTATGTTATCCTCCTTGAAAAATAGAGTTTAATACCAAAAGGTGTTGTGCTGACGTTTAATATCATCGATAAATTGTTGGGAAGTGGTTTTCATCAAAACTTATCTCGTTTGCCTCGACATCTTATTGCCAAAAGATGCATCTACATCATTGTAACACACAAAAACTGATGATAAATTGCAATTCCACTAGAGTGTTTGAGGAATGAACATCTCACCGTAACCTTACCACTAAAATTTTTACCGTGTTTAGTAAACAATGCACTGCAGCCATCAGGAAGGGATTTTAACGTCGGATATGCAAGAACTTTGCAGAAGCCTATTGACATCAGAAAACCAACCTGAAATAATTCCAACTTCCTCAATGTGGAAAGAAAAACCTTTCATGAAAAGGTAATGCCATGTGTTGATTGATGATTGTGGGAGCTTTTAGGGTTTTTTTACATGCTGCAATTGGTCGATGAACCTTAGGGTTGAATTTTAATATTTTGCCATCTTCACGGTCGTCGCCTATAATTTTCTTCTACCTCCACCTATAATTATCTTCGTGTTTTCCTATATTGTGATCTTCTCCACAACGATCTTTCCATCGTGATCACTCCAACATGTTTGCAAAGACAATCTTTTCTACCACCATAGAACGTAGCAATAGGAGTTTGGTTGTGCAAGTTCTTTGAATGGAGATGCCTACAATAGTTTTATGGCTGCATGATCACTCTTTACTATCCATCAACGAGCTAGATAACCTCATATCTATTAAAATGAGGTGATGCTCCCTTTACATCGGAGGTGAGTCATGTGGACGATTAGCGGTCGTCAATCAGCTACGATGTTGGTCGTGCGATTTGTGGAACTGACTGGTCATCGATCGAAGTTGGATCGATGAGGGAATGGTTGCATGCTTCTATGGCCGCTAAATTAGAGTGATAAGAGATTGAAGGGAGGTGGGGAGTGGGGGGTTCAGTTTGGGTAAACGTGCCTCCTTTGTCCAGTCGATAAAACAGTGTCGGTCGATCAAAAAATCACCAAAAAGAGGCCAAGCCTATTTCTTTAAAATAAAATATCAATAAATATTTTGTTAAATTTTATGCATTATAAATAATCTCAAGCTTTCATGCAAAATTTAATTTTCATGCAACAACTTGCTCAAACTCTTTAAAAACTCTCAGTAAAATAGTTCCTCAACAAGCCTTTGGTAAAAGAGTGTAATGGCTCCTTTTGACCTCAAACTTGTGGAATTTCTCCTCAAATATCTACTCTAATCTTCTGATAGCAAATTTCTACAATTTCTAAATTGGATAATTGCCAAATTATTACCTGCAAAGGGTAATCTGATTTACCCTCTAACCTGTTATTAGGGGTATTCAGTGTAGGGGTAAATTATGCCCTCTACTACCTCAACTTCACCTGATGTTGTGGGTGGCTTCAAGATAATTTCCACTAGTACCTACCTAGGATCTGATGCACTAGAAAAATCTAACTAGACACCTAACAAATAAGTGGAAACTTGTCCTCCTTACTACAAAAATGAATCCTCATATCTGATTACCAATGATGTAGGAACTCAACATGAAGCTTATTTTTTATTAACAATAGAAGAATATATAAGCAATACAATGGAATCTCACATAGGTTAAGTAGTTGCAACAATTTTTCAAGCATGGCCAACTACTTAAATAACTAAAAACTATCTGCTAAAAAAGGATGACAACTAATTGCTAGAAGATAAGACATATCCTAATAGTTAACTAAACACCCAAACAACTTAACAACCTATTTCCAACATGGGTATACTATGCCTCACGTGAATACAAAGTGCAAGAAATAGGAAATTAATAAAATAATAAATAATACTAACTCAAGATTAAATGGATAAGCCTAAGTATCCTCAATAGCTATGGCCTCTCTTTAAGAGGTCGAAGTTTCAAACCCCACTCAATATGATGGGACCAAGACCCCTCATAAAAACTTGTGTAAACTCATTGATAAAAACATGTTTATAACAACTTAAACAATTTGATATTCAAGCATTTATAATATTGAATCTTAAGTTGCAAGCTTACTATAGTGGTAAGGGCTATGGCCTCTCTTTGAGAGGCCCAAGGTTCAAACCCCACTCAATATGAGGGGATCAAGATCCCTCATAAAAACATGTGTAAAATCATTGAGAAAAACATGTTTATAATAACTTAAACAATTTAAAAGTCTTGGCAAGGACATTACAATGGCAAAAGTCATTGGGCTCTCTTAACAAAGACCCAAGTTCAATTCATGGGAAGGGTGGCCCCTAATATGCCCTCGTTTTTCAACCTCTTAAAAATATATTTATATTAAAACTTGTATACATATTTTGAGCAATATATTGTAGGTTTTTCTTCATGTTATTACATGAATGATATTAACCAATCTGTTCATATTATTGTCATTGTTATGAATGTTATGTTCATTATAGTGATCATTTAATATAGTAATTGCTCTTATATTTGATACTACTCAAGATCCTAAATATTGGAACATATGATAATCTAGATAAAAGACCAACAATTAAAGTGATGGCCAAGAAAGTTTAAAATAGATAAATTAATGCAGTGGCCCATCATGGGCTTGTAAAGTTATTAATTCTGAAACAGTTGGAAAATAATCAAATATCATGAACTAGTATGGTCTCTTCAACCCTTGTATCCTCTAATAAAGATTATACTTCTACATAAGAGGAATATGAATCAAAGGAAGAGGGATATGACTTAGAGGAAGATGATTCTTCTACATAATGGGAATATGGTTAAAAAACTAAAGAAACTTCTTCAAAAATTGAAGAATCTTCTTTAGACTCTTAGGAAGCTTCCCCCTATGAAAACAAAGCACAATATTCTAAAAAATATTAGAAGGTGTGTATCACTACAAATAAATCCAACCATACAAAAAATAAAGCACAATATTTTATAAAAACTCAAAAGTAGACTTCTAAAAAAAAGCACAATCTTCTGTAAAATCTCAAAAGTAACATAACACCACAAAGAAATCTAAAGCCACTAATATTTCTAGGCCTGTAACACATGCTTCAACTAAGGAAACGGGTAAAATATTCCAAGAGGAATCACCTATTGCTGAGAAGAGAAAGAGAAAATTTATTGAAATATCTAATGGAGAAGACTCACCTCAAGGATCTATATAATTTTGTAGTTTTGAAGAAGTTGCATAGGATGCTACTATAGAATTGTTCAAGAATATTACATTATTTGGTACATGCTAATGTATCCCCATGGTACCTTTATAGTAAAATGTAAATATGTAATAGATTAGGGTTGAGTCTATAGTTTAGATGAGTGATTTATATTTCCCCTTTTATGTAAGTGTCAATGTGCAGGAAATGCACAAGTGTCATGTAAGTAAGAGTGCAAGTGTGTATTAAGAGAATGTGCACAAGTGTCTTGTATGTAAGTGTACAAATATATAATATGAGGATGTGCACAAGTATCTTGTATGTAAGTGTGTAAATATGTAATATGAGGACATGCACAAGTGTCTTGTATTAGGAGTGCATGTAAGAGAGTGAAAATTCTAGTATACATGTGGCAAGATAAGAAGCCAAAGGTCAAGAATAGGAAAGGTCACATCTCCTAGATATGTGAGGAGTGTAATATACAAGTATTGAAGAGTCACATTACTATGGCTATATTATGGAGATAAAGATCCATATAATGTAAGGGGAAATAATTTGCTATGATCGCCATATAGAAAGCATTGATAAGAAAGCTCGTATACAACTTTTGAGCAATTCATATTGTAAGTGTTCTTCATGCATTTACATGAATTATTTTAGCCATTTTATATTCATATTTGATATTATAAGTGAATGTTATTTTTATTATTATATTGGCCTAGATATATATTTGATTGCTCATTTATATAATTCTACTCTTGATTATTAATATTTCAACCTATAATATTGTAGTTTCTTTATATTGGGACTTGTGATATTTTGTGGTAGTAAGGCTTAAAATCCAACAAGAATTTCAGACTTGTGCATCAGAAGCTATAGAGGGTGCTTCTACATAATTTTAGACTCCTACATCAAAAACTATAGAGGGTGCTATTGAAGGAATTCAAAGTCTTGCATCAGAAGTTGTAGAGGGTGCTACTAAAGAAATCCAGACTCCATCTCCAACTACTATGAAACTTTTGTGTTAGTTAGAAATATCAAATAAAGGATACATGTAGTAAGGAAGTAATGAAATTGATACACGATGAGTTGGACATAATAGAGAAGTAGTTGAATGAACTTGAGGCAGCTAGTACTGATGAGGAATATGATAATTTAAAAAATATATAAATGTGTTATATTTCAAAATGTAATAAAATATTATGTAAGGTTTGTAATAAAATATTATTTATGTAATGGACATTCTAGAAAGGTCTTGTTGATATATTTTCTAGACTCTTCTAGGCGGGTCTCTCTTTAGATATTTCTATCCCTCCAAATCTTTTTATTCCTCTAGATCTTTCCATGATGGATCTGTAAGGCCTATAAATATGTTACAATTTTTATGGCAATATGATTTTTGAATTGTGAATCTTGATTTTTTTTTTGGACTCAAAGGCCTCATATTAGTTGGTATCTTTTCAACCAAAAGGTTTGGGTTCATTGTTTTGATCCTTGGTTAGGGTTTCATCTCCTTTCAGTTAGGGATTGGGTTCATAGTTTTTTTCCCTACTTGGAGCTCTTGGGTATATCCTTATTTTTGGGGTTTTGAATATCTTTCAATCAGAGGGCTTGGGTTCTTCTTTTTGGTCCATGGTTTGGATTTAAAATCTTGTTCTTCTTTTTTATATGTGGTTTGGGTTGCTTCTATTTTGCGTTGTTTTTGTTTAAGGTAGCATTTTGTCTGTCAAGAGTCTCTCTCTAAAGAGATCTCTCAAAAAGACAAAGAGATCATGATTGAAGTCAAGAGGATCCAAGTTGCCATGCTAAAAAAAATGGTAGCAAAAGAAATGGCATCTATTGAAGAATAATTCTTGCTAAAGCTGAAGAAAATTATATAGCAACACCTAGATTCAAACCAGTATTTATGGGTGAGGAGCCCATTGTATTTCCATTGGATGATGCTACTCTTTTTAAAGAAGAAATTGATGTTATCATTAAAGAAGAAATTGATGTGCCTTTCTAGCTCTCTAAATTTTGTTAAAGCCTCTAGTTGCTTTGTGTGTTAATGTGTTGCATAAAACATCTCTTCCATCCAAGCAGTATAGGTTGTTGATATCAGTATGGCTTTTAGTCGATCCCAACTGCATGCTAGAGTAATGCCTCCCAGGTGCTTGGAAGGTTTTGTTGGTGCTTGTATTTAGAGTGCTTTGGTCGTGTTCATGTTGTTCGCTACCTTATTTGTGTTTCATTTGTGCTTAGAGATCGGGTGGGCTTGTTTGGATTAGCTTCATAACCATGTTGAAATTTGATAGACGTAGCCAATCATTGATTTATGAATATACCATTTAATGGAAATTAGAATTGTAATCCTTTTTTAATGGTAAAAATTGGTATTAAAGAATACCTTAGTAAAAGAGCATTATGTGATCAATTTTGCTTTAATTAGATGCATTAGTAAAAGAGCATTATGTGTTCGATTTTTCTTTAATTAGATGCATTAGTAAAAGAGCATTATGTGATCGATTTTACTTTAATTAGATGCATTAGTAAAAGAGCATTATGTGTTTGATTTTGCTTCAATTAGATGCATTGGTAAAAGATCATTATGTGTCTGATCTACTTCAATTAGATGCATTGGTAAAAGAGCATTATGTGTTCATTTTTTCTTAAACTAGATGCATTGGTAAAGGAGCATTAGGTGATAAATTCTTTTTTTATGAATGTATTAGTAAAGGCACTATGTGTTTGATTCTTCTTGTAAAGGAATGCATTAGTCGAAAAGGGATAGATAATAGCAGAGGAAGGGGCGGGTGAAATGGTCCAAGAAACTGGTAACTTCATTGTTGGTGGTGGGTCAATTGAGGCCCTCAATGTTTTGACAGAGTTTTCCCTGGCATGAAGGAGGACACGGTTGAGTACGACATTTTGAATATGAAATGCTTGATGGTGGGCATGAGAAAGTGGAGCAAGAAATTTGGTGGATTCATAACCAATAGTTAGGCCGGTTAAAATTTCTAGCTGTAAGCGTAGCCCTAGTTTTGGTCATATTAATATTTACACATAAGCGATTTCGAAGACCACACCATTTATGTGGGTTGTGTGTAAGGGAATCACGTTGATCTTTGTCTATGGAAAGGACTGACATGTAGTTATAATCAACTATTTTTTATGAACCAAGTTTTAAAGAAGCCCTAATTTTGAACGGTGAAGATGGAGCTCCTAGGGTATGCCCCGACAGTAATGGTTGGCTATTGAAAGACCTTTCTAGGTTTGTGATAGGCCTCTTGGTGGAGCATAACAGTTCTAACTATGCAACATTAGACACAGAAACAAGCATGCCTTGACGACAGTCCGTCCTTGCAGCAGACGAAGGATTTGTTTGCTGGTTTGGGTAGCAGGTGCGGATAGGTGAAATGTTCGCAAATTTGAAGGGATTTTTACACATGAGAACAAAAAATTGTGAGGGGATGAAGGAATACAGAGAGAGGAGTTCTTAAAACAGGGGAAGAGGAGAACTATACAAGCAGATTACATACAAATTATTTTGTGGAGTGATATGCAGGGTTCTACCACAGAGAGTGAAGGTGCCTAGGACATGAGAGGCAAGTGCTTGATAGCGGGTGGCCCCATTTTTTGATAAAACACATTCAGGTGGTGCAGTGGAGGTGTCGAAAGAGACTAGTGGAAGTGATAACCAGATTCTCTATTGATGCAGGAAGCCCCTTCTTGACATTGGCAATATGGCAGACATTAGAGCCCTCCTCTGAAATAGGGGCGACAGCGCCGAAATTCATCTTCTTCGATACGGTAATGGTTTTAGAGTTTTTAGGCTACTTGCTCATTGGAGTTTTAGGCTTCTTGGAGATATTGTGTTTTTTTTTAAGATTGCTTTGCCAAATTGGAAAAGGAGTTGGAGTTATTGTGTTTTTCTGAAGATTGCTTTGCTAGATTGGAAAAGGAGAGTGTCCAGAGGCGCTGTTGTTGCTCCTGTAAACCTATTTTAAAATTATGGAAAGGCATTTATGAAGGTAATACATAAAAGATTTATTGAAAACTTGTTGCATGAGGGGAACCAGGTGGACGGAGAGAACGAGTGTTTCAGGCAAAGAATCTGGTTCTATGTACAACTTTTTTTATTTCGAGAGAAATTGTGGCGGGTCATTGGAGTTGCCAAGGAGAGTGATTGAGGGTAGGGTTAGCATGATGGAGGATATGGCATAATTGGTGGACTATTCCCCAGATCCTATGACAGACGTTCCTATATTCCCTACAAAAGATTTTTTGATAGCTAATTGGAAGTCACAGAGGGAGAATGACCATTTAATTGAAACTAACTTTAGTCAAGGATCAAAAAGTAACACAAATGAGGACCTATTTCTAGATGGGATAGAGATCCTCTCTCAGCTGTACGATGGTGACTTAGGCTTTATGGCAATCCGATCTTGGGAGGTCTCCTCGAAGAAAAGCTCCGAGGACATAGGTGATGGTAAGTTCAACCCTTTTCTAGATATCGGCCTCTTGGAAGGGATCATGGCAAGAAAAAAATGTCCAGGTAGGGAAAATGAGGAGGAACCATTAATTACAAACAAATTAAACAATACCAATAAAAGGCAAAAAAAGTGTGTTAAGACTAAAAAGGAGAAAGTAAATTTGGTTTTAGGCGAGGATATACTGCTGGATAGGGTTCTGAAATGGAAGGAAAAACTCTAACAGGAAGATTCTATGGAAGATTATACTCAGAAAAAACTCTAGCTCAGTGGGTAGAAAGGGAATGGAGTCCAGCAATAGGATATTCTCCAAGTTTCTATATTCTGGTAAGAGGATGGTTAGCTTTTTCATTCAGATCAAAAGAGGATGCAGATAAAATATTGTAGAGAAGATGGTTTTGGGACTCATATGCTCTATCTTTAAAACGGTGGTCCCCTTGTTTTGACCCAAGAAGTGAGTCCAAATCAATTCAGCCTATATGGGTCAAGTTACCAGGTTTACCATTGGAGCTGTGGACATGTAGGATATTGAAGGAAATAGGTAATCAGCTAGGATCATGTGTGGATATTGATCAAGGGTGCCTGAGTGGCTCCTCTCAAACTATTGCAAGGATACTAGTGGAGTTGGACCTTCGAGAAGGTCTCCCGGAGACAATTGAGATCAGAATTGGGAAGTGGCATTATGACCAAATTCTTGATTATGTGAAGATACCTTTTCGTTGTGCTAGATGTCATGTCTATGGTCATTTAGTAGCATAATGTGGACTAAAATTCATAGAAAGGGAGGGGGGAAGAGTTTTAAAGAAAATCACAACCCTGGAGGGAGAGTGGATGGTTTAGACAATCACTTGGAGGGATTCAATAGTAGACATTTAGGTCGGGTTCAAACTCCTGTAGATGAAAATGGTGGTCAGGAGAATGGTATAAGCAATGTTGCAGATGATCCCCATCTCTCCAATGCTCAGAACAAAGGAGATAGAAGAGACTCAATCTTAGATCAGAGGGAGGAAACACATGTTCAGGCAAACACAAGGGAGGCAAATACCTCATTGAGACCACAGGTGGAAACCCATTTACATAGTAGTCCTCCCAGTTTTATAAATTATAACTCTGATTTAAGAACAAACCTTGTTGAAGAGCTATTACCCCCCTTCCAGGATAGGTCTATGGGGTCTGATAAACAAAAGGTTTCTGCAAAGAGAAGTGGTATCTGGAAAGAAGATATGAATATCCAACATCCTAGTAATAAGGGGCCTCTCAGCATTCCAATTTTTTCTTCATTAACAAAGTCCACATCTCTACTTTCATCTTCTTCTGAAGGCAAAGAGTCTTTAAAGGGGTCTCACAATTATTTTCTCAGATCACACAAATCAGCAGCTTTCTTTGAGAAGGGAGAAATCGCAGGAGGACTTAGCTTGGATGTGGTTAACTCACATGCCTTAGGGAGGAAATCAAACATTCAACTGGAAAAGGATCAAGCTTTGAGGGAAGTAAATACAGGGAAACAAAAATCAATAATAGGGGCACTTAGAGCAGGCAAAACCCCAGAACCAGTTAAATAATGTTAATCCTCTCTCAAAATATTTGGGGTCTGGGCAGCGCCTCAAAAAAGACTGCACTAAGGAGGTTAATGCAACTTCATCTTCCAGATATTCTATTTCTTCAAGAGACTATGGGAGTGGGTGTGAAAGTGGAAAGCATTCTCCACACCCTTATAAAGGACTGGGAATTCTTCTCTTTGGACTCCGAGGGCAGATCAGGTGGCCTTGTTTTGGGGTGGAAGAAGAGGAATTTCAGGTTTATAAAATCTGCTTTTCTTACATCAGGAATAGGAGTGGAGCTCTTCTCTATGGAATTGGGGAAATCCTTTGTGTTGGTAAACATTTATGGCCCTTATGAAAATAAAATTCATTACTGGGATACCCTATTTGCCAATAACTTTCTACAACATGGGAATCTTATCCTAGGGGGTGATCTAAATTTCACTTTGAATAGAGCTGAGATATGGGGGACAACAGCAAGAAGTGACCCACAAGATGGGTTTTTTAAACACAAATTTGAATTGGCAGACTTGGTAGATGTAGAACCAATCAAAATTACTCCTACATGGAGCAACAATAGAGCAGGTGAGGATTATGTGGCAAAAATATTGGATCGATTCTATGTCTTTGATTCCCTGCTGATGGATGGGGAGAAAATCAGAACCTGGGTGGACCCTTGTGGCATCTCAGACCATTTCCCTATTTTGCTCCAAATAGGCAACCCGGATAGGAAACCTCCAAGCCCTTTCAAATTCAATTCAACTTGGTTGCAGGACAAAGATTTTTAGAATCTGGTTAAAGAAGAATGGAACTCTTATGATGAAAACTTGGGAAGTTCAGCCTGCTCTCAAATGAAAAAAATCCTAAAGAAAGTTAAAATAGTTGTTTCTAAATGGGCTCATAATAAGTATAGGCAACAAATGCAGGAACTCCTTCTATTAGAACAACATATTGTTGTTTCTTATGAGAGAGTGAATGAGGTCGGTCTTTTAGAGGATTCCAAATCAACCATCAGAGCATTGGAAGGAAAAAAGAGTAATATCTTGCTAGCTCAAGAAGCCCAATGGAGGCTTAAAAGTAGAGCTATTTGGCTGGATTTAGGGGACGAAAACACCAAATTCTTTCAAAATTTTGCAAATCACAGGAAAAATATTAACACCATCTGGGAATTGCCCAATGGAGAGGGGTCAAAAGCTAGGTCCTTCAAAGACCTCGCAGCTCTTGGCATAAAACATTTCAAGCACTTGTTTAAAGATCCCAAAAGGGTAAACTTGGTTGAGATCTTAAAACATACAACCTTCTTTCCAAGTTTTGCAGATGAGGCTACTAATGAAATGATTCTTGAGAAAGTGTCATTGGAGGAATTAAAAGAAGTGCTTTCATCCTTTCAGAAGGACAAAAGTCCTGGGCCAGATGGTTGGGGGGTAGAATTCTTCTTGGGTTTCTTTGACTTAATTGGGGAAGACCTGATTAGAGTTATTGAAGAAACTAAAGCTTCAGGGAAGATCCCAGTGGATTTCAACTCAACCTTCATCGCTTTGATTCCTAAGAAAGACTCTCCAACTTCTTTCGATGACTTCAGACCTATTTCCTTGTGCAACTGCCTCTATAAAATTATTGCCTTGAGGTTAAAAAGAGTTTTTTTTTATTCCATCTCCAGTGAGCAATTCGGGTTTCTAAATGGGAGGCAAATCCACGATGTTGTAGGAGTGGCCCAAGAAGGGTTGCATACTATAAAAACAAAAAGACTTCCTGCTATAGTCGTAAAACTGGATCTTTCCAAAGCTTTTGATAGGGTTAATTGGTTGTATCTGAGGATCATGCTTCTTCACATTGGGTTCAACCTCCGAGTTGTAAATTGGATCATGGGATGTGTGACCTCTGTCTCCTTCGCTATTCTTATAAATGGTTTTGCATCTAATTTCTTTTCCTCAGAGCATGGCATTAGGCAAGGTTGTCCCTTATCTCCCTTTTTATTTCTTTTGGTGGCTGAAGGTTTGAGCAGGGCAATCAAAGAAGCTAAGAGAATAGGGCGAGTTTAAAGGAATTCAAATGAGTACATCTTTCTCTCTAACACATCTCTTATTTGTAGATGATGTTATTTTGTTTAGTGTTGGTTCTTTTAGGGACATAAGCAAGCTTAATGATATTCTAAGGAGCTATTGCCTAGCCACTGGTATGGAAATCAATATGGGAAAGTCTACAATGTCGTGTTTTGGCCTGGTGGAAGAGGAGGAAAATATTTTCAGAGAATTCTTTCTTTTCCCAAGACTGATTTCCAATCAGGGATAAAATATCTGGGATTTTGTTTGAAGCCAAATAACTATGGCATAAGAGATTGGGATTGGCTGGTGGAAAATATAGATAAAAGGATTTCTATGTGGTGTAATAGGTGATTATCAATTGGAGGTAGATTAACTCTTGTTAAATCAGTCCTGGAGGCAATCCCTATCTACTGGTATGGCATGGCTTTCATCCCAGTAGGGGTTCTAGAAAAAATCAGAAAAATGTGCTTCAAATTTCTATGGAATGGAAAAAGGGACAAAGCAGCCATTGTTTTAGCCAAATGGAAATCAATAGCAAAACCAAAGGATGAGGGAGGTTGGGGTATTAAAAATATCCATCTTTTTGGTAAAGCACTGGCTATAAAAATCTTATGGAGGCTGCTTTCTCAAGAAAACCTATGGAGTAAAGTCATCAAGGCAAAATATATCGAACCTCTTTCTATGGAAGAGTGGATAAGGAAACCTGACAAGTCCATCAGAAAGGTGTCTAACTTTTGGAAAGCTGCTATTCAGGCCTTTCCACTTTTGGGAAATTGGTTGGCTTGGAAAATTGGAAATGGTGAAAAAGTGAGAATTGGGGAAGATCCTTGGGTTGGTTGTGGCAATGAGCATAGACTTTCTGAGGACCTCTTACTTTCTCTCCACAATGCAAGTTTTTATACTCTTTCTCAGGTGGTAGACCAAGACACTACTACCATATGGCAGCAAGGTTGGATGAGTGTGCAACATCTGGGTCTTGAAGGTAGGAAGGGAGAGTCATGGCAAGCTTATGTGAAGGCACTTCTCATCAGTCATACTAGGATCGGACCAACAGTGGATGATGAGCTGGTTTGGACAAAAAATACTAAGAGGGGTGTTTATACTGCTAGGATGGGATATAAAGACTTGTTTTCTCATGATAGGCAGGGGGACAATATATGGTGGTGGAAAGCGATTTGGAAGGTAAAGATGCCTTTAAAAACCAAAAAAAAATTATGGCTGGCCCTCAATAACATAATTTTAACTTGGGATGTTTTAATGAAGAGGGGGTTTCAAGGTCCTGGAAGGTGTACACTCTGTCATAAGGAGCTTGAAACTATCAACCATTTATTGGTTGGTTGTGTTTTCACAAAGTATGTATGGAAGGAGATTGAGGTGATAACTGGGAGCATAGGTACTTGGCAAGGAGACACATTGGAACATTGTTTGCAGTAGTGGTTTGATTCTAAAGATCTGAAGCCCTACAGGGCCCTCCCTTTTGCGGTGGCATGGGGAGTATGGCTAGCAAGAAACTCAAATATTTTCCAAGCCTCTTCTCAACCAACCTTTCAAATTGCTACTCAGATCCATTCTTTCATTGTTGATCTTGTGAAACCTACTGTGCAAAAAGGCCCAAGAAAAATGAAAGCTGCCAATGTCAACAAAACAGCTCCCTGGGGTTTTTTTGATGGTGCTTATCAAGGCACCCCTCTTATGTGTGGGGCAGGGGGAATCCTCTTTCTTAAGGATTCTCATTTCATTCAATTTAAAGGCTGGCCTAGGAGGGGGCACAAATAATTATGCCGAATTAATTGCTTTGAAGTTACTCTTGAAAATTGCTCTGGACCACCATGTTCAACAACTCCAAGTTTTAGGAGACTCCTTGTTGGTCATCAATTGGATGAAGAAAATGTTTAGAATGGAGAACTTAACTTTACAGCCAATTTTTCAACGAGTAAACATTTTGGCAGATGTCGTAAACCCCATATCCTATACTCATATCTACAGAGAACTCAACTCTGGGGCGGATGCTTTGTCAAAGGAAGGTCTGCAGCTGGCGCAAGGAAGATGGGAGCTGATGGAAATAAAGGATGGTGTGACTATCCAAGAGACAATGATTTCTTTGCTCGATAATTAAAAAATATATATATGGGAGGCAGTTTCTTGTACGCTTTTCCTTTCCTTTCTGGTTTTCACTTGTAGACAAAGTAGTTGAGCATTATTGACACCTTTGTGTAGAGGTCTTATGGGAAATTTTTAACTCTTAGCCCTTCCTTGATGGTACGAAGAAAATTTAGGTGGGGACAGCCAGTGTGTCCCTGTCTGGTTATTTCAGCTTGCCTTGGGCAACTTCACAATGTAATTTTCTTTTTCTGGTGAAATAGAAATTATGATTTTTTTTTCGGGGAAAAAAAAAAGGAATGCATTAGTGAAAGTGTCTTATTATGTTTCTATTTGTTTTCTAAGAGGGCATTAGTGAAAGAATATTAAAATGTTTATTTTCTTATTTTAAATAAAATGCATTAGTAAAATGATAGAGTTATGTTATCTATCATCTCTAAAAGATAAAGATGAATATCTTTAGTCTCTTTTAGTTAATTTTGGAAAGGATATGATTAAATAAAGTTTTAATCATCTTGTTGAATGCAATAATTTTTTGTTTGATATATAGAAAGGGTTTTGAAAGGAACCCTAAACCCTTTACAAAACTAGCAACAACAAGGGAGCCACTACGGGCCCACCTTCAATAACCCAAAGTAAGACAAACTTCCTAGCAGAAAATCCACAACCCCAAATATTATCTTTGGGAAACACTAAAAGAGACGAAACCAGGATAGACAAAACTAGGGAAAAAAGTCTCAAAAGGACTGCAAATCAAGAGAACTTGAGGACTATAGTTACTCAGATGTCTTAGTATAGTTATGATCACTAGCAGTGGTAGAGACATCATCAACCACCTTAGCATTCCCCTTCTTGTTCATCTTGACAACATTGGCCATATTTACAACTTGTTATAGAATGGTCCAAGTCATGTTGAAGGGCATGGACATGTTATCCAACATATTCGCCAAAAGTGTTGATGGATCAGAGTTGATCTTCATCTGGGTATCATCCTTCTTCAGGGAAAGATCCCTGATGAGAATGTGCTAATAGTTGAATGCAATAATAGTTAAAGCTTGTGCTAGTATTTTATGCTAAGTTGGTATTCTTGTTATCATAAGTTGTGTGAATGCAATAGCCAAATCCTTATGAATCAAAGCACTTTTGATCATGAAGGATCAATCATTCTATAACTAGGAAGTTGTAAGAGTCATTCATAAGACAATAGTGGTAGTTCCTTGAATGTGGATGATCGAGAATCATGTTCATTATCAGTTGAGGGGTAATGAACTTATTTAGACCATAGATGTGAGTTAACTAAGCACCAAGGCTTACGCTTGATTAACGGCCCTAGATGGACTTAGGGTAAGGTTAGAGAATGAGCATCCTCCTTTAAGTGTTATGGGTATTAAAAGATAATTTCAATGTTGTGGTCACATTGTCCTATACTAAGAGAGTATAGGAAATGTGGGGGTACCACTTTTGTCATCCTTCTAAATGATGATGTTTAGCAAGGTGAACCCTTAAAATTACAAGAAGTTGGCCACTCATGTCCATTGAGTGTCATCTATAGTGACATTGAACTCAAATGTGGTAAAGCCTTGAGTATGTTAAAAACAAAATATATTAGGATCTCCTTGTGAACCTTATTTAAAAATAATCTCTCTATTGTGTTGGTATTTTTGGGTTGTTACATATACCTATTTTGTAGGTTTGTTCAGATTTTGAAGACCTACCTGATGAAAACTCAAAAGAAGAGGTAACATTGTGCTTCACATTGGTTGATTATGAAGCTCACTCTCATCATCATTTTTTATTGGTTTTGAATGTTTTTCATGCTTCCTTGAAGCACTTACTGTAAGATGTTCCTATTCATTGTTCAAATACTATTGATTATCTTATTTTTAGTTTTGTCATCTTAAATACTATTGATAATAATTTTTTATTGGATTTGAATATTTTTTGTTCTTCCTTGAAGCAATTCCTGTAGGATGTTCATATTCATTATCCAAATACTATTGATTATTTTGATTGAATCCCCCCTCTTTACCTATTTTATGTTATAGATCTTTCAATTTTCCCTTTGGACCCTTTTCAAAAGTTACATCCATCGCATAATAATACACTTGATTCTAGTTCAAGGAATTATTTCTTCTAGATTCACATATTTCTTGGAATATTTTCTATTTTTTTAGCATCTATATGTTGCAGTCGTTGTTGATTATTCAATCTCTCTTCAACATCGAGGAAGTTTGAAGCAACCATCGTTGCTCCTGCCCACCATTAACCTGCTAATATTTTTGTCATTTCAAGCTCCTATGCACCTCTAGCTACTGTGTGGAGATCCTTTGCCTTTACTAGACACCATGGATGAGTTCATTGTATTTTGCACCATATGGCTCGATGGAACCAAGTTTGTCTTGGACATTATCTATGTTTTATCAATGCCTATTTTTTGACATAAACATGGATTTTTTTTGTCAAAAAAAAATTATTTTCCCGCCATCATGGTCATGGCCATCCTCATAGCCACCCCTACCCATATTGTTGTAGATAACTATCAGCTTTCATCTGTCATAGTCACTACCTTTCTAGCCACTTCTAGAGCCCATTTTAAATTATGTGATCAACCTCGCTCCATGGGCCTCTCAACATTACCAATTAAAAACCTTACCTCCTATAATCTACCACAACATCACATCTTCCATAGCACACATTTTCTTTATATTTTTTGTTGGCCAACACAACGAAACCTCACTCAACTCATTACTATTCACATTTTTGTTTACCTTCAATGTTTGCTAATTTCCTTCATGTCACTTCCAACACAACACTTTTTCTACCTAGCCATAATATTACCTATTGGAGGAAATCCTAGCCCACATGGAGGAAATGCTAGCTCTACCTTGGAGGAAATTCTAGCTCTACCTTGGTCCCCATCTCAAGTTTTTACCATGTTGGGCCATTTTTGCCACAATCGGGCTCTATTGTTCTCTTCAATTTCAACATTTTGGCATATCGTCCAATAATTTTTGGTCCTCACACTGTTCGTTCTTTTGGTCCTCCTTTGTCATATTCATACACAATATTTCTTTTGGCCACCAACAATTTTTGTGTTGTGCCTAATTTATTTGCTTATGGTCATGTTTGCCCCCATTTCCTATTCTCCTCATTAGCCTGTTTTCTTTTTCAATGCTTTGGCCACCCCTCATTCTGGTGTGCTCCAAAATAACATTGGTCCTCCATAAAAACCCTAACCTATGTTTGGATCCTAGTCTACCACTATGCATATTTTTTCCATGTGGCTTAAACACCCTACCACACTATTGTCTGTTGTTTTTTTGCCCTCCCTATGTTCTTTCATCCATATATTTGTTTCTTTTTTATATTTGATATATTGGTGAAAAAATAACATTGGTCCTCCATCAAAACCCTAACTTGTGTTTGGCTCTCAATCTACCACCATGCACAATTCTATCCACATGGCCTATAAAAATATTGCCACATCATTGCATGTTATTTTTTTGCCCTCCCTATGTTATTTCACCTTTATCTTTGTTTCTTTTTTATATTTGATATGTTAATGAAAAAAGGTGGGAGAAGGCATATTAATGTTTAAAAAAAAAAAACATCAACAATTCATGAAGTTGGATTTTCAAAATATTTTTCTTCCACATGGAGTGGGATAAGGGTTTCAAGCATCTTTATATACTTTTTATTTTTATGGTTTTGGTATGTTCACCAAAGGAGATCAAGCCTAACCTAGTGGAATCATCTTTTTGTGGCGACTTGCTCGAGTTACTACAATGACAAATTTGGATCATCCTCTTCCAATTTTTGTCTTTTTTCAACTTGTTCTTCTTCCTGATTGTATACATTTAAGTCTAATGCTTCTATGGTGGGGATGAGTGATGAGGAATAAGGTATTTTTAAAAATATAAAAATGTATTTATATCAAAATATAATGAAATATTATGTAAGGTCTATAATAAAATATTATTTACGTAATGAACCTTATAGAAAGGTCTAGTCAGTATATTTTCTAGACTCTTTTAGGTAGATCTCCCTCTAGATCTTTTTGTCCCTCTAGATCTTTCCATGATGGGTCTGCAAGGCCTATAAATATGTAACAATTTTTATGGCTATAAGATTTTTGAATTGTGAATCTTGAATCTTGTTTCTAGACTCAAAGGATTCATATTAGCTACTCTCCAAAGCACACCCTAGGGTCAACCATCACAAGCTATAGAGGAAAGGACTAAAAAATAAAAACAAAAAGAAGAAGAATAGTCTTCTCAAGAAGACTCTATACTAAAAAGAGTCAAACTTAGAGCCAAATGCATGGCTCTTAGAGAAGAGGAAATTTGTAAGGAAGGTAAGGGTGATGCATAGGACCAGTCTAATCCATCACCCACTTTTGAGAAAGATGAGGAAGAGGCATAGGGTCAATCTGCTTCAACATATACATTTGAGAAAGACAAGAAATCGACACAAGGTAAGACTCAGATATTGCAAAAAGACAACCCAATTACTGAAGATCTAAACAATTGTGTCCAATAGATATATCCTATGGAATAGTTGGTAGATAATAGAATGACAGCTGACAAAGAAGACTTGAAAACTAAACCTAGATAGAATACCTTAAACTAGGACACCAAACACACCAAATCCCTTGCAAACAAAAGTTATGAGATATAAGGATAAGACAAAACTATCTCATGCCAAACAAAAATATATAGTTGTTAGTTTCCCTCAAGCACCTAAGAAATAGCAGGGTTGATTGCTATTACAGGATTGAATTAGTAGATTTATTTTGGAATGGAGTCTATTTTGGTTTAAGTTGTTAGAAGTTGTTAAAAACATGTATAAAGGGATTGTCTATAAATCATACATCCTAGATTGTAATAAGGGTTAAAAATTATGAGAGGGAAAATAGGAAATAAGTCAATTTCAGTTTTAGATTTTGTCCACTATAAGGCATTATTGCCTAAGGATTTTAAGCATGAATAAACTGCCATTTTGATTAAAAATATTATTTTTCTTATTTTTATGCTTAAGTTAGTACTCCCTATATTTATGCTTTTTTTTCAATTGGTTATATGGAATTGAAATGGGCCCACCCATATTACATCATCACCAGATAGTGGTATTATAATAAAGCTTGGATATTATCCATGTATCGCTTGGTAAGATTTAAACCTTGGTCTCCTCGAATATTGAGGAATCTAACCGATTGAGCTAATACCACTTGATTATATTTATGCTTTATTAATTTCTATAGTAAATTAATAATTAGTTACAAGAAGAAATTTAAATCTAGGTTGTCTAGGGCCCACCCTATTTCAGCAGAGCATCTTGAATTTTTGTCCTTGCCAAGTAAAAATTAGGCTACAAATATGTCCAATTGATTTCTTTAGTAGCTATATATTTTCTTCAATAGTTTTCAGTTCCTGGATTTTAGCTATAGAGAAAAAGAATCACTTAACTGCAAATGATCCTTTCATTGGCTCATACAAATCAATATATCTTTTAAACCAGCAACCTTGGTTTGACAATTTTAAAGTGTAAAGTTGAAGCCCATAATTTATTACAATTGCATGATCAAATAGGGATAAACCCTTCTTAGAAGAAGCACAAATAGACTTATATATCTTAATTACCACCCTCCAAAGCTAGAATTTCTTTGGATATCAATTAACTAAGTTTACATGGTTGCTACAATAAGTTTAGTAAACATCATTCTTTCCATTAGAAGACAAATACCTCTATTGGAGCTTACTATAGTTTTTAAATTTAATTCCATGTTGGTGGTTAGATATAAGAAAAAATGTAGTCTTTATGAAGAACAAATATAAATAGGCTTCCAATTCCATTTTTGATCTCATGGATGTGTCCGACATATAGGGTAAAGCTATACAATGAGTTATTATAAAAAATAATTGATCAACAAATGACAATATTATAATTGTTTAAATTTTTTAGCTAAAATTGAGCTAGGAAACATTATCACAAATTGCAATTATGGATAGCTATCAAATTTTCAACAAAAAAAACTACTTGCTTTCATATAAACAGGTCAAGTAATATATCCTTGGAAATCTCTTTAAGTCTACTTTGTAATGGGCTAGAAATTATTGATACATGTGTGGGTAAGGAAAAATTACAAAACAAAATATCCCCATAGGTATTATTTTCTTGAACTTTTGATGCAGGAGCCTATCTTTAGAGGGTTTTTTTAAAAAGAAGTTTTAAAGTAATTTTTTTATTACTCAAAATGGAATTATTTGACGCAAAATATAATTTGCCAAAAATGATAATTACTAAAAAGGCAATTTTTTATGAAAAAATAATTTTTCGAAAATAGTAATTTTTTTATTTCTAGGGTTTTAAGCTTTAGGGTTTTCTTTTAGGGTTTCTTTTAGGGCTTCAAGTTTTAGGGTTTTCTTTTAGGGTTTCTTTGGAGATATATATTCCCTTGGTATTACATTGTAAAAGGGGAAGTGGATCCAAGAATGAGAAAATAAATTATTTATTGGTTTATTTCTATGTACTGTAGTTTTTATGTAAATAGAGACTTTTATTGATTATTTTCATTTATTGCAGTTTTTATGTAAAGGGAGGTATTTTGTTTTGACCTCTTGCAGCTGGATTTACATCATTTGGTATCAGAGCAATTTGGATCTTGTTGGGAGGAGAAAAGAGAAGAGAAGAAAAAAAAAAATGAGAGGAGAGCAAAGAGGCTCCCAAAAAAAAAAAATTGGCACTCTATGCAGTGCTTGTAGAAGGTTTGTAAAACCTTGGAGACAAAAATCGACACTCTGTGTAAGTGCTTGCAGGAGGTTTTTTTTTATGTAAAATCCTTAGAGAAAAATATTGGCACTTTGTGTAGTGCTTGCAAAAGGTTTGTAAAACCTTAGAGAAAGAAATTGGCACTTTGTGTAAGTGCTTGTAGGAGGTTTTTTTATATAAAACCTCAGAAGGAGAAATTGGCACTTTATGTAGTGCTTGCAGAAGGTTTGTAAAACCTTAAAGAAATAAATTGGCACTCTATGTAGTGCTTGCAGGAGTTTTTTTTCATTAAAACCCTCAAAGGGAAGAATTTGCACTTTGCATAGTGCTTGCGGGAGGTTTGCTATTTTAAAACCTCGAAGGAATAGATTGGCACTATGTGTAGTGCTTGTAGGAGGTTTGAGATATAAAACCTCATAAGGAGATTGATACTTTGAGGAGTACTTGTAGATGTGTGACACTCTATGGAGAGCGATTATGAGTTTGATCAAAGGAACTCGCAAGAGCAGAGTTCTTTTCAACCAAAGGAGAATGATGCAGGAGCCTATCTTTAGAGGGTTTTTTTAAAAAGAAGTTTTAAAGTAATTTTTTTATTACTCAAAATGGAATTATTTGACGCAAAATATAATTTTTTGAAAATGGTAATTACTAAAAAGGTAAATTTTTATGAAAAATAATTTGCCGAAAATAGTAATTTTTTTTTCTAGGGTTTTAAGCTTTAGGGTTTTCTTTTAGGGTTTCTTTTAGGGCTTCAAGTTTTAGGGTTTTATTTTAGGGTTTCTTTGGAGATATATATTCCCTTGGTATTGCATTGTAAAAGGGGAAGTGAATCCAGAAATGAGAAAATAAATTATTTACTGGTTTATTTTCATGTACTACAGTTTTTATGTAAATAGAGACTTTTATTGATTATTTTCATTTATTGCAATTTTTATGTAAAGGGAGGTATTTTGTTTTGACCTCTTGCAGCTGGATTTACATCAACTTTAGTAGAAAATTAATATTAAATCTTGATAATCCCTATGGTCAAAGCACCACATGACCACAAGTATATAAGGTCAAAATAGACACACATGTATGGGATTGAAATGGGCCCCACTCAAATTATATCATTACCATATAGTGTTATTACAATAGTTGAACAATAATGCATGTATCTGGCAAGATTCAAACTTGGATCTCCTTGAAAATCAAGGATTATAACCAGTTGAGCTAATATCATTTGATCATTTATTTATTTATTTTTGTGTGGGGGGAGGTTTAACTAACTATGAGACCCCACCCTCCAAAGTGATAAGAGTTGTTCAAATTTACACAAATCATATGATTAACTCCATATTTAATATGAAAAAGTAAGTATGACATCTTAAAATTTCATATTTAGCAAATTATTTAAGAAGGATACTTCAGCTACTAAAATTATTGAAAATATTTAAATAAAGAAATTAATATAATGGATTCATGCATGCTATGAAAAACAAATCAAAATAACATGTTATTTGGTATTATAACTTTGGTAAGTGAGCTCCATCATTGTCAAAACAAGAACATATCTTTTGCTTACAGTATTCAAATTGATTTCCATAATCTATAACCATGAAGCTTTAATGTAAGAAGTGAGTGTATGATAAGGAAGATGACATTTTTATATCCTATTCTAAAGGATTAATTGCCCATTAAAATGCATTTAAGAACAAGTAGAATGGACACAAAATTATATTAGAGATTTTGATCATTGATTATATTGCTATTCATTATATTGTCAACAAGAATCTCTATAGACATATAGTATTAAGAACCCTTAGAAAAGGGTAAGCAACTTAGGGTCATGTAATGATCTAAAGTGAAATGCAGCAGCCTAAAATCTAAATTTATCTAAAAATTCATGTACAATTTCAACAAAAAAACAAAATTGCAAAGTGAGAAGGATTAGGGTTTTTCCTAAAAAATGTCTCATCTTTTAGGAGCCATATCTTTGCAAAGTGCTATCTGATTTAGGTGATTATTGGACCAACTTGTGCAGAATGAGTGGTGATAAGTAAACATATGAGAAAATTTGAGGGAGATACAACCATATGAAATCAACATAAGGTAGTAACAATTTTTCAAGTCGCCAAAAACAAAATTGCAAAGTGCGAAGGATTAGGGTTTTATCCTGAAAAACATCTCATTTTTTAGGAGCCATATCTTTGCAAAGATTTATCTGATTCATAGACCAAATTGTACATAATTTGGATAGCTTTAAAATGAGTGGTCATATGTAAAAATCTAGGTAATATTAAAGGAGATACGACCCTATGAAGCCAACCATTCGGAACAAGGGTAGTGACAATTTTTCAAGTCACAAAAAACAAAATTGCTAATATTTGCCAACTAGGGTTCAAACAACGAGAAGAGAAATGAAGGGCTGGGACTTAGCAAGGCAAGACATTCTATCTCGACAAAAAAAAAAATTAGCTAAGTTCTTTTTTCCATTTCTTTATCTTAGAAATTGTACATTAAAATTTTATAAAGTTTTTTATCAAATATTATATTTGCTATAAGAATTTTAGATAAATTTCATTAGATTTTGAGTTTTAGTTTCCTTTCCATTGATCGATTTATAGTTAAATCCTTAGAATCATCCCTAGTGGTAGAGGTTAGTGAGCGTACCTCGAAGAGATCCTCATTGCTCCAAGATAGGGTAGTTTTAGGTAAATTAAATGGGTATCATACAGGGGCTTCAGCCTTGAGAAAATGGATTGATAGGAGTTGGAAGTCTCTATGAGTGATTCTATAATTTCTTCCCAAAGGTTTCTTCCTAACCATTTTTGTTCTAGGGAAGAAAAAAAAAGAATCCTAAAAGGGGGTCCTTGGTTTATAGGAAGAGCAGGGCTCTTCCTTACTCGTTGGTATGAAGGATTTTCACCTGAAAATGTAAATTTATCCCTAGTACCAATTTGGGTTAGGATGTTTAGGTTGCCCATTGAATTTTTTGAAATAGATACCTTCAAGGCAATAGGCAAAACTCGAGGAGAATTCCTTGAGATTTCAAATACAACAAAATATGGATTTTTGGCTATTTATGATCGAATACTAGTCATGATTGATATGAGTAAAGCTTTATTGGTATCAATCATTCTTAAGTATGGGGATAGGATGTGGATCCAGACTATAGATTATGAAAACATATCTTTTAGATGTATAAGATGTCATTAGGTGGGGTATATTGAGAGATCATGCCTTAAGAAGAGCCCAACAGAATCATTTGTAGAAAATCGTAAGAGAAATTTATAAATGGTTATGGATAAAGATGGTTTTCAACTTCCAAAAAAATAGATCTAGAAAAATAAAATAAAATGAACAATGGAGACCAATAATAAAGGATACTGGAAGAAATTCCAATTCTTTTGAGGATTTAGTCGATGAATAAAAAGTAGATCAAAACTTAGACATAGTACAACAATTTCAACATACTAGCAAGGAATCGTCTATTCAGTATGATCCTAATTTAAGGAAGAATATTCTTGATGTGCCTAAGGAATGTGTCTCATAATATTTTTAAGGCTCTCTTGTAGTACCATGCACCATTCAAGATAAAATAATTGGTAAATAAAATGTAGTTTTAGAAGTTAATACCTCTGCCATTAATAAGGAAATACCAAAAAATGAGCAGGATAAGTCAAAAGCTTCTATACTAGAGCCAGGAGAGGATAAATATGTTGAAAAACAAAATTGTGAAATAATATTGAGGAATAGAATAATAATACCTACTCTTGATATAGGCAAGGAAAAAAGAGAAAAACCCTCAAATTATCAAGCAAGATCTAAGTAAGCAAAAGCTAACATAGAGAAAGAAACACAAACTAAGTTGGTTGAACTTTTATTTAAAAAACAAAAAAATGATATTGGTAAGGCACAAGAGGGGCCAAAAGCCCCTAATGAAACATGATTATCATATCATGGAATATAAGGGGTGCTAATGCCCCCTAAAAGCATAGGTGTATTAGGGACCTATATTTAAGTAATAAACCTAATATTCTCTATATCCAGGAAATTAAAATGACAAAAGAAGAAGTTTCAAAAACTATGAAAGTAGTTTGGGAAAGATGTGAATGGGATGCTATGGATTCTTAAGGAGCAGCAGGGGAGAATTCTAACTTGTTGGAATCCTTCTAGAACCTCTTGTGTAACCATTCATAAAACTAGGCATTGGATATCCTCTTTAGTCACTTGCTACTTTACAAATTTTCGCTTCATCCTTATCAATGTCTATGGACCTACAACTCAGTCAGGTAGATTAGAATTTTAGAGTGGGATTGAAAACTTTATGAGAAGTAAAGATCAAGAAACTTGATTCATGATCACTAGTGATTTTAATGCTATAACCAAGCTGAATGAAAATTTGGGGGAATTAGGAAATTGACCCAAAGTATGAAAGATTTCTCAGCTTTAATTCAAAACAATTATCTATGGGAAGTTGATTTTGAAGAAGACAACTATACTTGGACCAACAATGGGAGAGGTCAAAACCTAATCATAAAAAAATTAGATAGATGCATTATCTCGTATCATTTGCTAGATGAAGGAACTTGTGCTAAAATTAATACCTTAACAAGGATTGGTTCAAATCAGTAGCTAATAAGAGTTAAAATGGTGGTAAATGAATTCAAAAAAAGATCATATTTTATATATGAGCAGATGTGGGAAGACCATCCTCAATTTGTTGATATGATAGCTTAAACAATGAATTCTTTAGATAATGGTGGGTTGTATGCTCTTCCAAACCAAATTAAAGCTATGACATCTAGATTAAAAGAATGGAACAAGAACACCTTTGGAAATATTTTTGAGAAGAAAGAAGAACTAAAAGATAAACTTTAAAAATTCCAAAATGGTAATGAAAATAATACAAGCTCGGAGGAAAGGGATTTGCTTAGTGAATATCATAATACTTTGAGTAAGGAAGAAAAAATTTGGAGATTAAAATCAAGACAAACCTGGTTAAAAGAAGGAGATTAAAATACAAATTTTTATCATAGGATGGCTATAGTACAGAGATCATATTCTAGAATTAGTAGAATTGAATCAATAGAAGGGGTTTGGATTGAATATCATAATGAAATTAGAAAATATGTAAGGTTGTTTTATCATAATATTTTAGGTTCAAAGGAGACCAAAGTTCTTAATGATAAATTTATTCAAGATGTTCCTTCAGTTATAACAAATGAAGGAAAACTGATGGAGCCTATTACTCTAGAAGAAGCTCATTTTAGGTCTTTTCTCTTTTAATGAGGATAAATTCCTAGGTCCATATGGGCTCTTTGCAGCTTTTTACCAACATAATTAGGATATAGTGAAGGATTCTTTATTGGTGGTACTCCTTATAAAATAAATGCAACTTATCTTACCCTAATTCCAAAAAAGAAGGATGTTGAATTGTTTGATTATTTTATCTTACCCTAATTATTTATTGGGATTTGAATAACTCAAGAGTACACAACAAGAAGTGGATATAATGTTCAATACCAACATAACAATAATGTCACTAGAATATGGATAAATATTTGTGATAGCCCAAGCATTCCTAAAGTTAAAATATTTGTTTGGCTAGTAGGTAATAAAATAATTTTATCCTCGGATAACCTTATAAAAAAGGGTTTTTATTGCCCCTCTCAATGTGTTTTCTGTAATAAGGAGGATAGTATTGACCATCTCTTAGGACATTGCTCAATAGTCTGGAATCTATGGCAATGGATTCTTAATATGTTTGGTAAATACATGGTGATGAATAACATAATTGAAGATTGGATAAAGTAATGGCAGAACACTTATAAAAGTGAGGCATTACATACAATATGGGATATATCAAAGGATACAATACTTTGAACTATTTGTCTAGAAAGGAATAGAAGAATATTTAAAGGAAAGGAAATCAGTTTAGAGGTAATGAAAAAGAAGATATGTTTAGCCATAGAGGAGTCTAAACCAACCCTATCAAATCACCCAATTCCTAATTTGGAAACAGAGAGTCTTGATAGATGGAGTCAAGTTATTAAATGGTATTATGATGTTGGGTAGAAGAGAAGCAAAAATAATGTAAAGAATATAAAGTGGAAACCACCAGATGTGGAGTGGGTTAAATTGAATTTTGATGGAGCATCTAAAGGAAATCTAGGACCAGCAAGAGGAGGAGGAATAATTAAAAATAATAGAGGAGAGATTTTATCTCATTGTGCTTTCAATAGTGGATTTAAGACAAATAATGAAGTTGAATATTGGGTAGTTTTAGAAGGGTTAAAAATATGTAAACAAATGAAATGGAATAGAGTATGGATGGAAGGTGATTCTCTCATACTAATAAATGCAATTTTGAGAAAAGCAAATGCTCCATGGAACATATAAGAGATAATTATGGAAATTCAAGATCTTGCTAAAGAGTTTGAAGAAATCAGGTTTACACATATATTAATGGAAAGAAACAAATGTGCATATAAGATAGCCAATAGAGGGGTTTTTATTGAGGATCATGAAGTTAAATTCTCCTTTCCATGGTTAGAGGAAGTAGAAATTTTAGTTGAAGTTGACAAAAAATGTTGATTGCTTAAATCAATTAATGATTAAGATTTACTTTAATTTTTTCCATTGGTAATATCTATTTTTTTATAACAATAATGTGTTTTCATTTAGACTATTTATTATAATTTTTGTGGTTGCACTTGTGTTTCAGGAAGGAAACTAGCAATCCAGATTTGGTAAAGCGGACTATGATAGTGCGATGTTTTAGAAATATTACTCTACTAAGATGCAAGGCATAGATAGTAGAGGTGAAGTTTTGGCATTGTGAAGGTTGCTATAGAAAAATGTCAAGAAAGATGCTAAATTTTGGATTAATTGTATTCATACAAAGATTTGAAAAGATCCAAAAATGAAAATCAATAATTCATACATTTTATGTAAAATGATGTAGGTTTCTAGCTATAGCACCTTAATTGAAATTATAAGTGTATCTATTTGTAAACTCTCAAGCTCTAAAGAAGAGAGATGTAATTTATCAAGGGTGGGGGACCCGAGTACAACCCCTTAAATTAACCCTTAGAAAAGCTTATTTTGTATTTTGAAGGTTAGGAAAGCTCCCATGGAAAAAATACTCCATCCTTAAATAAGGTTTTAATTAAAACATGTTTTATTGAAGGATAGTATGATATAGGAGACTATAAATTTTGGTTTTCCCATGGTGTTCTCAATGACCATATTATCATGTAGTGTGATTAGATTTAGCAAGCACACAGGTCACTAGCTTGAACATGCCATGGATGCCATTTGTTGGATACTCAAAATATGAAAATATCCTTTAATTCATTGGTCTTGGTCTCCCCTAAGTGTGATGCTCTCTATATTCTTGATATTGATCCAAATGTATACCTCGTTTAACAAGCCTATGGATGGTGGATGAGGACTCTAATATGATTTTTTTCCTAATTTAAGAATTTTAGACTGTAATTAAAACACCCATTGAAATCTTCATAAATGTTAGGTCAATGCTTGAACTAATATGAATTAAGTGAATAAAAGACAAATATTTAAAAATTTAATTTGAAATTAAGGTATAAAATATCTTTTTAACCTATGTTTAGAAGAATTCATCTTTAATCTTCATCATTATTAATGTAGATATAACACTAAAACAAGGTTGTATGGGTATAGGTATAGAGGGTAAGAGTATGAAGTATTTGATGTGGACCTCTAAAATCAAGGTATGTAGTTTTAGAGTATGAGGTAGATAAGATGTGAAAGTGCTAAATTTTGGAAAGGTTGTAATGTATATCAAAAGCACTTATGCATTACTAAAATGCATGTGATGCACCACTAATATAGTTAGTGTGTCAACAAGTGCATTATTATTGTCTAGTATGTGTATCCAAATACTTGGTATAGGTGCAATGCATGTTGTCGATGTGAACACAATAATTAATACAATAAATAATCATATATTGAAACAATACCTTTTACTAATCATCATTATTATTTTTGTAAGTATTACATTATTTGGCCCCATTGTAATTATTAGTTTGGTAGTTGATTTATAATTTATATAGCATATGTGTCAATGTGAGAGAAAGTGCAAGGTGTTAAGATAGAGAATGAAAAGTCACATTGATATGTGGCAAGATGAGAGTTTTGTTTTTATGAGAGGAATATGAAGGATGCATCTCCCAAATGTCTGAGGAGAGCAATAGTCAAAGTACTAAAAAGTCATGTAAAATTATATATTGGAGACAAAGCTCCATGCAATGTAATCAATATGAATCATTCTTGTAATCTTTTGATATTGTGTATATTTGAGTTATATTTGTGAGATATTGTTGTTATTCCAATATTGAGATTCATTGTTATTTTTATTAGTGGCATATATTTGATTTATACTTGATATTTTTTTTGGTAGATAATATACTATAGCATTAATACCGGGTTTTACAGGTTGACCCAAAACCTTTTACAAAAATTAGCCCAGGGCTGTTGATGAACATGTCCTTACTAAAGATCCTATATATGTAAAATCTACATGTCGCCAAAGCCATTACATCCGGTAAGGCACATAGCTTGTTATCAAAAAGAAACTTCCCATACAACATTTTGGGTATACCCCGAGAAAACACACCTGCATCATAATTACAAAAAAGAAACAGACACAGATCCCTTCCTTGAAATAGTGGAGAAACAAAAATTTGTAGACACACATAGCAGAGTATTGAAAAAACTCCCACAAGCTCTATATTGAAAATTACTCTTAATAATTCTTTGGTAATTGCTTTCTTTCGTATATGACATTCTTTAGGACCACATCTTGTCTTGGCCAATCAGCCTTGGAGAAGTGAACCTGCTGGCTAGATTTATGGCGGTAGCTATCTGGTGGTCCACGTGGCTCTGGTTCGAAGTCTTCTATTGTCGTTTCTTTCCTACCCTGTGATTATCAACCAACCCCAAATTACTAAGATGACTAGAAGCCATGTTTTCTGACATGTGACTGTCCCCATTAGTCTTTGTGGTATTTCCAAGAAGCATCCACCAAGACTGATAGCTCGGATAATTTTTATTGTGAGTCCATTTCAAAAAAGAGACAAGAATACTCATAGCCTTCGAACTTACAGTGCCTTCCCTGTTGGTAAATTCGACTATCATTCTTGGCATTCTTGTTGAATAAGCTCCTCTACTTCGTTCGAGATACTGTGTTCCCATTTGAAAAGTTCATCACCATCGACACCCAAATTGGCCAGCTTATCAACAACTTTGTTAGCTTTTCGAAAGACATGTTGGGTTTTTTTGTCATGTCTTCCCTAGAAAAGGATCCTAGCCTCTTCAAAAATTGTTTTAATCCTCCAAGGAGGTTTTTTCCAATTATTGAGGAGATTTATAACATGCATAGAGTCTCCTTCTACGATCAAATTGCCTTCTAAGTCTTGAGTCATTTGAAGGCCTCTCCACATAGCTCTAGCTTTAACTTTGTTGTTTGTCCTTGTTTCCAAATATTTGGAAAACACAAGCATCATATTCCCATTATGATCTCACACAATACTGCCAGTGCCTACTCTGCCAAGATTTTCCTTAGCCGCTCCATCAAAATTAAGCTTAAACCAACCCGTAGGACGTGGGGACCACTTAACATTGGCTATGGGGTTGACTACGCTAGACACAGACTCGTCTAACAAGGTTAAGCTTAAATATTGAGCAATCATGGTCTCTTGCAGATGAGGTTTACGACTATAAAAAAGGATAAGGTTCACATTCTCATTGGAAAAGGATAGGATCCTGGAAATGATAGTTTGATGATCATGGATAGACTCATTAAATACTCTATGGTTCCTTTCTAACCACACCTACCAAAGATAGTGATTGAGATAAATTTTCCACATGTATCTAAGTCTTTGGCTTGAAAATGGGCAAGGCCACTAGATGAACAAATCAATTACGATGGCTAGTTTAAGCCAAGAAATATTGAAGGCCTAAAAAGCCCCACTTAGGACAGTCAAGGAAAAAGGGCACTCAAGGAAAATGCGATAAATGGTCTCCCAATTAGTCGTGCACAGATAACAACGATTAGTGATACAAATACCTTTACGCATCATATTATCAATGGTTAGAACTCTTCCTTGGATAACCAGCCATGAAAAGACTACAATTTTTGGAATTAAATTTTTTATCCAAACTAAGTCCTTTTGGAGGACAAAATCCTCATCATCAAGCAGAAGCTTGTAAGCTGGTTTAACAGTGAACTGCCCATTTTTTGTAGGATCCCAGGTCACTTGATCTTCCTTGGGTCTCATGGGGATAAAATGTTGCCCGAGAATGTTACAAATATCATTTGATTTCGCTTGAAATCCCTGAATCCTTATTTTTTTCCACTTCATTATGCCTCTATCCTCAACCATATAATCGAAGACTTTTCTACCAATGAGTTCTTTTGTGATATCTATGATTTGGGATAAGTTAGGATATTGCGTCAGTGGTTCGTCCTGAGCCCACCTGTCATTCTAACGATTTATCCTCTCACCATTGCCTAAAACCCATATTAAACCTTTTTTGATTATTTCCTTACAATTGAGAATTGCTTTCCAAAAAGCAGAACCTCTGATTGGAACTGAGTCACTTAGAAATTCCATATTTTGAAGATACTTTCATTTGATGATAGTTTTCCATTCATTTTCTTCACCAGAAATGAGGTGTCACGTCTGCTTAGCTAGTAAAGCTAAATTTATATGAGCAATTCTCCTTAGACCTAAGCCCCCATTTTTCCTGGGTCTGCACACTTTGGTCCATCCTACAAGGTGTACCCTTTTTTTCTCCTCTGATCCAGTCCATAATAATTCTTTTTGGAGTTTCTCAATTTTTTGGAAAACCTTCCCAGGGGCTTTGAAAACTGAGAGGAAATAGACTGGAATGCTCTGAAGAGAGGCCTTAGTGAGGTTCAGCTTTCTTGCTTGAGATAGAAGATGACATTTTCATCCAGCAAGTTCTTTTTGAATTCTTTCAATAACCCTGTCCCACATTGACTCTCTCTAAGAACCAATGAAAAGAGGGAGACCAAGATACAAAGTGGGGAGGTTTGCTAGATCACACCCTAAAATTTTTACAATCCTTCCTTACCTCTGAATGGGGGTGTTCAAGAAATATAACTTGCTTTTACTGAAAGTAACTTTCTTACCAGCAGCATCCTTGTAGAGTTGCAGGATGTATTTAATTATTTTGGCCTCAACCATCGATGCCTTAGTCAATATAAGGGTATCATCTATGAATTGTTGGTGAGAAACATCCCTAGTGAGATATGTTGCCTTGATTCCCGATATTAGCCTTGAACTGCAAGTATTTTTTATGGTTCTACGTAAAGCTTCTGCCACAATGATGAATAACATGGGGTTGATAGGGTCCCTTTGCCGAATTCCTCTACGACTTTGAAAGTAACTAGCAGTTGTTCCATTAACCAAAATCGAGAACCATGATTTAGAAATACATTCTTTGATCAAATTAACCCATTGGTGGTGAAAACAAAACTTAAGGAGGATAGCAATCAGAAAGTCTCAATTTAGCCTGTCAAATGCTTTGTTCATATCAAGCTTGAGGGCAAAAACAAACCTATTAGTCTTATGAGTAGAGTGCAGAGCTTCATGAACTGTGATAACTCCATCTAAGATTGACCTACCCTTGACAGAACTTCCTTGGCACGGATATATGATTCGGGGTAGAACATCTCTCATTCTATTTGCAATGGCTTTAGTTAGGATCTTGTAAGAAATATTGCACAGATTGATTGGCCTAAATTCAGCCATAGATTCAGGGGTTTGCTTCTTAGGAATTAGAGAAATAAAATTAGAGTTGAGACCTTTTGGGATATTTTTGCTTTCTTGGAATTCTCTGACAACAAAAATTACATCCTCACTTACGATGTCCCAAAAATCTTGATAGAAACGAGGGGAAAATCCATTAGGTCCCCAGACTTTGTTTGGCTTCATGCTAAACAAGGCTTCCTTAATTTTCTCATCAAAAAATGGAGCTAGAATCTTAAGGTTTATATCCTCATTTATTATTCTAGGAATGGATTGCAAGAGAATATCATTGGCCTCCTCATTGCATTACAATTCCTGACCAAGGATAGAATTGAAATAAGTTACTGCCTCCTTTCTGATTTCTGTTAAGTCCTGAGTAATAGAACCATCTGCTTTTTTTTTAATTTTTATCTTGTTATTGCTTCTATTTCTAAGCGTGGTGACATGAAAAAACTTGGAATTTGAATCTACATATTTCAACCAAATAACCCTTGATTTTTTCCTCCAATAGATTTCCTCATAGGCCAAAATATTATGAAACTCTGCTAGTTTTATTCGTTCCTCCTGCCTAGTAGTTTCATCAGCATCACCATGTTGAATCCTCTGATCAATTATCTTCAAACTTTCAACAACCTATTTTTTATTTTCAAAGAGGTTCCTAAATACCTCTTTGTTCCAAGTTCGAAGCTTTTCCTTAACAAACTTTAATTTTCCAGCAAGTTTAAAATCTACACTACCCCTGACAGGCTACTGCCACCACTGAATTAAGTTATCTTTGAAATTGGAATGTTTGATCCACATAGATTGAAATTTTAAAGGTTTCTTGAAGGACAGAGAGTTAGGGATATCTAACAAAATGGGATTATGATCAAAGGTAATTTTAAGAAGGGCTTGCAGGGTAGAATCACCGAACATATTTGTAGCCTCATTTGATAGAAAAAACCTATCAAGCCTTTATTGAATGAGATGACACCCTATCTGCCGATTGCTATAGGTATAATTTGCTCCTCTAAGTTTTACATCCATCAACATGTTGGAGTTCACAAAGTCATTGAACTCATCCATGCTCCTGATAGGTGGTCCATTTCCACCCATTTTGTCTAAAGGATAAAGAGGAGTGTTAAAATCCATAGCCAGAATCCAGGGGACATTATGGAAGATTTCACTCAAATTGCCTAAGTACTCCCACGGTAGAGCTCTCCCTTGAATTGAAGTCGGGGCATAAATATTTGAAAGGATCCACGACCTGATGTTGTTTATTTCCTTAAATAAAACACTAAGAACCATGTCATCTTTCTGAATAATGGTGTCTTCTACTATCCGAGGATCCCACAAAGCCATAAGGCCTCCAAACGCTCCTTTGGATGATTTGCAAACCATCTCCCCTTGATTCCAGATTATGTTTGCTACTTTTTTTGACTGAATCTCATCAGTTTTTGTTTCTTGCAACATTATAATAGTTGGATTCACTTGATTTCTTATTGCATTGACTTCCCTATGTTTGGGTAGGCCATTGAAGCCTCTCACATTCCATGAGAGGAAATTCATTTAGATTGTTTAGGATTTCTTCCTCTCCCCCTACCTTGAGGGTTTTTTCCTAATTTGTTGTCTTCAAAACCCATAATAACCTTTTGAAACAAGGTTCTTTGTTTTCCATTGGCAATGTCATTATCAGTTTTAATTTTTTGATGCTCAGCATTTGATATTCTCCCTCTTCTTTTTTCACTGCCAAAATCTATAGGAGAATTCACAGTGCTCTTGGTTTATTTCGGACTAAACTGGGGGAGGCAATTTGTTGTAGAACCAGACTGCCATATTCCTCAGTCTAAAGAATTTCACATATCTCCACCCCTACATGCAAATCTTCTCCCTTATTCATGTATTCCCCTATTCTATGGGACGACCCCTCAGTAGGATTCACCTGGCTCCTAGTGATGATGTTAGGGAGATGAGATATTTTGTTTTCCAATGCCTCAACTTTCTTTCTAAGTTATTCAACATTAGGGTTTGGCTTTGGGATGCCCACTGGGCTTGAAGTATTTTTAGCATTGGGGCTTAAGTATCCCGACTTGGATAGGGATTCTAGATATCGGGCATTAGGGTTTGGCTTTGTGATGCCCACAAGGCTTACAGTAATTTTAGCATTAAGGTTTGAGGATCCTGACTTGGATGGGGATTCTAGAGAGTCAGAAAGGTTAGCCTGAAGGTTTTGGGCTTCCATGTCTTTCGATAATCCTCCTACTCCCATATTGGATAGAATTGAAAATTTATTTGAAACTAGAGGATTGGAACAACTTTCTATGAGTTAATCTACTTGGAAATCTATCAATGGTATTAAAGTCATGGAGTGCTATAAAAAGTCACTTCATAGCAGCAAGTGTGGAGATCAACTAATAAGCACAGTTAAAAAATCATGAGCAATTTGAAGTTATATACATTTTAGAAGAGATATGGAATAATAAGGATGTCTACTCAGTTCATTTTTTTGATTATTTGAAATATTAAAAATTAGAAGATTTATTTTCTGAAGTTTGGAGTGATAAGGAATTCAACTAGTTTGTTTAAAAGTTTTTTAGAAAAAGATTCTAAATTTTTTATAAAAGTTTTAATTTTTAAAAGGAAGAGCACGTGAAGCAAAGTAGTTTGTGAGGATAAACGTTGATAGTCTTCACTCAGATTACACATTTGCAACAAGATATATAGGGAAATATTAATATTTAGAGAATAAAAGGTCCATATAGAAAAAGTACAAAAGGACCATATTGGATAGAAGGCAATAAGGAAAAGAATCTTGAATATTAAAGATAAAGAAAAATATAGGTTTAAGATAAAAGAAAGCAAGCAAAAGGAGATAAAGCTTAGAGAAATATAGGAAAAATCCAAGGTTTGAAACAAAGAAGAGAATTGAGGGTTTGAGGTACATAGAAGAGGTTGACGAATAAAATAAAAGGCCAGTATATAGATTTGAAAGATGAGATTCACACATAAGAGATAACACAAAAGAAGCATAAATTCATAGGTGGAAAAACATAACATAGCTAATTGGATCTTTGATGACCATAAATTACCGATAAGCATAGTGCTACCATGGAGACAAACATTTTATACGATGAGGTTATTGTCACCCGCACGTAGGTTTATAGGAAGGAGATTCTCGATGCTCATATTTTCAAGGCTGATCTTCTTGGTCTAAAAAAGGATATTCATATCCACTTGGAAGATAGGTAAATACTTTAGATAAATGAAGAGTGACATGAACAAGAATGCATAGAAAGGCAATATAAATATTTTTTTCAACATTGCTTCAAGCTGTCAAAGAATGCCAAAATCGACAACGTGAGCACCAAACTGAACATCAAAGCATTGACTATTACAATGCACGAGGTTCTCAATAAAAAACAAATTAAAACCAAGACCATCAACATTTTTAGTTTAAGAGAGCTCTTCGCAATAAGTGTTACTTATAGATTTTTTACTTTAGATATTTGTGTTGTTATCAGTTTACAATATCAAGATGGAGACCTCAACACCATAGTGCTTGTGCATATCAACATCATAGTTGATCTAAAATAGGCATGATGTCGCATATCAACATCATCTTATAGGTGCTTCAAACATAGAACCTTACCATTCTAATTTGTTGTGAAGACTCACATTTTTAGCATCAATTTGGCAAGCAATATAAGACTTAGAAAATCGTCCAACCATAAATAGTTTTTATCGACGAAACTAAGGTTTGACTTGGTTGTATAAAAATAAAAAAAATAACATGATAGTGGTGCAAAATCAAATGTTACGAATGTTATTACAAGGAGTGTTATATTCGAGAATGTAGCAGCATTAGAGCACAAAGCATCCACATGGCACAAAAATAGGAAGTGCACGTTGAGAGAATATTCCAAAGCATCTAAGATTTGAAAATGCCTTGTAACGCTTAGAGCAGCAAAAAATTGAAACACTAGACTAAAATATATTCTAACATATCTAATAATGGTGCTAATCAAGTATATTAAGACAATGATATAGCAAAAGTGCAAAGGAATAGGGTTTTTCCTGAAAATATGTCTCATCTTTTAGGAGCCATATATTTGCGAAGAGTTATTTGATTTAGCTGATTCTTGGACCAACTTCTGTAGAATTTGAATAACTTTAAAATGAATGGTCATATGCAAAAATCCAAGCAATCTTTAAGGATATATAACGCTATGAATTCAACCATTCAGACCAAGGGTAGTGATGATTTTTCAATTCGCAAAAAATGAAATTGCAAATATTTTCCAACTAGAGTTCGAATTATGGGAAGAGCAATGAAGGGCTAGGACTTGAGTGAGGCAAGATATTCTATCTAGATAAAGAATTTTTTAGCTAAGTTATTTTTTCCCTTTATTTATCTTAGAAATTGTGCATGAAAATTTTATAAAGTTTTTATTAAATATTATATTTGCTATAGGACTTTCAGATAAATTTCATTAGATTTTGAGTTTTAGTTTCCTTTCCATGGATCAATTTATAGTTAAATCCTTAGAATCATACCTAGTGGTAGAGGTTAGTGAGCGCACCTCAAAGAGATCCTCATTTCTCCAAGATAGGGCAGTTTTTGGTAAATTTAATGGGTATTGGCTAGGGGCTTCAACCTTGAGAAAATGGATTGACAAGAGTTGGAAGTCTCCAAGAGTGATTCTATCATTTCTTCCCAAAGGTTTCTTCCTAGCCATTTTTTGTTCTAGGTAAGAAATATATAGAATCCTAAAAGGGGGTCCTTGGTTTATGGGAAGAGTAGGACTCTTCCTTACCCGCTAGTATGAAGGCTTTTCACCTGAAAATGTAAATCTATCCCTAGTACCAATCTGGGTTAGGATGTTTGGGTTACCCATTGAAATTTAGGAAATAAATACCTTCAAGGTAATAGGCAACACTCGAGGAGAATTCTTTGAGATTTTGAATACAACAAAGATGGATTTTTGGCTATTTATGCTTGAATATTGGTCATGATTGATATAAGTAAATCTTTACCAGAATCAATCATTCTTAAGTATGGGGATAAGATGTGGACCCAAACTATAGATTATGAAAACATATCTTTTAGATGTAGAATATGTCATGAGGTGGGGCATATTGAGATATCATGCCCTAAGAAGATCCTAGTAGAATCATTTGTAGAAAATCATAAGAGAAATTTATAAATGGTTATGGATAAAGATGGTTTTCAACTTTAAAAAAAAAATCTAGAAAAATAAAAGAAAATGAATAGTAGAGACGAATAAGGAAGGATACTAGAAGAAATTCCAATTCTTTTGAGGCTTTAGCCTATGAAGAAAAAGTAGATTAAAACTTAGAGGACACAGTACAACAATCTCAACATATTAACAAGGAACCATCTATTATTCAGAATGATCCTAATTTAAGGAAGAACATTCTCGATGAACCTAAGGAATGTGTCTCATAATATTTTGAAAACTCTCTTGAATTACCATACACCATTCAAGAGAAAATAATTAGTAAATAAAATACAATTTTAGAAGTTAATGGTTCTACCATTAATAAGGAAATACCAAAAAATGAGCAGGACAAGTCAAAAGCTTCTATAATAGAGCTAGGAGAGGATAAATATGATGAAAAACAATATTGTGAAAGAATATTGAGGAATAGAATAATACGACCTACTCCTAATATAGGTAAGGTAAAAAGATAAAACCCTCAAATTATCAGACAAGATCCAGGGAAGCAAGAGCAAACATAGAGAAAGGAACACAAACTAAGTTGGTTGAACTTCTCTTTACCAAACAATAAAATGATAGTGGTAATATGCCAGAGGGGCCAAAAGCCCCTAATGAAACATGATTATCATATCATGGAATATAAGGAGTGCTAATGCCCCCTCAAATAAGAGGTATATTAGGGACCTATGTTTAAGTAATAAACTTGATATTTTTTTTATCTAGGAAACTAAAATGACAAAAGAAGAAGTTTCAAAAATTATGAAAGCAATATGGGTAAGATGTGAATGAGATGTTGTGGATTCTAAAGGAGTGGCAGGGGAAAATCTAACTTGTTAGAATAATTCTAGAACCTCTTGTGTAACCATTCATACAATTAGGCATTGGATGGCCTCCTTTGTCACTTGCTACTTTACAAATATTCATTTTATCCTTATCAATGTCTATGGACCTACAACTCAGTCAG
Source organism: Wollemia nobilis (assembly GCA_028583015.1). Classification (NCBI taxonomy): domain Eukaryota; kingdom Viridiplantae; phylum Streptophyta; class Pinopsida; order Araucariales; family Araucariaceae; genus Wollemia; species Wollemia nobilis. The sequence continues at coordinate 11,940,051 of JAQPPZ010001765.1, read as the reverse complement.
TAAGATTAGAAGTTTGGAGTGGGATTGAAGCCTTTATTATAAGTAAAGACCAAGAAACCCCATTCATGATTATTGGATATTTTAATGCCATAACCAAGCTGAATGAAAAAATTGGGGGAATTAGAAAATTGACCCAAAGTATGAAATATTTCTCAGCTTTTATTCAAAACAATAATCTATAGGAAGTTGAGTTTGAAGAAGATAACTTTACTTGGACCAACAACAAGAGAGGATAGAACCTAATAGCAAAAAAATTAGATAGATGCATTCTCTCAAATCATTGGCTAGATGAAGGAACTTGTGCTAAAATTATTACCTTAACAAGGTTTGGTTCAAATCACTTGCCAATAAGAGTTAAAATGATGGTAAGTGAATTCAAAAATAGATCATATTTTAAATATGAGCAGATGTGGGAAGACCATCCTCAATTTTTTGATATGATAGCTCAAACATGGAATTCTTTAGTTAATGGTGGGTTGTATGCTCTTCCAAACCAAATTAAAGCTATGACATCTAGATTAAAATATTGGAACAAGAACACCTTTAGAAACATTTTTTAGAAGAAAGAAGAACTAATAAATAAACTTACAAAATTTCAAAAAGGTGATGAAAATAATACAAGCTCAGAGGAAAGGGAGTTGCTTAGATTAAGGAAGAGAAATTCTAGAGATTCAAATCAAGACAAACTTGGTTAAGAGGAGATAAAAATACAATTTTTTTCATAGGATGGCTATAGTACAGAGATCATCTTCTAGAATTAGTAGAATTAAATCAATATAAGGGTTTTGGATTGAAGATCAGAGTGAAATTATAAAAGAGGTAAAGTTGTTTTATTAGAATATTCTAGGTTTAGAGGAGACCGAAGTTCTTAATGATAAACTTCTTCAAGATGTTCCTTCAGTTATAACAAATGAAGACAATAGGAAACTGATGGAGCCTATTACTCTAGAAGTTCATTTAGCTCTTTTCTCTTTTAATAAGGATAATTCCCAAGGTCTAAATGGGCTCTCTACAAATTTTTACCAACATAATTGGGATATAGTGAAGGATTATTTATTGGTGGTAGTGGAACAATCTAGGGTAAAACAATACATTCCTTATAAAATAAATGCAACTTATCTTACCATAATTCCAAAAAGAAGGATGTTGAATTTTTTTATTATTTTAGACCCATAAGCCTATGTAATATGGCTTATAATATTATTTCCAAAGTGATGGCGAATAGATTAAGGCCATTTTTAGACAAAATCATTTCAAAAGAGCAGGGAGGATTTGTGAAAGAGAGACAGATTCTGGATGGGATCATAGTAGCTCATGAAGTTATGCATTCAATAGCTTTAGAAAAAGAGAAAGCTAATATCTTAAAACTTGATATGAATAAATCTTATGATAGGGTTAAATGAGATTTTGTTTTTGCAATTTTAAATAAGTTTGGTTTTGGGAAGAAATGGGTTAGATGGATTAAAGCTTGTGTCTTTAGAGTTTCTTATTTAGTGTTGGTCAATGGGTTAGTGATAGAATCTTTTAAATCCAAGAGAGGCCTTAGATAAGGAGATACTCTATCTCCTTATTTGTTCATTATTATGGTATATGTTTTGAGTAGGAACTTAAAGAAGGCTTACAAAATGGGCTTACAAGTGGACTTGAGGTTAGTAATAACATCGATAACATCACCCATCAACAGTTTGTATATGATAAAACCCTTTTTGGTAAGGCAAGGATAAATGAGACCAACACTTTGAATAACTTTTTAAAAGAGTAGGAAAGAGCTTCAACGCAAAATATTAATACGGCTAAATCCAAAATTTACTTCCTTAACACTCTGCTAATATCAAAGCAAGAATTTGTAGGTTGCTTCAAATGGAGGAGGCAAATTTACCAACAAATTATCTAGGGATACCTTTATTTGAGGGGAGAATGAGGATATATTTATGGAATCCAGTTATTAGTAAAGTTCAAAATAAACTTCCAACTTGGAAAGGTATATGGTTATCATTAGAAGAAATAGTGTAATTAATTAAGTCAGTCTTACAAGCCATTCCAACATATTATATGTCAATATATTTTATGCGAAAATCTGTTGAAAAAAGTTTAAACTTTATTATGCAATTGGTCAGGTTTACATGTTAAAAGGAAATTTCCCTTGATGAAATAAATCAAGTTTTGTGATGATAAAACTAGGGGAAGTCTTGGTTTAATAGCTCTTACATATGCAAACTTAGCTCTTAGGGGAAAATTTATCTAGAGATTGTACAAAGAGAGTCAAAGACAATGGGTAAGAATTCTTCTAATTAAGTATGTTGATCCCAATGACCCAAGTTTAATATTTGTTGCATTCTCTCTTCCAAATGGTTATGCTCTTTGGAATGGTTTAAAAAAATCTATTGATATTATGATTAAAGGTTTAAGATGGGTGGTGGGAACTAGAGAAAAATTCTATTTGTATGGATACTTGGTGTGATAAAAACCACTCAATTTAGATCCAATTTTGAAACATTGGATGAGATTGCTTCAAGACAAATACAGTGATAGGGTTTCAAACATTTTGTACAAGGATCGAGAAGAAAGATACAAATGGAAAGGAATATTTTTTTACAAGTATACAAGACATTAATGCTAGGAGGCAATTGAGTAGAAAGATAACAATTGTGATTATTTCGAGGGGTGCCAAGGATAAATTGATATGTGAGTTGAATAGCTTATGATAATACACAACAAGAAGTGGATATAATGTTCAACACCAACATAATAATAATGTTACTAGAATATGGAGAGATATTTGGGATAGTCCAAGCATTCCTAAAGTCAAAATATTTGTTTGGTTAGTAGGTCATAAAAGAATTTTATCTTGGGATAACCTTATGAAAAGGTGTTTTCATGGCCCCTCTCAATGTGTTTTATGTAATAAGGAGGAGAGTATTGACCATATCTTGGGACATTGCTCAATAGTCTGGAATCTATGGCAATGGATTCTTAATATGTTTGGTAAATGTATGGTGATGAATAGTAAAAATGATGATTGGTTAAAGCAATGGTAGAGCACCTATAAAAGTGAGCCTTTACAGACAATATGGGATATATCAAAAGACACAATACTTTCGACCATATGGCTAGAAAGGAATAGAAGAATATTTAAAGGAAATGAAAGTTGTCTAGAGGTAATGAAAAAGAAAATATGTTTAGCCATAGAGGATTCTAAACCAACCCTATCAACTCACCCAATCCCTAATTTAGAAGCAAAGAGTCCTGATAGATGGAGTCAAGTCATTAAATGGAATTATGATGTTGCGTACAAGAGAAGCAAAAATAAGGTAAAATAATATAAAGTGGAAACCACCAGATGTGGAGTGGGTTAAATTGAATTTTGATGGAGCATCTAAAGAAAATCTAGGACCAACAGGAGGAGGAGGAGGAATAACTAGAAATAATAGAGGAGATATTTTGTCTTATTATGCTTTAAATATTGGATCTAAGATAAATAATGAAGTTGAAGCTTGGGCAGCTTTAAAAGGGTTAAAAATATATAAAAAAATGAAATGGAATAGAGTATGGATGGAAGGTGATTCTCTCATAGTAATAAACACAATTTTGAGGAAAGCAAAGGCTCCATGGAACATACAATAGATAATTGTGTAAATTCAAGATCTTTCTAAAGAGTTTGAAGAAATCAAGTTTACACATATACTAAGGGAAGGAAACAAATGTGCAGATAAGCTAGCCAATAGAGAGGTTTTGATTGAGTATCGTGAAGTTAAATTCTCCTTTCCATGGTTAGAGGAAGTAGAAAGTTTAGTTGAAGTTGACAAAAAATGTTGATTGCCTAAATCTATTGATGATTAAGATTTACTTTAATGTTTCCCATTGGTAATATTTGTTTTATTTTGTAACAATAATGTGTTTTCATTTAGACTATTTATTATAATTTTTGTGGTTGCACTTGTGTTTCAGGAAGGAAACTAGCAATCCATATTTGGAAAAGCGAACTATGATAATGAGATATTTTAGAAATATTACTCTACTAAGATGCAAGGCATAGATAGTATAGGTGAAGTTTTGGCATTGTGAAGGCTGCTATAAGAAAAATTCAAGAAAGATACTAAATTCTGGAGTAATGGTATTCATACAAATATTTGAAAATATCTAGAAAATGAAAATCAAGAATTCAAATATTTTATGTAAAATGATGTAGATTTCTAGCTATAACATCTCAATTGAGATGAGAAGTGTATCTATTTGTAAACTCTCAAGCTCTAAAAAAAAGAGATGTAATTTGTCAAGGGTGGGAGACCCGAGTACAACCCCTTATTATCAAGTAAAAAAAATAGCACTAATCAAGTGAGCATCTAAATATTGATAAAGCATCGCCAGTCAAACAAACTTTGGAGTATTTGACCAGAAGCAAAATGCACAAGGGTATAGGAGTTATATTGAGGACTGATGCATCTTGCAAAAATTGGACACATTCTGCTCAAATGGACGAATGCAGATAACATCTTGAGAATAACATCATTTCAGTCCATGCAACGCATATTTTTAGGTAAGAATTGAACTTATTTAAGTGCTCATTTAAGGTGCAGTCTATTTTAAGGTGGGGTATTTTTTTAAAGAAGGAACTATTGAAATTTAGGAGTGATAAGTTTTTTTTGGGAGATATAAGGTTTAAATAGAAATATAGATTTATTTATTTGGAGTGATAAGTTAATTAATATAGTTTTTGAAGTTTTGTGAAGTTATTAAAATAAAGTGATAAGGAAATTAGCTAAAGAAGTTATTTTTTTTTGTTAATTATAGTGTTTGTATTTATAGCGGGTTTTAACAAGGATCCCAAAACCTGATTACATAAGAAATGGGCCTAGGGCATCAATCCCTTGAACCGAACACCAAAACGAAATCCCGCCTAGCGGTAACGAGTAAGCATGAAACAATCCCTCTCGGCGGGAAACAAACAAATAAGAAAGAAAGAAGTTTTGGAAATCCCACCCGACGGGAGTAGCCAAAAACCACCATCGAGAAGATCCCGCCCAGCAGGAAGCAAAGAAAAACCGTTACAATAAAATCCCGCCTCGCGGGAAGCAGTCAAAACCACCACAAACAGTCCCGCCTAGCGAGAAGCAACAGGGAAATCCCACCATCCAGGAAACCAGCAGAAAAGAAAGGATCCTGCCTCGCGGGAAAATCGACGGATTTGGCGGATCTCGCCCTGTGGAGAAACCATCCCGCCCACCGGGAAAACATTTCATTCAGCGAGAGCCATCCTGCAGGAAGCCGACAGCCAGCACAGAGAGGATCCAGCCCATCAGGAAGTGACCAGAGAGTTGCACCACAAGGAACCCGCCCCGGGAAAATAGAAGAGGATCCCAATGAGCGGGGACCAAGAATCTCGTCCAAGCACGAGCCCGTCGAGGATTCACAAGAAAAAGGGGAAGTCGTCCAAACCCTAAACCGTCACCTCCACCGCACCGAGAAACGCAGGGGACCGGATCCATGTGAATAACTTCGTAAAAAACCCCGGGGGAAGCCTGAGGGAAAAAGGGAAGGGATCCCCAACCAAACAAGGATCCCTGGGAAGCACCAGTCCGAAAAAACAACCAAGGAAACCCTAGCCAGCTGGGAGGGGCGCAGATAGTGGAGAAGGATCTCCCCCAGGATATCATCTGCAAACAACCACTCCCCGGGAGGGATGACCTAGATTGAGCCAGGGACTGGGCAGGAACCCGCTAAAGAAGTTATTTAAAATCTTTCTGATGTTTGATAATTTTATTTAAAGTTATTTTCTAAGTTTTTGAAGATTTGAAGTTCATTTTAGTATTTGAAATTTTTGAAGAATATTTAAAATTAAAAAAATGACTTTTGCAAATTTAAATAGTTGGGACGTAAAAGGTTTTCAACTTCAGGTTTAGAAAATTTAAAAATTTACAAAATTTAGTTTTTTGAAATTTCAATTCTAAAGGTACGAGGTTGTCAACTTCAAAGGAAATAGCAAATACAATAATTTTATTTTATGAATCTCATTTATTAAAAGGGCATAATTTTACTCCATGAAAAAATAAAATGAGGTGAATACTTATTGTTGAAAAATTTTGGGATGTGGTAAATGGACCAAGAAACATCTTAGAAGACAAAATAAGAATTCAAAAATTAAAAAATGATGTTAAAGCTCTTATGTTAATTATGTTTGGTATATCCGATGAAATTCAAACACACATTCGTGAAGTAGAAACTTCAAAATTACATGGAAATAAATATGTAAGATATTTGAAGAAAAAAAAAATACAACCATATTACACCTACAATCACAATTGTATGCACTAAAAATTCATGATGGATAAAACATGGAACATTTTATTCGAAGGATATCATAAACTAAATTAAAGTTGTATACCTTAGGATAAAAGGTTGAAGATAAACTTATAGTTTTAGTTGTACTTAGAGCACTTCTTGAATCATTCAAAATGTTGGTCACATCTCTTCTAATTTCAAACAAAAATGTGTCATTTGAGGAGTTGAACTTGAAAATCGATTGAGAAATAATTCATCTAATAAGGCCCTTGTAGTAGAAAAAGGATCTTGCCCTTCATCACAAAACCAAAAACAAAAAAATATATATTGTTATATTTGTGAAAAAGGACATAATACAAAGTCTTGTAAGTATATTGCATTGATTGATCAAATTGTCTAGAAAAGCAAAAAGGGAGAGATGTCGCAAAGCGGGAAGGTCGCATTGGGAGGGCACAGGAGCGGGAGTACCAGCGTATTAAACCAGGGGCTTAGCAAAGCGGAAGGCCACAACAAGGCGGAGGGAGGCTAGTCAGAGGCCAGAGGCTCTGCAGAGTCAATCGAAGATGATGTCAGCCATAGGAAGGATTCGCCTGACAAGCGGTGGGTTGGTCAACAGAAATCGTATGCTCAGGCAACGGCTTCTAAAACCCCCAATGGTTTATTCACTAAGGACCTGTTTTCGTTCGAGGATGAGTTGGACATCTCGGAGGAAATCCTCTCAAGTTTCATGGATTTCGAAAAGTTTACCCTAATCGATAAGTTTATTAGGGGTCGTCCCGATATGGAGACCATTCGCAGGTGGGCGACAAGAAAGTGGCGGACATCGGGTCACATGGAGTTGGTTGCCCTATCCCAAGGTTTTTTTGTAATTAGACTGAACAATGCAGAGGACTATTGTAGAATTCTGGCCGACGGTCCTTGGTTTTTGGGATGCAGGAGTCTCTTTCTCAGGAAGTGGGGGATGGACTTCAACCTTGAAACTTAGAATATTAACATTGCTCCAATTTGGGTTAGGCTCCCGAACCTCCCCATTTTTTTCTAGCATGAAAATGTTATCAGAGGCATTGCTCGCTCCATTGGGGAGTTAGTCACCATTGACCCTCCCACCCGAGCTCGAACCAGATTTGTCCAAGCTCGCTTCTATGTTTTTGCGGATTTGGAGGCGAACCTTTCATCCTCCATCACTCTGCGGTCTAGAGGGTCCTTTCTTCACAAGCAAGTCATTAACTACGAGAATAGGCCTGCCTACTGCCCTCAGTGTAGTTCTCAGGGGCATCTTCAGTCTAATTGTCCTCTTCAAAAGTCAGGGAAGAAGAAGGGGGATTCCTGCAACCCCTTGGAACATGGTGAAGGGCAATTGAAACACCCTGTTGCGATAAAGCCTATGTCATTAGATCCTTCTAGGGAACTCCTTGAATCTTCCATCCCTGATGAGGGATTCATCCTCCATTCAGGCACCACTCAGTGCGGTGTAAGCTCCCAACTAGAACATCAAGCAGAAAAGGAACAATCCCCCTCCCATACTCCAGCTCAGGCTGATTCACCAAAAATCCATAACCAAAACCCTCTCGAGGCCCAAAACCTGTTTGAAGATTACTTGCTGGGAAAGAGGGGCGAACAACCTGGCAATATTAGTCCTCGAAACACCAGGAGCCAAAAGCAAGGGGTGGATTTTTGTTGTGAAAGGAAGCAGGGGCGTCCTCCTAACAAAGAAAGGAGGGACAAGGAGATAGCAATAGATGTTGCAAATGGCACTCAACGACTGCTTTTTCAAGAAGATTCTGACTCCCTGGTGGGTGATTCACTTGTCCCAAAACCTCCCATCCAACAAGGAAAGGGAGGTAAGAAGTATCTTAAAATGTCCAGATGAAGGTCCTCTCATGGAATGTGAGAGGCCTTAACGGAGTGGCCAAACGCAGGGTGGTGGCCGATCTCCAGAAGAAGTCCAACCCCTCCATCCTTATTTTGCAAGAGACTAAGTCTGATGCTATTACTTCTGCCAAGGCTGCTAAGGCCATTTGGGCCAAGGGAAAATTCCTTTTCGATCCCGCAATTGGTTTCGCAAGCGAGCCTCATGGTACTGTGGGATCTTGACAGTGTCGAGGGCAGGCTTTTATCAGTTTCCAGCAGGATTATCAACGTTTTGTTTCATTCCAAAGTTGATAATTCCTCGTGGATTTTAACCAATGTTTACGCCTCAAACTCTGCTTCGAAGAGAGCAGAGATGTGGAAAGCTATTTCTTTGATGAGTGATAATTTTAGTGACTTTTCATGGGTTGTAAGAGGGGATTTCAACTGCCCTCTTCATCCTTCAAAAAAGAAGGGAGGCACTGAACTTCCCAGCTGTAGCTTGGAGGACTTCAGAGACTTCATATCTTCCAATAACCTGCTTGACATTGAACTCAAGGGGGTGTCCTTCACTTGGAGCAACAGGAGGATTGGGAGCAATCTTATCCAGGTCAAGCTTGACCGGTTCTTCATTTCCCATGAAGCTATTCCCTTCCTCGATGCTGCAACTCTTTCAGCTTTGCCAAGGATCGTGTCTGACCATAATCCCATTCTCCTAGAGGTCACTGACGGGCCTGGTTTTAAGACCCCCTTCAGATTCGAGTCCATGTGGATTTCCCACAAGGATTTTAGAGAGGTGGTGTCGGCTTGGTGGTAGGTGAAGGTGGCAGGTTCAGCATCCAAAAGACTGGCCCTAAAACTCAAGCTGATTAAAAAGAATTTGAAGTTGTGGAACAAGGAGGTTTTCGGCAACATTTTCGAGTCTAAAAAGTCCATTTCATAAAACTTGAAGATTCTGGAGGAGAAGATGGAGGTCGAAGGGTATTCTGAAGCCCTCAGAGAGGAGGAATGGAGCCTCCTGGTGGACTACCATTCCATTCTTGCTAAGGAGGAAACATTTTGGCATCAAAATTCCAGAGATCTCTAGTTGAAGCATGGAGACTCTAATTCAAAGTTTTTACATGCGTCTACCATGAGGCATAGGGGGGCCAATAAGATCAGGGAGGTGGTATGCAAGGATGGTCATACGACCAAGGAGATTGAGGAAATTCGTAGTGAAGATGTCGAGTTCTTCCAGGATCTGCTGGGTGTTCCTCCTGACAACGATCTCCAAGTCTAGAAATCCCTACTTGCTAACTTCCCCACCAAAGTTCCCCATGAGGTGAGTATTAAGCTCCTGGAACCATTTTCCCATTTTGAGATTAAGGAAGCTCTCTTCTCCATGCAACCAGATAAGGCCCCCGGGCTCGATGGTTTCCCCCCCCCAATTTTTCCAAGTTATGTGGGATGTTGTAGGGTCTGATGTCTGTGAAGCAATTCTGGAAATCCAAGCCTCTAGATCCATCCATCCGAAGCTCAACTCTACCTTTCTAGCTCTCATTCCCAAGACACCGCTCGTAAAGCTTCTCCGACTATCAGCCCATCGACTGTGCAATGTTTTCTACAAAATTCTTACCAAGACTATTGCCAATCGTCTGAGGTCCCTCCTCCCTTCCTTGGTTGGTCCTACTCAGGGAAGCACCATTAAGGGCAGAAACATCCTTGACGGTGTCATCACAATCCATGAGACCCTCCATTCTGCCCATTGTTCCAAAAATGTTGCGCTTTTCCTTAAGCTTGACATGAATAAAGCTTTTGACATAGTCGATAGGAGGTTTCCCTGTGTTGTCCTCTACAAGTTTGGCTTTCACCCTCATTGGATTGACCTAGTGAGCAGCTGCATTTCCACTCCTTCCTTTTTAGTTCTGATCAACAAGTCCCCTGTTGGGTTCTTCCAAAGTGCACGAGGCCTTAGACAAGGTGATCCTCTGTCTCCTATTTTGTTCATTCTTCTGGTCGAGGTTCTAAGTTGGTCCTTGAATGAAGCTCTCCACCGAAACAAGATTTTTGGCATTTTGCCCACTTCTAGAGTTGATCCTGTCACTCATCAACAATTTGTGGATGACACGCTCATTTCCACTGGAGCGTCTGTCACCCAGGCCAAGTCTATTAAGCGCATTTTGATCCGGTATGAGAAGGTTGCTGGCCAAAAAGTCAATTATATCAAGAGCCAAATTTATTTTATTAATACTCCATTGCGTAGGCAAATTCACATTGCCAAAATTCTTGAATGCACTATTGATTCCCTGCCTACAACTTATTTGGGGTTACCTCTGGCCTGTAATGGACGTGCTGACAAAAACATGTGGAACATGATCCTGGAACGGCTTCACAAGAAACTCAACACCTGGAAAGGCAAACTTTTGTCGCAAGCTGGGAAGGCCACCCTTACCAAAGCCTGCCTTCAAGGAATTCCCACTTATTTCATGTTTGTTTTCCTGCTTCTTGTGTCGATTCATTCCAATATTGAGAAGATACAGAGGAATTTTCTTTGGTCTGGCAGTGAAGAAAGATCCAGATTTCCTCTTATGGCCTGGGACAAGGTTTGCCTGCGAAAAGATCAAGGTGGCATGGGAATGAGAAGATCCAGACTCATGAACACGGCTTTGATTGCCAAACATGCTTGGAGGATCCTTACTAATGAACCGACGGAGTGGGTCAAGCTGGTTAAAAGGAAGTATCTTGGCCGAAATTCTCTATTTGAAGCTGTGCCTCCACCTGAAGCTTTTGCTTTTTGGAAAACTGTGCTTTAGGCCCGTTCGTTGATTAGCAGGGGAGCTCATTGGATCTTGGGTGATGGATCCTCTATCCTTTTCTGGAGAGACAAGTGGGCTACAAATGAAGCTCTCGAATTGAAAGTGGACCTGGCTGGTCTGAGGGCCCAGATCGATCCAAACTTTCAACTCAAGGTGGCAAAATTCATTGACCGGAGTTCTCTTCCCCCTTGGTGGAAACTTCTGGTTGTTGATGGCTTTAAAAATGAGTTGGTTTTTTTGTCTAGTGTCCTTCAATCTGTTTTAATTCCTTCGGTCATAAGGGAGGACAGAATTATTTGGCGCAGCACGCAAGATGATTGTTTTTTTGTCAAGTCCGCCTATGACCTTCTTACGTGTGAGGTTGCCTTGGATCTCCGGTGGAAGGCAATTTGGAGGAAAGGGATTATTCCTAAGGTGAACTACTTTGCTTGGATTTCCTTTCATAATAAAGCCCTAACCATAGATAATCTGCACAAGAGAGGCTTTGTAATTCCCAACAGGTGCTATCTATGCTTAGCTAATTGTGAATCATCGGACCACTTATTCTTACACTGTCCCTTTTCCCACTCGATCCTCAACTTTGTGTTGTCCTCCTTCCAAATCCTTTGGTGCACTCCCCGATCCCTCAAAGACGCTTTCCTCCAATGGCCCAATCCCTTCAAGAATCCCAAACTCTGCTTTCTTGTTGAAGCCTCCTTCCACCATTCCATCTGGCAAATTTGGCTTGAGAGAAATGTTAGATTCTTTGGCAAGACCCCTAGGGTGGCACCCTCTGTCGCCCAGAGAGCCTTATCTTTTGCCGTCGAGAATTCAAAAATTATTCCCAGTTCTCGTCCTCACCTTCCTGGGGAAGAAATTATTTTCAAAAGGTTGGACCTGTGCCCATCTTCCAAGGTTGGTTCTGTGACTGGTCGTAGGAATGCCACTTGGACCGCGCCTCCTATGGGGTGGATCAAACTTAATTTTGATGGGGCTGCTAAAGGCAACCCGGGGCCCGTCGGATCCGGAGGTGTGGTTAGAGACCATAATGGTGAGCTGATTCTGGCTTACTGTGAAGATTTGGGCTCTCAGACGAATCATTTTGCTGAAGCTCGAGGTGTGTTGAAAGGCTTGTAGGTCCTATCGGATGATCCTAGGCCTCTAATTATTGAAGGCGAATCTATTAACATTATCAACTACCTCCGTGGCTCCAAAGACCCGTCCTGGCGGGTCTTAAACATCATTCTCGAGGCTAGAATGCTTCTTTCTCAATGTGTCAGGTGGGAGGCGGGGCACATCTTCAGAGAAGGTAACCGGGTGGCAGACCACTTGGCCAACAAAGGACTTATGACCACGTGTTCGGTGGTTTGGCGATCTCGTTTTCCATCTGAGGTATATAGCTTGGCCAGGGCAGATTTTTCCTCATGATGTTTCATCAGTGTCAAGTGTTTTCTCCTGATGTTTTTGTGGGTCGGGTTGCGGGCCCCTCTAACCTCACCATTCGCACTCCTTTCTTCAAAGATGGTTGTTTCCATGTTTCCAAGGTTCATGAGGATCAGGAGGATCCCGAATAGCTTCCCCTTTGCTTGGATGGTTTTGTTTGTTTATTGTCTTGTTTATCTGGCTATATTTTTTGTTTGAATGTCTTTCGTAACCAGAATATTCAGGATTGTCTGCCTCATTTGGTGCCTTCGAGCAATTAGCAACTCCTTGTTTTTTCTTCAATCTGGTTTACTTACCTAGCCACGTGGCATGAAACGTCATCTAGCAAGGCTAATTTTGTATATAAGGTTTTGGGATCCTCTATAAAAATCCACTGTTAATTTATTATAATAATTACCAAAAAAAAAAAGTATATTGCATTGATTAGGGAGGATCGATACCAAGGATATTCTAAAGGGAATCAAAGAGATCAGAGTAATAAATTAGGGTATGTTGCACAATAAAAATCTGTACACAGGAATCTTATGGCAAATCACATATGTCTATTATCAAGTAATGAGGATTCCAATAAGGACTTAGAACCTATGACAATAAATGCATGTTGTGACATAAAATAAAAATATATAAAGTGCAGTTCATATGATTTGAGTATAGTTCATGATTGGTCAAAAAAAGCTTATGTTGTCAAAGTTGATGATGATAGAGATTCAAATAATGATAGGGACAATGATGTTCAAAGTTGTGTTGATGTTGATAGAGATCAATTTGATGATTATTTTGGTTATTTTAAAAGGATCAAAATTGTTAAATAAAATGGGATATAAAGACACATGTTTGGGAAAACATGGACAAGGAATGAAAGAGCCAATTGTACTAGAAATAAGATCAAAATATCAAGGTCTTGGATATACAAGACATACCAGCACTAGTGAATCAACAACTAAATTCATGACAGAAAACAATGACATCAAATTAGTGACAAAGATTGATAGAATCAATAACAATGAAGGACAAACAAGAAAAAAATGAATAAAAAAAAGAAAAAATATTTCTATAACAAGGAATAGATGTAATCATTGTGGTAGATATGGACATAAGATAGAGAAATGTTGGAATCTTCATTGTTGTGAAACTTGTGGAGGACATAATCATTCTAAAAAATATTGTGTATATAAAGAGAAGGAAAATCAAAAATTAAAAATGGATTGTGGATGGATAAGTATGAATGAATGGAATAATATGAAAAGAATGTTGTATGGTTTCTATAGAAGGAAACCAAGTGTGAGAATTAAAAGAATGATGTTGGTATTATCATAAAAAAATGTGAAATGAATGATTATGACCCAAACATAGCTTGGAAGATGATCTATAGTGAAAGCACCTATAGTGATGATCCTACAAATATGATAGTCTTATGAATGTTCTAGTGGATGATCTAGAGACAATGATAATATAGAGGTAACTCGAAGGTAAAGTTCTAGAGGCAGTGATCTAGTGGGAGTGACCCAAAGAAAGTGACCTAGAGGCAGACCCAGTGGTAGTGATCCAGAGGTAGAGATCCAAAGGTGACTCATACACTAATCTAGAGGTAGACATAGATAATTTATAAAGAAATACCTAATGAAGGTTGCATATATCCAACCATGCCAAAGTTAGAGTTGAAGAATGAAGAAAAAGAAGAATTAGAGAATGAAGGCAAAAAGCCTTCTTACCAAATAATGTAATACCAAGGGATGTTGGAAGTATTACATTATTTGGTCCCTTGTAAATAATATTTTGGTAGTTGATTCATATTTTATATAATGTATATGTCAATACGAGAGAAAGTGCAAGGTGTCAAGATAGAGAATGAAGAGTCACATTGACATGAGACGATGAGAGTTTTGTCTTTATGAGAGGAATATGAAAGGAAGCATCTCCCAAATGTTTGGGGAGAACAATAGTTAGAGTATTGAAAAAGTCTTGTAAAATTTATATTGGAGACAAAGCTCCATGCAATGTAATCAATCTAAATCATTATTGTAATCTTTTGATATTATGTATATTTGAGTATATTTATGAGACATTGTTGTTATTTTGATTAGTGGCATTTATTTGATTTATACTTGATCCTAGATAAAGCTTTATGTGAGTTGGTCTACCTACAAAGCTATCAATTTTTATTAATTGGTCATATAAATAAGTTAATTAAGTCTAATTGAACATCAAGCTTGATCACTTATTCAAATCCTATGAGATAAGTTAGGTGTACATCTTCGAAGATCTTGTAATTCAAACTAAGAGTATTAGACTAGGCCTATGACCCAGAAAATATTTCCATACTCTTTCACATCATTTACCACACTATTATGATATTTCAATAAAACATATGATGGTGTTAAAACAAGTATATAAATAATCTATCAATATATAAACCTATGGCCCCATGAATGTTAAAACTACTTTATTTTACTTTTGAGTGTTCAAGTTTTTAACTACTCAATCTCATTAATCATTTTTTAAAAATTGGTTATATGCTAATGGGATCTTGAATTAGTGGTGGAGAAATATGATGATGTAGCCACACTAAGGTTAAAATCATGATGACACCAAATAGGCTATATAACTCGATGTAACTGAGTTGATATAAAAAGGAAAGGGAAACCCTTTCAAAACCCTACTTTTCAAACTTTTTTTATGGTTATATGGGATTAAAGCAAGTTTGTCTATACCACGTAATGATTGCATCACTACAATATTTCAACAAATCACATAGTGCTACTTGACACTCATGCAAATATTAGGACAAACTTGAGTCTTCATCTTAAACGTCTACATTTTTAATTATATTAACTCACACCAATTGATTATTAATTAATATTATAATTTAAAAAAATATTAAAATTTGTAATACCTTAAATGTGTGCAAACCATTCAACCCCAACCTCTTATACAATCTTTATAATTGAATTTTGAAAATGTTTTAAACATTTACGTTAGAGCATTTAACAAGAAGAGGCCTAGGTTCAAACCTTAGGGGCATGTCTGTTTGCAAAGGTAGTAGTCTAACCTGAATCCGCTGAATGCGTGCAAGCCCAACAACATTGATACAATTCTTGAGTAATCAATGATCACCCCCCACATCAAGTTAATAACAATGAGGTGGAATAGGGGTTATAGGAGGTAACCCCAAGATTTGAACATTCGAGTCAACAACAACGAGGTGGAATAGGGGTTATAGGGAGCAGCCCCAATATTTGAACCTTGCTTTGTAGTAGAAAAATATTTTGGGTGTAACTGATTCCCCTATGTATAAAAAAACATGCACTTTAATAAAGTAGTTATAAGATAATCCTCGGGAGTACAGGGCAACGATTCGGACTTTAGCTTTTCTTTGAGAGGTTCAAGGTTCAAACCGTGACGTGAGTGAGTGTGTGAGGGGGTGGGTGTGTGGTGGCTGTGTGTTAAATCATAGCTCTCAACTTTACGAGGAGTCATAGTTTAAAGGAGATTGCTTAGCCTTGTGCGTTGGTCGTAGGGATTTATCATACTAACCAAATAAAAAAAAGTAATCGTAAGCTAAAATAAATAACAAAATTACACAAAGAAATCATAATAAATTAATATTATATATTTCAAATTAGCTACATTGACAATAGACCATGTAAATATACTACAACATAGGAAAATTATATTACCACAATACATAAAAAAACTCATGAACTTCTAAATCAAATGTTTTTGCCTTGAATTTTTTATTTATTAAATTGATTATTTGAAATTGTAATATGTGTCATTCCTATCTCATCATAGACCAATAGTAGTATTTTTTTAAAAATTGGTTATATGGTATTGAAATAGGTTCCACCCATATTACATCATCACCACATAGTAGTATTATAACAAAGTTGGGATATTATTCATGTATCGCTTGACCCTTTCAATTATTTATTTATTTTATTGATTATATGAAATTGTAACATGTGCCATTCATATCTCATCATGGACCAACATCCATGTATCACTTGATCCTTTGAGTTATTTATTTATTAAATTGATTATATGAATTTGTCACATGTGCCATTCATATCTCATCATGGACCAATAGTAATATATATTTTTTAAATTGGTTATCTGGGATTGAAATGGGTTCCATCCATATTACATAATTACCACACAATGGTATTATAACAAAGTTTGGATATTATCCATGTATCGATTGACAAGATTCAAACCTTGATTTTCTCCTTAAATGTTGAGGAATATAATCAGTTGAGCCAATGGTACTTAATTTTACATCATCACCAATAATACTATAAGAAAGCTTGGATACTATCCATGTATCACTTTACAAGATTCGAACTTGGGTCTCCTCCTTGAATGTTGAGGAATCTAAGTGGTTGAGCTAATGCTACTTGATTTTACATCATCACCACATAGTGGTATTATAATAAAACTTTGATATTATCCATGTATCGTTTGAAAAGATTAGATTCGAACCTTGGTCTCCTCCTTGAATGTTGAGGAATCTAATTGGTTGAGCTAATTCTATCCTCCTTGAATGTTGAAGAATCTAATCGGTTGAGCTAATGCTACTTGATTGGATCAATAAAAGTTTTTTTCTTCTCGGGTTATATGGGATTGAAATGAATCCCATCTATAATACATCATCACCATATAGTGGTATTATAATAAAGCTTAGATATTACCCATGTATTAAGCTTCAAACATGGGAACATGGGTCTCTATCTAACCGATTGAGCTAATGCCACTTGATTGGACCAACAATAGTATTATAAGTTATGCATATATAATTTTTAAAAAGATTTATCCCCAAGGGTTAGGTGGATTGGTAAGACTTTATGCACTTACCAAAAGGAGATCTAGGTTCAACCTTGGGGGCATGCCCAATCTAGGGCAAAGGTAGTAGTCTAACTTGAATCTACTGAGTACACGCCAACTTGAAAATAATGATACCAACCCTAAGCCACCAAAGGTCTCCCTCACTCTGGGTCGTGTTTACCGATGAGAGGCAGGGGTTATAGAGGCAACTTCAATGATTTTACTTGTGTTCAGTGTTGGACATTTTGAGTCCATAAAGTTGTCATTGATGTCAAGGCATGTGGTTGTCATTAATACCAAGAAGTGAACCACAATTGATGCCAAAAGGTCAAAAGGAGCAATGCAAAGGTTGATGGCAAAAGAGCTTCATAATATTTATTTCTGATATTATAGGAAGCATAAGTAAAAGGTTTTATTAAAAACCATGGCTTGGAAAAATAAAAGGTTTTATTAAAAACCATGGATTGACAAAATAAAAGGTTTTTCATAAAAATCCAAGGAGGCTTTTTATTCCAAATTAAAAAGTCTAAGGAAGGTTTAAATATTTAATTTATAAATATTTAAATTCAAATTGAATTTAAATTTTATAAATAAATATTTATTTATTCAAAATAGAAAAACCCTAAATCTATGTCGACGTCCAAGTTGAAGATTACCTTCACCGACGTATTGGAAGAAACAACAAAGCAATATAAATATTGCCTTTGCTAAGGCAAAAGATATATGCATTCTGAATTTGAAAAACATGGTAAGGAAGAAAATTTGTGTGCTGCGAAAATTCGAATTTCCGAAAGTTTAAAAAAACATGGTACATAGCTTCTCGCACCATCTAGTCGCTAGCTCAGGTGACATTTGGCTTGGCTCTTGTGGAAGGAAGGTTACGGGTTCGAAACCCGACGACAACAAAGTTTTGAAGCCCTTTTGGTTTTTCATTTTCAACGGCAACGAAAAGGAGAATAGAGTGCTTGGGCACTCTAGCTCACACGTGAACGCTGGCTCACGTGGCAGCCAAGGCCGCGGCTAGAGCACTTGAGAGACAACGTCGTGGGTTCAAAACCCACTAAGGGCAAAGGTACATTTTTTATTTATTTTTGGTTGCCCTAAGGTTGTTGGAAGAATATTGGGAGGTATAAGGTAGTAATTAAAAGTGGATTATTTACTTATAAGTTAAAGTGATTTTGGGCATGGTAAAAAGTGATTTTTTGATAAAGGTAATTAATTTTTACCTTAGAAGAATAAATTGCATTATTTTATAAATTATTTTATTTGATAAGTGCAATTTAAGAGAGGAGTTATAAGTAGAAATTGTATTATATTTTATTAGAGGGTCTTTGATGAAAATTATGATGTTGAAATTTATTATTGAAATTGAGCAATAAGGTGTATTTGGGATTTGGGATTTAATTTATCTTTGTGTTTAAGGTAAATTGTGAAAAGTGTTAGGGTGATAATTCTTGTCATCTAACCCTTTGTACTTGGCAAAAAAAAATTGTGATATTTGATCTAGGCTTTTGAAGGTCATTCTACATCACAAAAGAAGGTATATGCATATTATTCCTTGGTTGAGTTGATTGGTTGGTTTTCTGGAAAACAACTTTGGAGTGAAAAGGACTTAATTAGGTTTCCTTATTGAGTGTGTTGAGTTAATGCTTCAAGGTTTTCTTGAATAAAGAGTTGTTAAAATATTGTTTTATAAACATTGTTGTTGAAGCCATTGGTTAAGTGAGGAACTTGAATTAGGGTTTGAAAATACCATGAGTATCATTGTTATGTGAAGATTATTTTATAAGCATTGTTGTAAACATTTTGAGTGAGTAATTGAGTGAAGAACTTGAACTAGGGTTTGAAAAGAACATGAGTATCATTGTTATGTGAGATTGGTTGATAAGCATTGTTGGAAACATTTTGAGTGAGTATTTATATGCTTGGACTAGGGTTTATGAGAAAGGATTATTTCATTGAGTGATTGGTTGAGTTGGTTGAGCCTAGTCAAGTGGATGCGTGAGTTTATTGTTTAAGTTCTATGAAAAAATTATTCTATATTTTGAATTGATTTGAGAAAGAGATTGAGAGTTGATGAGTGTGAAACATATTGAGTCTCTAACAATTCTCTATATGTTTCTATGATAAAAGAGAGATTGGAAGTGATTGAGAGTTTTTGAATGTGAAGCATATTGAGTCTCTAACAATTCTTTGTATGTTTCAAAAAGTGATTGAAAGTGATTGAGTATTACGGTGAATGTGAAGCATATTGAGTCTCTAACAATTCTTTATATGTTTCTAAGAGAGTGATTGAAAGTGATCGAGCATTGTGATGAATGTAGAGCATATTGAGTCTCTAACAATTCTCTTTATGTTTCTATGAAATTGGACAAGTTCTAGTGTGGACTTGTTGAGCATATTTGAGGTAAGTCTTTGAGAAGACTTGTGGACAGATTTGGGTAAGCTTTTGTGAAAGCTTACAATACAGATTGAGAGCAGATTTGAATAAGTTCTAGTGAGGACTTATTGAGCAGATTTGGACAAGTTCTAGAGAGGACTTGTGGACAGATTAGTGTGAGCTTTTGTGGAAGCTTACAAGGCAGATCCAACAAAGTTGATTTGAGATTGAGTCAAGCTTTGTGTTAAGGCTTGAAGACAGAGATCGAGGATAGATTTGTGCTAGATCTGAAGACTATGTTTAGTGCATATCAGAGGACAAATATTAAAGACAAATTTGTGCTAGATCGAAGGACTATGTTTAGTACAGATTCGAGGATAGAGTTTGGTGCAGATTTGAGGATAGGTTTGTGCCAGACCAGAGATAGAGATTGAGTATATTTGTGCTAGAACGAAGGACTGTGTTTAGTACATATTTAAGATAGAGCTTTGAAGGTGAGAGCATAAAATACGACAATCTCTAGTGGATAGAGATCCATTAGCCAAGGTAGTGAGGATAGGTGTCTTCAGTGGATAGAGATCCATTAGCCAAAGCAGTGGGGGTAACAGTTATTCTAGAAGATCACCAACCAAAGCTAAGGAGAAAGGAGTTCTCTTGTGGATAGAGATCCACAAGCTTGAAAAGGGATTGGTGTCTCTTTTGGACAGAGGTTCATAAACATTATAATAGGGAAAGGATTCCCAAGAGATCGATTGAGAAAATTTTAGTGAAAGACTTTCTCCGTGGAGTAGCCCACATTGGGTGAACCACGTAAAATTGGTCTCTATTGTGTATGGTGATTTGTGCATTGCTTTAATTACTCTGTTGATATTGCTATCTTTACATTGCATAATATTGATTGAAAAAAAAGTAAGAAGTGGTCTTATACTGTTCACCCCCCTTTCAATATAAGCTTGTGTTCTTCATTCAAAGGTAGAAACCTTGGGGATGATGTTTGTCTACTGAGTTGTTAAAGATGAAAGGATGTTATTAATTCTTATGATAAAAAAAATTTAATAAATTTTTAACATAAATATCTTTTGTGAAAATCATTTTTTTAATTACATATCATTTTTAACAAGATTTCAACATAAATCTCATTTTTTAAAATCAAAACAATTTAACCATTCAATTAAACTCATGCCATTTAATTTAAACTTTATTGTTATTAATCAGTCCCAATCTCAACCAAACCTTAGTTATGAGCGAAAAATGTTAGCCATGAAAAAATCAAAGATTTTAATTTATTTTGCTCTTTAACAACACTTGATTCTAATGCAGATTTGTTTAGCTAATTTGAACCATTGTAGAAATATGGCTTAGGAGATTGGTTTCCAATGCAAATATTTTTTTACTATTGTGAACAGGTAAACAACCATTGTAGAAATATGGTTTAGAGATTTGGTTTCAATGTAAATCTTTTTTAGTGTTGTAAACAAGTGTTCTTATCAACTAAGATTAAGAGGAGTCTTACCTTAACTTGTATAAAAAACTTTGTTTTAATATAAAATTTTCAAATTCTTTTTAAAAACAACCCTTAATTCTAAATTTTATGTGTATATAAAAGATATTAATTTAAATAAAATTAATACATAATATAATGCTTTGACTTTGACTTTAAATTTTTTTAATGACCACACAACCATCCCTCACACAACCATCCACACCACGATTTGAACCTTGAGTCTTTCAAAGAAGAGTCAAAGTTCAAACCGTTGCACTGTCCCCGAGACGACTTTGAACTCTCTTTTAAAAGACCTAGTATCAAATCATCGCTGCTTTACATGTATAAATGAGAGTATTATAAATATTTGTATAAGTGTGCATATTTAAAAAATAATAATAGATAGATATATAGTCTAAATGATGATTTATATCATTAAATGTGCTAAATTGTTGTTCGATTTATTATTTTTTTAACTATAAACAGAGAATGCTTGAGTTTTTCGGATATCCGTAACAAATATAAAAGAATATATAACAAAGTTATTTGAAGACAATAAAATAAAAAAATTGAAAAATTGCTAACCTAAACAGGTAATAAAAGGAAGAAAAGGAACAACCTACTCATGATAATAATCATATGATTTGTTTCCATATTTGAAAGTCCAATAAATCATATTTTAGTTCTAACAAAAGTTATTAAAATCTCTCATTTCATTTCAACTAAAAGAATTCGATTTTTTTTTGGTTACATAGATGAATTGGTTACAATCACAATTTTTAGTAACTGGACTGTCAGGGTTCAAACTATCAGCGAAGGCTTTCAACACACGCACCTCGTTAATGGTAACCCCGTTTCGTTAATGGTAACCCGACGTGAGATGGGGACCGTCGGATGCACAGGATTCACACCGTCTTCGTTAGTCTAGTTCAACACGTGGTATGAGGGGGGACTACCGCAATTTTTAAGTCGGATGCATAGGATTCGCACCGTCTTCGTTAGTCTAGTTCAACACGTGGTATGAGGGGGGACTACCGCAATTTTTAAGTAATGGTAACCCGACGTGAGATGGGAACCGCCGAACGCACAGGGTTTGCACCGTCTTCTTCAGTCTGGTTCAACACATGGTATGAGGTGGTATGACGGGGGATTGTCGGAGAAGCAAGAAACAAATCACCGACATTAGTCACATTAGTCAGGTGCATAAATGAATTGGTTACAATCACAATTTTTAGTAATTGTCAGTGCAACTGGCAGGGTTCAAACTATCAACGAAGGCTTCCAACACATCCACCGTCTCGTTAATGGTAACCCGATGTGAGATGGGGACCGTCGGACGCACAGGGTTCGCACCGTCTTCGTTAGTCTGGTTCAACACGTGGTATGAGGGGGGACTGCCACAATTTTTAGTAATGGTAACCCGATGTGAGATGGGGACCGCCAAACGCACAGGGTTTTCACCGTCTTCTTCAGTCTGGTTCAACATGTGGTATGAGGTGGTATGACGGGGGATTGCCGGAGAAGCAAGAAACAAATCACCGTCATTAGTCACATTAGTTAGGTGCATAGATGAATTGGTTACAATCACAATTTTTAGTAACTATCAGTGCAACTGGCAGGGTTCAAACTATCAGCGAAGGCTTTCAACACACGCACCGTCTCGTTAATGGTAACCCCATTTCGTTAATGGTAACCCGACGTGAGATGGGGACCGTCGGACGCACAGGGTTCGCACCGTCTTCGTTAGTCTGGTTCAACACATGGTATGAGGGGGGACTGCCACAATTTTTAGTAATGGTAACCCGACATGAGATGGGGACCACCAAACACACAGGGTTTGCACCGTCTTCTTCAGTCTGGTTCAACACGTGGCATGAGGTGGTATGACGGGGGATTGCCGGAGAAGCAAGAAACAAATCACCGTCATTAGTCACATTAGTCAAGTGCATAGATGAATTGGTTACAATCACAATTTTTAGTAACTGTCAGTGCAACTGGCAGGGTTCAAACTATCAACGAAGGCTTTCAACACACACCGTCTCGTTAATGGTAACCCCGTTTCGTTAATGGTAACCCGACGTGAGATGGGGACCGTTGGACGCACAGGGTTCACACCGTCTTCGTTAGTCTGGTTCAACACGTGGTATGAGGGGGGACTGCCGCAATTTTTAGTAATGGTAACCCGACGTGAGATGGGGACCACCGAACGCACAGGGTTTGTACCGTCTTCTTCAATCTAGTTCAACACGTGGTATGAGGTGGTATGACGGGGGATTGTCAGAGAAGCAAAAAACAAATCACCGTCATTAGTCACATTAATCAGGTGCAACACGTAGAGGAATCGGATTAGACTACTGACTATGTATGAATATACCCGTAGGATTGGAACCTAAGTCTCTTTTCGATAAACATCCTAACTTACCAATCCACCTAAACCCACGGACTAAAAAAATTCAATTTGCGGAGTATCCACCTAAACCCACGGACTAAAAAAATTCAATTTGCGGAGTATCCACCTAAACCCACGGACTAAAAAAATTCAATTTGCGGAGTATATCTCCCTCGTGGCTTCTTAGCTTTCACATTATATATTTTGTCTATTAGGTATATTCTTGTTCTTAACCGACCTAATAGGACCCGCTCTTATTTTTAACCGAAGAATATCTTCGTAGATATTTTCCAAGGGAGTTTGCATGGTCCCTAGGGTTTAAGCTCTTCCTCCGCTCTTTTCAGTCGTTCGTTTCTCTCCTTAAAAGCCCCAGTAGAGGAGGGTTTTAAGGGTTTCAAGGGTTTCGATCTTTTCATCGAAACCTTTACCAGTTCTCTTCGAATACAAAATAGACCGAAAAATTCAGAAAAATGGGCTCGAGGACGACCTCAATAATGCGAGCCCTGCAAGGTGGGGGAGCGTTCAGGCGTTGCGTCTCGTCGCCCGTACTTTTTGCTAGGAATGGTGCGGCTTTTAGTAGGAAGTTGGCCATAAATCCTTCCTCCCCAGTGTCCTGGGGTTTTGTGAGGAGAATTTCGCTGCTCCGCAGTCTGAAGACCGCAAATGTCAGCGGCGCGGATGTAGGTGGGCTGAGGAGGTTTTATTCTAATGTCGGGGCTTTCGGGCCGAGAGCGGCTGCGCCGGCCCTGGCGGAGTTCGCTGTAGCGGAGGACGAACGCTTTGGCGGCTTTGCGGCGGAGGCCGACGACGGGCTGGAAATCGCAAAGCTCGACATTGACGAGGAAATTATCGGAGCTCTTGCTCGCAAGGGGATTTCCAAATTGTTTCCTATACAGGTAAGATTTAAAAGAAGAGAAAAATTCATGTCCGGTCTAATCATTAATGTTTTCGTTGGTGAGGGCGTGAAGTTGGAAGAAGAGCTGAAATGATCATATTTTTTTCACGCCGTATTGATTTTGTAACTTTTTTTTTTTAAAATTGGCACCTTAGTACAATATTTTGGAAATTGTTCCTATATCATTTGACCCCTGCCCTGAAAGTCGCACTTATTTAACCAGTTGAGCTCCATTACTATTAAATTAATTTTATCCATTAAGGAGTCCGAAAGTCCGAAGAAGATTGAAAACATTTGTTTGGTTTTCTTATTTTTGTATTTTTCTTGTTTTTTATTTTTCAAGATGAGGGCCTGGAATTGGAAGAATCATATATTTACTGTAACATTAAGCATGAGAAGAGTTTGATACATTTGATTATTTGTTTTTCGTATTATTTTATGGAAAATACAGCATTAATGGTAGTATATAGCAGAGATTTAATTTTACTGTTTGTAAATTTTTGTTGAATCGGAACGAATTAAAACTTTTCTGGTAGTAAAGAACAGGATAGGGGTTGATTAATGTACGATTAAATCCGCATTATACTGGAGGTTCCATGTTATTATTATGATGAAAAATTTCCTTGTTGAGGGTGTGTTTGGTTGGAATGAATTAGAGTCTTTCTGCAAGTTTAATAATAAAAAAAAGCCTTTTCGGGTTTAATTATAATGTTTTCCTTGCCGAAGGCATTAATGTGGAAGAAGAGTTGAAGTCATCATATATATATATATATATATATAGGCAGCACACACATTTGGATGCATATTTTATTCTGAAAATTAGGGAAACACTTTATCTACGAATGCAAATCTTATAATAATATGTGGCATAGCTATGCTGATACATTGTCTGAATTGTTTAAAAAAAAATATAAAAGATAGGCCAATTTATGAACAAGGTCAATAGCAAAAAGTCAGTACTCAGAAAGAGACAATCACGATTCAACTTCATTTTTTGTTTTTTCATAAACTCATTTGCAATTGAGCCAGTAAATTATCTTTTGTATTTTCATTTGCATCGACAATTACTTTGAGGATGGAAATGCCAAAATTCACTTGTACCTTGAATGATGATGAACCTTCAAAGGAAGGATTTTTCTTCTGGAGGAGGGGTTAGCATCCATAAAAATATGCCCAGTTGAGGTGTGAAGTGACTATGTTCCTTATCTATACACATTATTGGTTTTGGTGATGGAAGTAGCTTGTCTTCAATCTCTGATAAACAAAGTATCTTTCAAGAGTACAAATGTGATGTTTTGATTTCCAGCGAAGTTATTTGCAGCCAAATATGATGACAACTTGTTCAATTAATTATCTGTTGCATCTGCGCTGATACTTCCTTAATAGTTAGGAATGTCAAAATTCACTTGTATCTTCAGTGGTAACAGGCCTTTAAAAAGGACCTTCCTGTTGAAAGAGGGTGATCACAGCTTGGACTTGTGGAAGAATTTGTGCAATTTTTTTTTTTAATTGGTTATTTGGGATTGAAATGGTCCTCACCTGTATTACAGTATTAACAGCTTGGTAATTATGCATGTATCCCTCGGCAAGAATCGAACATCAGTCTTTGAAAGCTGGGGAATGTAACTGGTTGAGCTAATACCATTTAAAAAGAATTTGTGCAAATTGGTTAAGCATCTTATTCGTCTATTTCTCCAATGCGCTGTTCAACATTACCATAAAAGCTATATTTATTCACAAAATAAATTCTGGATGTTATGTTAATTAGTAGGAAACAAAGTTATGTTTTGGTTAAATTATGGATGTTATGATTGCTTAGTTGCATTTTTAAGTTTGTGTTCTTATGCTACTGTTGTGCATTTTTTTGTTTGTTTTCAATTTGTTTTATGGGATTGAAACGGGTTCCACCTGTATTACATTATGATCACATAGTGGTATTACAATAGCTTGAATATCATCCATGTATTGCTTGGCAAGATTCAAACCTGGGTCTTGTCCTTAAATGTTGAAGAATCTAACTGGTTGAGCTGATACCATTTGATAGTGTGCATGTAGTTTTAGTTTAGGTTGAGAATTATAGGTTATTGCAGAGTATCTTTTTTTTTATGTTATATTTTTGGCCAAATTGCTCTATTAATGGAGATGATGCCAAGTTGATTTGAACTTCTTTGCTACGACAGCAGGAATAAAGCAAGAAAGGACCATTGGGATTCAAATGAACATTCTTTCACAATAGCATGAAGGAGGTAGAAAATTTAATAAGTTATCCACAAAATATGTTCTCTTGAGAAGTTAAGGAAGTTAAATTATTTGAATAATTGATGTGAATTCTAAGATATGTAGTGCTCTAAAGTGTCATTGCTTCTTGTCTTAAAAGTGTCATTTTTTCAATTGGTTATATGGGATTGAAATGGGCCCCCACCACATAGTGGTATTACAACAAAGCTTGGATATTATTCATGTATCGCTTGACAAGATTTGAACCTTGGTCTCCTCCTTGAACGTTGAGGAATCTAACCAATTGAGTTAATGCCCATTTGATTTGTCTTAAAAGTGTTATTATTCTTTTCATTTATTTGGTTAATCAACATTGTAATGTCTAATTCCATTCGTAAAGCATGGATATGGCTAATGTATTAATACTAGATGTTTGAAATCCTGTTTTGCCAAGTATTCTAACACTGTAAAAAACTAACATTGTGGATGCGGTATGTATCAGGAACTTGAATTCTTTCTAAGTTCTTTAGTCCTCATTTTATTTATTTTTTTTGCATATAGAAAGCAGTTTTGGAACCAGCAATGCAAGGGCGTGACATGATTGGTCGAGCCAGAACAGGAACTGGAAAGACTCTAGCATTTGGAATTCCCATTTTGAATAGAATCATTCAGCACAACCGCAAAAATGGGTATGTACTTGCCATGGAGCTGATCTTCTTTTCCTTGTCTAACTACTTAAGAAATAAAATGGTAGCATTAACGAATTGACTTTTAGTTGGTGTAATAGGTGCTTGGTTACAAAATCCATATTCTTGTTATATTCTGAGTCATTTATGTTTTGTTTCTGCCATAAAAACAATGGTGCTTTTACAGGCGTGGCTATCATCCTCTGGCTTTAGTTTTGGCGCCGACACGTGAGCTTGCACGCCAAGTGGAAAAAGAATTCATGGAAACTGCACCATGTCTAGATACACTTTGTTGTTATGGTGGAGTACCCATATATAGCCAAATAAATATACTTCGAAGGGGCTTAGATGTGGTTGTTGGCACTCCTGGTCGTGTTATTGATTTAATCAATCGTGGTTCATTAATTTTGTCGGATGTCCAATTCATTGTGTTGGACGAGGCTGATCAGATGCTTGCTGTGGGCTTTGATGAGGATGTTGAGACTATTATGGAGAGGCTACCCAAAAATCGACAAAGCATGCTGTTTTCTGCTACATTGCCTGATTGGGTGCAAAAGCTTTCAAGGAAATATTTGGCTAAGCCAATGCTTATTGACCTTGTAAGTTGTAGACAAGCTGTGTTTGGGAATCCAAGTTCTGCAATGCTCTTATTTGTTTTACATTAACAATGATGCTTTATCCTAGATTGCAATATCAATAAAAGTGCATTTCAAGTATTAAGATCTGGTGGAAGTGTGTCAATTTTGTGAAGTAAATATTATTTACTTTTTATTTTCTTAGATTTTAGTCCTTTTCTTTTTGTTTTTTAAATCATTTTATATTCCAAAATAGATATTTGCTCTAACCTGAATATGGATACAGGTTGGTGATTCAACTCAGAAGTTGGCCGATGGAATTACACTTTATTCTATAGCTGCATCGACTTATGGCAAGCGTTCCATTCTCAGCCCACTAATAACTGTATGGTGCTTAACTTATTGAAGCTTTTGTGTTTATTTTGTGCTGCACAATTCTTTGAGAGCAAATTATATTTACTCTAGGTTATTTCGCCTGCACATTTTATGTGTGGCCATGGAGTGCTTGCCATTTTACAAAGAAAATGCTCTGTTATTTCTTGTCCTACTAATGTTTTTTTTTTCTCAGTCCACTAATAACTGTATGGTGCTTAACTTATTGAAGCTTTTGAGTTTATTTTGTGCTGCACAATTCTTTGAGAGCTAATTATATTTATTCTAGGTTATTTTTCTTGCACATTTGAAGTGTGGCCATGGATTTGCTTGCCATTTTACAAAGGAAATGCCTCTGTTATTACTTGTCCTTATAATGATTTGTACTTTTTTTTAACATCCTGGATATTTGATGACATTATTTGTAGTATATAGATTCACTTATGTGATGACTAAAGTTTGAATGCAATAGCTGTCTATGCCTTCGTCAGAGGAACTATCTGACTTCTAATTAGGTGATCAGTAACATCCATATTTGAAGATTGCATGCTCTGCCTGCTTCTATATTGTTATGTTAGATGGAGCTTGTATTAGCTACATGGCGTGCATTCTGTTTTGCCTGAACTAGTCTCAAATGATGTAGTTTATTTGGCTCTACTTTGTTGAATGGGAGATTGCAGTGGATTGGCCATCTCATCAAACTTATTTTAGATAAAATATTGATATATAAAACAATAATTGATACTTTACATAATTTAGTGATGAATGGTAGATATGTGATATATATAACTTAATCAAATACAACATGTTAATGGTTGTGTTAATTAATAATTCACTTGTTTATTGTTTAGTTTTCTTGGTCTTATGCCATCAGGCCTGGATATGTTGTATTGACCTGGATATCTGAGATATGCTGGGTGTATCTGGTGCTGCATGTGGGCCTATATTTGGTTCTGGACTGATGATGTATAATATGTCTTGGCTTCTTCCCAATAAAGCTAAAGTAAAGTTATAAGCTCTAATGAGTACAATTAAAGGCAACACCTTCATTGTTTTTATGAACGTGAATATGGAATATTTTTAATTTCATCAACGGGAGACCCAATAGGATCTATGGGATGGAAAAGAGGAGAAAAATAGATTACATAAAATAAGCTTTTCCCTTTTTCTGGGGTCCAACTGCAATTCGTTTCAATACTGCCATCACATAAATCCACAAGGATCTTGTCTGTGTTCATTCTGTGATGTATGATAACCTCCTTAAGACATGTACCCACTTTTGTAAATGGTAAATTTTGTGTAAGCTTCTCAAGTCATCATGTTGCAATGACTGCTTTTGTCTTAGATGTTGGTATGATGATCAATGAAACTACTAACATCACATGTTTCTGATTCTCAACTTCTCTTCCTTGCAAAGCAAGCAGACATGTTCTTCTCGATTCATATTTTATCATTTTTCTTTTTGAATTGCAAGATGATGAGAAATTTGCTGATGATATATATTTTTGTAATAGAGATTTCCTAGAGGTGACTTTACTTCTTGTAGGTGACTATTGGATTAATCTCGTGTAAAACTTCATTTTCTCACTAGAATCCTGCCAAATAATATCTATTATTTTTGTTTGTGTGAAGTCTCAAATTCATGCGCAAATCATTTTTCATGCCGTCTTGGTACCAACCTTGAGTTGCAAGCATTGTTTGATGTGGTAATCTTCTATTATACATGTTTTTTTATACTAGATATATCTGGATCCTAGATTTTTCATGATCTATCATAACTGTGGTACCAGGTATTACATGTATTCTCTGCCTATTCAATTTTAATTTTATATTTTAAAATTATTGTTATAGGTATGTATAAAACAGTCCTGTTGAAAATCCTTGACTTTAAAAGTGCTTTTAAAAGCCTTAGTGTCTTCTAAAATCCTCGTAAAGCAGGCGTGTTTAACTTGTCAATGAAGAACTGAAATTACATAGTTTTTTTAATCATGCTTGTTATCATGTATTTTTCTTTGATGCAAAAATGTTTAGGGCACTTTGGGATCAGCAATCTCCCAATGAATGGGGAGGCTCCCCTCGTAAATTGTAATCTTCAAATAAAGGAAAAACAATATACATTTGGATATTTACGTTCATGATAACTATAGAATAAAAAGCATTTTAGGAAAGTTAGAACAAAAAGTTTCATGAAGTGATCATACTCTATTGATGAGAGATTTACACAATCCTAGATGAAACCTTGAAGCAATATGCTCATCTTATCAGTATGTCTTTCTAATTGGTTATCTGGGATTGAAATGGGCCCTATCGGTATTAAATTGTGACCATGCAGTGGGTATTACAACAACAATTTTGGCGATTATGCATGTATTGCTTGGAAAGATTTTGAACCTGGGTCTCCTCCTTGAAAATCAAGGCATTTAACTGGTTAAGCTCATGCCACTTGATTTTATCTTGTCAATATTGGTTCATGAACTTTATTGATGTTTGGCATGGTGAAAGATTTTAACTGTCTTCCACTATAAATAGGTATGCTTACAACTGTGGAAAAAGAGTTCAATTTTTCCTACAGCTCTTTCTCCTGTCTTTATATTTTGAAACCCAATCAGTTTAGTTCAACGACGAGTTTTTGTTAAAGCACTCTTTACTCATTGATACCCCTTCCTTATCTTTCTTAAATTTATTTCTTGATCGTTTTAGTTCAAATTGGGCTGTTGATCTTTATGGATATCAAGGCATTCATTTTTGTTGTAATTCAAATTTATATTCCTTTATTCTCTTACGCATTCTTGCTTCTTAGTTTGACAGTTAAGACTAAATGCTTTTGGGGTTGTCTCCATCAACATGGATCCCAAAAGGCCGCAGTTGGATTTGGTGTCTTTCATAATTTATGAACTTATCATTTAGTTGGAAAATTTTCTTTTGCCTTCTTAAGTTATGATCACTTATTGAAGGTATCTTTGAGTGAGTTGCACATTTCATGATTCAACCTCATGCTTGAAAGGTTTGTTTCTTGTTTGATGCCACTGGTGCTTTGGACATCCCTTGATAAACCAAAATCTGTTCAAAAATGCCCAACAACCACTCATATAGTCTCTTGATTGCAATGATAAGGAGCTTCGAGATGCCGATGTTATGTAGTCTTTGAAATAAAAGATTCCTGGGATCGGTATCAATGATCTTTCTAAAGTACACAAAACAACAAAACACTTTAGAGGACCGTTGGTGAGCTTCCTCAATAATAGCTTTGAGAGTGAAAACATGATCAAGAGTCTAGTAATCCTTTTGAAAAGTAGCTTGCCCTCTTGCTCTAAGCTTGCTTTGATCCAACAATTCTTAGAGTTTCATATTCAAAATTGTTGCATTTAGAAGCTTACAATGCGTTCGCTACTTACCTTGAAAGAGGCATTTATATTCCCTTTCGAGTGGAAGATATGGTTGTAGGCTCATCGATAGGAGCAAAACAAAGTCTTCAATGCATGGACTTACATTCCTCATCAT
The DNA here is from genome assembly GCA_028583015.1 of Wollemia nobilis. Lineage (NCBI taxonomy): Eukaryota > Viridiplantae > Streptophyta > Pinopsida > Araucariales > Araucariaceae > Wollemia > Wollemia nobilis. The sequence continues at coordinate 11,908,388 of JAQPPZ010001765.1, read as the reverse complement.
ACTAATAATTCATGGGGCAACCACCAATGGACAAACAAGTTTTGGTTGAGGAAATTGTGGGGAAAGGAGTTAAAGGGCTCTGCATCCCATCTAGACAAAAAGTCATATTTGGTTGTTTTTGTGATGGAGTTAAGAGAGTGGTATTAGGACATCAATTGAGAGGGACAACGTAATAATCATCACAATCATCGGCCAAACACGGAGCAAAATGAATCATGGGATGGTTGGTAGGATTTGGCGATGGAGGATGAAAAGATGGAGAGGTGAAAGAGGAGGAACACATGGAGAAAGTCAATATGCATGATCAGCCTAGGGAAGCTGACTAGATACCTGAAAACTATGGATATCATAAAGCAAAACATTACATTGCTATGAGATTAATTAAACCATATCTAACTTGCCTTTTTTTCAAAGATATTCTTCATTTACCTCTCTATCAAAGATATTTGTCATCTTCTTCAAACTGTTATGTTTCCGCAATTAACTCCTTGATATGGTTTTTATTAAAAATAAAATCTCACCCATCCAATTTGCCTTGTGAAATTTGGATTTTACCAAGATGAAATTAAAACTGCAAATGGCTAAAATATTTGGGATCTGGTTTCCATTTCTATAAATATGTTGTGTATAACAACCTCTTAATTCCCTAATCTCTTTTTTTTAAGGGTTTTATTCATGCCCTTAATATTCCAAGATATCATTTTTATTTTTGGTTTGCTCCACTTCTTGTTAACACTTGCAATTTTTGCTTTTGTTTTCCTAATATCAATATCCCTCTGAGTTTCTTTTTCTGTTTGTTTTTGCTTCTTGGGCCTTCCTTTCTTTTTTTTTCATTCACACCAACACTTTCATCTTCAACAATCCCTTTATTTTTTCACACTGCTCATAGTGAGAGTTATTATCTATAGGTTTGTCTTGCTTTGAAGGATTCAGAGTGCAAGGAATAACCTCAAAAGCTCCTTCTTCTTTATGTTGTTGTGGAAACCCTAAAGTGCAAGGACACTCTTCCATAACAATTACCTTCCTATGCTGCTGTGAAAACCCCAATTTGCTATGGATTTTCTCCATCCACATTTCCTTATAATGATGCTATTGAAACCGTAAAGTGCAAGGGATAACCTCTACACTGCTTTCATTTCTATTACCAGGAGATGATACTACGCTACTTGAGGAAAATGAAGACAATTTACCTGGAATTTGATCTCTTTTGTCATCTTTATTTTAAAGTTTTCTTCCACATCTTCTTTTGCACCTTTAATTCCTTTTGAATTTGAGCTTGCATATTGTACTTTATCATCCTTTATATCCTTCTATGTTTCTTCTTTCTTTGCCTCATTGTTTCGAGTGGAATGTCCTTGATGTAATCCAGCTTATATTACAGTATAATTTCCTTACTTTATCATGAAGTTAGTTTCATGACAAAAAGTTTCACTTTGCAATCATTTGTCATGTGTGCAATTACATAACAAATGCGGCATTGGAATGCAATATTTTCTTAATCCACTTGTTGATCCCATTCTCTTGATTCAGATTTAATCTTAATGGATTTTGGCAAAGTATTTGAAATATCCACAACAACATGTATCTGAGTATTATATAGCATGCTTTCGCTTCTTAGTAGTTGTCCCTCCTTGATGAATTCCCCTCGGGTATTTACAATATTCTTCAAAACATCTTTATTGTTAATCTGATATGGAAGTCCAAAAAGCCTAAACCACACTAGAAGCTTTTTTAATAGTTTCTGACTTGACAGAAAAAGTTCTCACTCCATGGTCTTAAATAAAGGACATTTCGCCCCCTAAACCATGATCCACAACACATGATTTTATCTTGGAATTCCGAACTGGAAAAGATGAGGAAAAACTTTTAGGAAGAAAAAGTCATGGTGTAATCTAAATTCAATCCCCCTTCCACATGATCTAATTTTGAATCTCTGAAAACTGTCGCCAGTATCCATGAAACTTACTTATTAAACCTCTTCTTTTAAGAACCATTATATGAGGCTTGATCATCTCATCCTTAATAATCACTTCTGTTGTAACATTTGTTCCCTGGATCTTTTTTTCACATATTTGCACTTCCTCTTATCTTTAATCTGGGCATCCATACTTCCAGGTAGGGCATCCTGACTACCCACTAGGGCTTTCAAATATGGCTTTACTGGAATGCTACCTAGCGGGGCTTGCACCCCCTCCCGGCTTGCACTCACTTCCAGCTCATTCATCAAAACATGGAACTTTAATACTCTTAATAATCTTAAATTTCAGATTTAGTCGTTGAGAGATGAAGAGTTTTACTCATTAAGTTGACAAAATGCCGGTAATGTTATGAGTGGATGAAGAAGAATTAACACTTAGGTATTTACTATTTAAATTTTTTTGTGAATATTTGGAGTCTAATCAAGATTATTTTGGAAGAGGTAGATGAGAGAGCAGTGGATAAAAATATATCAGGATGATGATGTCAGAAGATGACTGTGGAGCAAATATGAACATTTATATCATAGGAATGGGTGAAGATCAGAACTGGAAAGCATAGGGATGAGTAACAGCACATGTAATGGTAGATTGGTACTTTTGAGGATGATTAGAGAACTTGAAAATTGAGAAAAAGGAGCAGCACACGGAGTTCGGAAATAAATAGTTTAGAGTTATTATTTGATGCAGCAGGTTGTGAAGTGATTGCACTGATTCCAATCTGAAAGATCAAGTATTGTATTAAACACGTTTGGTGTTAAATAACAAGATTTGGTGAATTTAATTTCTGATGTTAGAATTCTTCTGGACTTTAAAACTAGTAAAGAAAAAGTTGATTAAATAACAAGATTTGGTGAATTTAATCTCTGATGTTAGAACTCCACTGGACTTTAAAACTAGTCAAAAAAAGGTTGATTAAATTGCTTGCTGGATGATATTTGTCACAAATTTTAACTCATTTAAAATTGAATTTGGTAGGTATGTGTTATTAACATTAAAAAAATTGCTCTGATTGCCAGGATTGTTCAGGAGGGCCCATAAAAGTGGCGTGCTCTTCCATGCCAAATATGTGCTGAGAACTGATTGGTCAATGTTAGAGAGATATTAGCAATAGGAATGTGTAGGCAGGGGGATGGCAGTATTAATATCTAAGTCTGAGTCATATAGTTATTTTTTTAATTGGTTAATGGAATTGAAATGGCCTCACCCCATATATTATGTTTTGGTTTTTATGCCTGTATCGCTTGGCAAGATTCAAACCTAGGTCTCCTCCTTCAAAGTCGAGGTATCCAAACAGTTTAGTTTTTGCCATTTGATATTTTCCCTGAATCATATATTAAATATACTGGGCTCTATTGATTATTATTATTGATGAGTCAACAGGCAGGAACTGCAGATTGTCTTATGGAATTTCAATGTTTCATCAATTATGCTTTTCCATTAATCATAGTCCTTTAGATACCTCTTGGCACATGTCATGGGCTTTTGTAGTCTTTAATTGGAAGATGATACAGAAAAAATTGCAACAAAGTTTCTTGTGGAAATGCAAGTCATGAGATCATTCTACACAACTCAAAATGCTTTGAGATGTTTGATTGTTGAACAATAACATATTGAGCAAACAATGCTAGAAATGCATGAATCTCTTAGAAAGATGGTTGCACAATAGAGAGTGAACAGTCCTAATTCAATTTTGGCTGGGTGAGTGACATATTCTATTATACAAGTTTTAATTGTAGCCAATATCCTGTATATGTTTATATTATAAAGAAAAACATGTCCCCTCTGAAAATGTGATTAATCCTTGATGTTGTACAACAGCACTAGTTAGATGTGTCTAGGAAGCATGTGATTATTTGCAGGATTTTTGAATTGGAAAATGGCACATTGCAAAACACATTGAAAGGACCTTTCTTGAGGTTATTTACTTTGAGACCCATCATATTGTTTAAGTCTAGAATTGTGTGCATATGTTTAATAAATCCAGGACAAACATGCTATATTTGTTTGAAGACTGACTGTTCTTCTAGATCCATTGGTTGAGTGCAATTAGTTTTTGCTTTTTCTTTTATGACCATAGCAAGACAAATGATTTATCAGGATCTTGGTTGATGGATCAAAATCCATAGACGTACACCATTGAACTAATAATATAAAGTAAAGCGAGAAGATCTTGTTGTTTACACAAGGGAGTCTCATAGGCCCAAAGAGGCATGCTTGCACCGCAATCCCTCTAAAAGCCGGCCTTATTCTTGGCTGTCTCTTTTATCTTACTTCTGATTTCTTTTATACTTTGGTTTGTGCACTCAAAAAATTACAATGCAGTTTGTTTCCTGTTAGCATTTCATTTGAAGTATGCTTTTTTTCTTCTTTAGGAGTTTGTCCTATGTTGATGATTTTTTATATTACCTTTTCTCTTATTTCAGGAATATGCTAAAGGCGGCAAATGTATTGTTTTCACTCAAACAAAAAGAGATGCAGACCATCTGGCAACGTCAATGGGCCAGACTCTAAGTTGCCAGCCGTTGCATGGAGATATTTCGCAGAATCAACGAGAGAAAACTCTTGCTGGTTTTCGTGAGGGACGCTTTAATGTGCTGGTTGCCACAGATGTTGCTGCCCGTGGGCTTGATATCCCTAATGTTGATCTGGTATAGTTGTCTATATTAATGGTCTCATTCTAGAAGATTAGAAGTTTGTGTTTCTAGTTGTTTGACACAAATTTAGCAAGCAATTTGTTTGATAAATCAACTCTTCACTTGCTTCTGATGGTATAAACCCATGAAGCCAATAAATGTTGGGTAAGTAAGCAGTGTGGTTAAACTAATGTGAACTTAGATGGTTGTACATATTTTATGCTTTCAACTTTTGACATAATTTGTTTGTATGCCACTAATGTTGATGGATGTATGTTCAGATTATTCATTATGAGATGCCATCCACTTCAGAGATATTTGTTCATAGATCTGGTCGTACAGGGCGTGCTGGTAAGAAGGGTACTACAATACTTATCTATTCCGATGAGCATCTAAGGCAAGTTAGGATGATTGAAAGAGATGTAGGTTGCAAATTTCAAGAGGTATGAATCTTTTTCCATAAAAAACTTTATGACCTGTTGGTTTCCATCATATGTGTTTGATTTCTATCTCAATAAGGAATTCATCTATTGATAACAGGGCGTTATCATCATCTACGTGTCTTTAGGAATGGAAAGCGCACATATATGTGATATACTAGAGTTTTACCCCCTTTTTTTTGTTGTGCATGCAATCAATGTTATCAAATAGCTCAGGATTTTTACACTCTTGACAGTTGATTGTTTAAAGAATCATGAAGGCTGGTCAAAGGTAGATTAGTTAAAATAAATAGAATATATATATATATATATATATATATATATATATATATATATAGGTTGAGTAGGTGAGGGACAGTAATTTTGTTCTCTAGATAATGGTTGTTTGAAAACACAATCCAAAGCTTTGATGGCCATGCTTGTATCCCTTGTTATGTGATACCACGGTGACTGTTTTTCTATCAGCAGTAGTTATTTGCAATCACAGAGAGGGTTAGAGTGAAAAGTATTCAGCAAAGCACTTTGTTCATTTCATCCTCTTAATTGTCTAGGTTATTAAGTGTTAATATCAATTGCACCTCTCTGTGTGGTCGGCTATTCATTTAGACCAGCATCAGTTCTGTAATCTGGAAAAGTGGATTGGCCTTTTTGCATATTTCAAAAGTTCAATTCGTGAGCATAACCTTGTGTAATAGGGAACCTGAGTAATTATGGCTTCTGTAATATTACCATTCTATTCATTTCTGTTTTTTGTTAAAGATTTAACAGATCATTTTGGAGGTTTCTGTAATATTGATATATAGTATTTGTTTGTTTCACATTGAAAAGTAATTGTGGTCCAAGAGAGTTGATAGCACATCGACAGAAATATCTCTGTTGGGGCCATTTTCATGGTTATTTTTATAGCTTGCTAATCAACAACCTTCTGATGTCATCTTTTGTCCTTTTTTAATCCTAACTCACTTTTGTGCAGCTTCCAAGAATGAAAGAGGAAATAGACAATAGCTTTGGTGGAATGGGAGGATTTAGCAGATTTGGCAGTTCAGGAGGTAGCCGTTTTGGTAGTCCTGGAAGGAGTCGATATGGCAGCTCTGGAGGCGGCTATGGTAGCTCTGGAGGTAGCTATGGCAGTTCTGGAGGCGGCTACGGCAGTTCTGGCAGTTCTGGAGGCGGCTACGGCAGTTCTGGCGGCAACCGCAGTTCTGGAGGTGGATATGGAAGTTCTGGAGGTGGATATGGAAGTTCTGGAGGTAGCTATGGCAGTTCTGGAGGCAACCGTTATAGTGACTATGGGGGACGTTCAAGTCCACAGAGCGGCAGGTATTTATGTTAAAATCTCTAGATGCTCCTAGATAGGGAATTTGAAGAGAATTTTACCTTGTTAAACCAGTGCCTCTTCCCTCTTAAATTCATTAAACGTTTTTGAAATCACATCGTAAGTGACTTAAGCATACAATGTTTTGGTTGAGCTTTACCTGAGAATAATCTTATTCCTAGGCAAGCTGGAGCACTGGGTTAGTTAAGGGTCATACATTGGTAGATGCTTTTTGGTCTTTTGAAGAAAACATTGTGGGCAAGGAAATGCAATCACTTTAGCTGCAAAGGCTTCTTGTGCATATCATCTAAATAATTTTAATGCATGTGTTTCATGGTAGATCGTAGGGTAAAGGGTTTGATATGTTATGAAAACAACAGATCAAACATGTAATTATTAGCCCCCTGATTGTGAGAGATAAGAGCTGTGAATATAATAACATGCATATCATAAGTCTGTATATGATTGGTAAGGATTGCCAAAAATATTCAGAGCAGTGTATTAGGAGTTAATATATTGATTCCTATAACCAGATATTCCACAATATGGTATGAGAAAATATATGCTCTTTATTATTTGTTATAAAACTTACTGTTAAACTTTTCATATTTACTTATGGATATGTGATAAAATGACAGTATGAAATATTTCTCTAAAATGGCATGAATTAAATAGATGTTCTGTTACTAGGATTGTGAAGGTATCAATGTGATCAGCAATACTACCTGCGGAGAGTGTACTGCAAGTCTTAAGTCTGGTGTTTCAGTAATTGTGAAGCGCTTATTTGTTTGCTTATGAGGAGGGTATGCCATCAGCAATAACCCCTTTTTTTATTTAATTGGTTATATGAGATTGAAACAGGCCCTATCCGAATTACATCATTGACCATTTAGTGATATTACAACTACTTGGCTATTACGTATGTATTGCTTGGCAAGATTTGAGCTTGGGTCTCCTTGAAAGTAGAGAAATTTAACCAATTGGGCTAATGCCATTTGATATCAGTAATACAGACATTCCAGAGCAGTGTATTAGGAGTCAATATATTGAATCCTATAACCAGATAGTCCACAATGTGGTATGAGAAAATATATGCTCTTTATTATTTGTTATAAAATTTAATGTTATACTTTTTGTGGATATGTGATAAAATGACAGTATGGAATATTTCTCTAAAATGGCATGAATAAAATAGATGTTCTGTTACTAGGACCGTGAAGGTATCAATGTGATCAGCAATACTACCTGCAGAAAGTGTACTGCAAGTCTTAAGTCTGTTGTTTCAGTAATTGTGAAGCGCTTATTTGTTTGCTTATGAGGAGGGTATGCCATCAGCAATAACTCCTTTTTTTATTTAATTGGTTATATGAGATTGAAACAGGCCCTATCCGAATTACATCATTGACCATTTAGTGATATTACAACAACTTGGCTATCACGTATGTATTGCTTGGCAAGATTTGAGCTTGGGTCTCCTTGAAAGTAGAGAAATTTAACCAATTGGGCTAATGCCATTTGATATCAGTAATACAGACATTTCAGAGCAGTGTATTAGGAGTCAATATATTGAATCCTATAACCAGATATTCCACAATGTGGTATGAGAAAATATATGCTCTTTATTATTTGTTATAAAATTTAATGTTATACTTTTCATATTACTCGTGGATATGTGATAAAATGACAGTATGGAATATTTCTCTAAAATGGCATGAATAAAATAGATGTTCTGTTACTAGGACCATGAAGGTATCAATGTGATCAGCAATACTACCTGCAGAAAGTGTACTGCAAGTCTTAAGTCTGTTGTTTTAGTAATTGTGAAGCCCTTATTTGTGTGCTTATGAGGAGGGTATGCCATCAGCAATAACTACTTTTTTATTTAATTGTTTATATGAGATTGGAACAGCCCCTATCCGAATTACATCATTGACCATTAAGTGATATTACAACAGTTTGGCTATTAAGTATGTATTGCTTGGCAAGATTTGAGCTTGGGTCTCCTTGAAAGTAGAGGAATTTAACCACTTGGGCTAATGTCATTTGATATCAGTAATAACTACTTTTTGTTCTCAATAAACATGCCCATTTTTCAAATGAGGTAGAAGTTGCATCCTGATTTAGTGTTTATAGATGATTTGTCTCTTCTCCTTTTCTAGCGATCAGAGGAAAGACTGTTCATTACAATTTAAGCTGTTTGATTGGTTATGAATTCTGTTTGATATATTTTTTGGGATTGGTCTGATAACTATGGAGACCGTCCTAATTATCAGACAAGTTACAGTCTGTTTCATAGAAACACCAGAGATTCCAGTAGCAGGTATCTTTATTGACATGTAACTTCATTGGAAGCACGATTATGCATTTGCATATCTATGGTATGATATTGGCTATTCCAGATTCTCAGTTTTAACTGTGAAAATATATATATATATATATATCAATTTTTACAGTTATAATGAAGATTAGGACTCTGGCCTGACTATATATTACCATATAAAAGCAAATTTAATTTGAGGATACACATTCTAATCTTTTGGACTGAACATGCTAGTCTGGAAGATTTTGGTAATTTTTGTTTGAAAGTGCTTTTCAATCAAATCAAATGAAATATACTGCATGTCAAAAGTTTGCCTCATCAATATGAATTGCATTCAGACATTCTAATCAATGATCTGGGTTCAGGTTTGATAACTATGGGAACCATCCCAATTATCAGAGAAGATATGATCAGTTTAATGGAAAATCTGAGGATTCGATTGGCAGGTACTTTTATCTATATCTTGCTGCGCATCATGGCATGATCATGCATTTGCATCTTCATGAAATGAAATGTAATTGGGTCCTTGTTGTTTGTTTAAACAGCAGAAAATTTATCCTAAAAAGAACATTGTTTAATAAAGAGTAAAAGAGAAATAAGAGAATATTTTGTCATATAGAAAGAAAGGAAGAATGAATTATATTAGTGTCCAAAAGTAAAGTATCAGAGGAGATATGATCAGTTTAATGGAAAATCTGAGGATTCAAGCGGCAGGTATTTTTATCTACATTTTGCTGTGTATTGTGGCATGATCATGCATTTGCACTTTCATGGAATGAAACGAAATTATGCCCTTGTAGTTTGTTTGACTAGCAGAAAATCCATCCTAAAATTAAAACAAAATAGTTTCATAAAGATTAAAAAAGGGAAATAAAAGAGAATATAATTTATCAGATACAAAGAAAGAAAGAATTATATTAATGTCCAAAAGTAAGTTAATGAACTGACAATGAAGCAGACTAGAAAGAACACCACTATTTGCACATTTAAAACAAAAACTAGTAAATGAGAGAATCCAACAAAGGTGGTTTACATAGGCAATTCAAGTGGGTGAACCTTATGAGGCAGTACATTCAAAATGGTATAATAGAAAACAATGTAGTGAAAAAAGGGCCATTTCTGAGTAGCCGGTGATAGAGCAAAAGAATAGGTCCAACGGAAAATAAGGTACTAGTCTGCACTAGGGTTTAGAGCAGGAGCAGGGTCAGCAGCCCCATCAAGGGCCAATATAGACTTTCATGATGTTCACAAAAGAGGTGCTGGGGCTGAGGTTCCAGCTTAACAAATGTGGAAGGCAATATAATACTTAGTGCCTATGCTAGCCTCCATGACTGGTGATTGAGTTTTTGATGATGTGTGCCCATTTCTGTAGAGAATTGAAAGTTTTAGCCGCAACAGCCAAATCCCATAGACAGTCATGAGTTTAACATAACTAGGTCTAATTTTACCTTTGGTGCTGATTTCCTTTATACTGTTTTGAAACTGTTTAGAATGATTGTGTGCAAGGCTTGTAAGACTAAAATTTGAAAGCTTTATAGGACAATTTGAATATGCTTTAACTTCTTGTTATAGATTTTATTGCTCTCCCTGCCTTCAAGTTCGAAAATCTCTTTGGGCTTTCACTCACATTTTTACCCGGATGCACACCTAATTTGCATTTCAAAGCAATATTTTAATCCAATTACAATTATGGTCGCACACTGTTAGGGGGTCCCACACCTTTCAAAGCACCTCTTGGAAAGAGAGTTGTTTAAGGGATCCCAATACCCTCTTTTGATTGCATCATCATCATCATATCATTATTATTTTTTAACCAAGGCGTAGTTAGACAAAAAACAGAGACATAAGGGTTTGGGTGTGGTGGCTATTTTATCCTGTAACATGGTTTTCCGATGACCTCTGCAGCCCATCTTTAGCTCATAAGCTGCAAGATGGGAAGAATCCTAATGGAGTTCTATCATATGGATATTGCTCCTCTTCCAAGCAGCGTCTTTTATAGAGAATGGGCCAGTTGACCCTTAAGATGTCACATTTTTAAAGTTGTCCCAGTAATTATTTCAAATGTTGTCATTTAAAGGTTTGGATTTGTTTAAATTTATTAAGAGGGGATGTGAGCAATTTCTGCAAAGAACATCTAGGATCATTAAGAAATCTCTTCTCTGGACTCACATGTGTGGCTAAAATAGTGGTCTTATGCGTGAGCCTCATGATCCATCTGATTCTTCTTTGTTCATTGCAAAAGCCTGCAGAAGGCAGGATGTCAACTACGGCTATAACTTCTTTTTCCTTTACATTTTATGGGGTACAGCTAACTTTGTGCATAAAACTGCTTTGTTATGACAAAGTGCTAAGGAAAAGCTATACAAATTGAGCTGCTATTGACTGAACTCCCTCTAGAGTAGTAAGAGTTCTGGTATTGTGCACTGGCTATTCCATGTCATTTTATCATGCCTATGATTTATACCAAAACCCTATATATGGTCTTGTTCTTGGATTTCCTAATGGCAGATAGATGCTTGGCATTAGACAAGAAGTTGGGTTAAAATTAGATTTCTGATGATTACATTTGACTGTTCTGGTTACCAAGAAACATCTTTGTTGTTTACTACACAACATACACATACACAGAATAAGTTTCAATGCACATTGATGTGTATTTCAGGATGATTGATGATGTCATGATGTGTACTGAATATAACCAAAATACTTGTGACAGGTTTGGTGGATACGGGGATCGCTGACTATTAGACAAGGCACCATAGAAGTTAGAATTTGGGAAGTTTGTTAGCAGGTATGCCTTGGTTACAAGTTCCATGTGCATGGAAGCATTTGTCTCCTCCACATATTCAGTGAGCTTTCACATATGAGATGGGATTTCCCCATGAAATAAATTTTGTAGTAGAGTGTGTAAATAGAAAATAGTGCCATGCTTGATTTCCACCGTCTTTTTAACTTGCAGCATTTATCTTCTTATTTTTTTTCAATTGATTATATGGGATTGAAACGGGCCCCACCTGTATTACATCATCACCACATAATGGTATTAGAACAATTTGGATATTATCCATGTATGCAAGATTTGAACTTTGGGTCTCCTTGCACCATTTGATATTTATCTTCTTATTTTCAAGTTAATTGTTTGTTTCATACTCTGTTTTTCTAAATTTCCAATTTGGAGTTATGGATACTGGATATTGACTTCTGCTAAGATTAGTGTGTGATTTATATTTGTTTAATGTGTTGCAAAGTTGAGTACACTTTTTATAGAAGGTACATAGCGATTAAGAATAAAGCTTACTGTTACAGTATTTGAAAGGGTGTTTAAATCTCTTACTGTTACAGTATTTGAAAGGGTGTTTAAATCTTCCAGCTTAGCCAGGTCTTTTGATTGTTCTGATTTAGTGATAACAAATTATGTGTAATATAATTATTTGTTTGTCAGTTTCAATGATTTTCAATGATTTAACTTGTGTTCCGAGGCAGAAACTTTGGGGAGAATGTCTGTGCCCCTTACCCAGTTGTTAAAGATGAAAGGATGTTACCAATTCCTCTGATATAAAAAAAAAATTATTTGTTTGTCAGATTAAAATGAGCAAACTGCATCATTTAAGTTATACACATTTAAGTTATATACATTTACTTGTTCCCAGCGTGCTTTCAAGTTGGGTCCATTTATCAATTTTGTTGTTTGGTTTTGCAATGATAGTTTTCTTCCTTAGCAGAAATCTATCATTGGGATAAAGGAGTGAAGCTTGCCATAGTTGAGGATAGTGATAACGCAAGTAAAATATATATCATGAATATTGATCTTTCTAGTTGAATATTATTGGGATGAAGGAGGGAAGCTCGACTTAGTTGAGGTATAAGCAAGATAAATTAAGTAAAATTTTTAATATTCTTAAAAACCTATAAACCTAAGCTAATGAATTGGAAAGAGGGACTAAATTCCTTGACAAACATAAGACTACCAAGAAAATTTTCAATGTTACACTTCGAATCACTCTGGAAATCTTTCTAGATGTTATTCAGATAAAACCAACAAAGACTTGGAATGCTGGTGAAATAATTAATAAGTCTATATGGCTTTCTCAAATATTTGTACTGTGAAAAAAGAGAATGAGCATAACTAATTTGTATGATTAGAGTGAAACCAGCAGTTAAATTTTTTTTAAAATACCTCCTGGATGAACAAGATTGTGCAAATGTAGAATCTGTCAACTTAGGGATAATGAAGTATCTTTTTAATTTATATTCAATTTGTGGAACGATGCTTTAAAAACACATGTAGTTAATTGGTTTACAGGTAAGAGTGACTACATCCTTCTTAGGGGAAGGTAAAGATTGTCTCTATCAACCTCATCAGCATTGTGATTGTTGGTTGATTTTAACACTTTAAGGGATATGCTTGCAATACAAGAGAAGGGTTAGTAGTACCAAGATGGCATGAAATGGATTCAAGCATGGGGATTGATGAGAGTGATTTATCGAAAGATCCATTAGTACTCTCATCATCATAGTCATTGTTTATTGACTTTACCACATCAAGGGATATTGATGAGAGTGATTTATTGAAAGATCAATTAGTACGCTCATCATCATAGTCATTGTTTATTGAGAGTGATTTATTGAAAGATCAATTAGTACGCTCATCATCATAGTCATTGTTTATTGACTTTACCACATCAAGGGATATGATTCCAATGCATGAGAGGGTTGGTATCTTGATGGCATGAAATGGATTAAAAGATGGGTAATTGATGAGAGTGGTTTGCCTACGAGAATTTGGGATTTCACATGTTAAAATTATTTGGCAAGATCCTAATGAAAAAATAAGATTTTATAAATATGAGACCAATCTAATGGTCACCTACATAGAAATGTGGGCTTAATGCTAAAAGGATATATTGTTACTTAATTTGTATGTCTCATATCTTGCAATTGAAACGGAAAATTGAAAAATATCAATTAAGAGAAATGTTTTTGTTTACTGTGCAAACAAAAGTTGAAGATGAGAAACATATGTGCTGCTATATTGCCCTGTAACCAATATTTAAGTCTAGCCTTGAGCATGTTATACAAATTATTTTAATTTCCAATAGAAATTTCTGTTTGGTACAAATATGTATTTATGGATGTTAGGTTGATGATGCGCAGCTTATCTTGTTGGTGCCTCCTAGTGGTTTATGATAGTCTGAACATAGTTCAGACTCTGCATAGACAATTGGGTTGGAAATTCTCATTTCTAGTTTGTGTAATATTCTTTTACCTATTGTACCATTGAAGTGGTTAATGGAAGAATCTCTAATCACCCAAATGGAAATTGGTTAGAGGGCTAGGTAAAATATTTGTAGTGATCCAAATGCATTTTAATTGGTATCTTCAGCCAAAACTTCTTGAAGCTTAAAAGGGCCTTTTTAAAACAGGGCCCTTTTCTATTTACTAAGCGGGAGATCAAGACCTGGCTCCGCGGGGAGTTCGTTCCTTTCGTCTTTGTGACTCCCTTTTATAAAGGGCCCAGACGATCAACAAGACGATCTGGAAGACCATCTTACAGACCACCCGCCAAGCAAGGCACTCGCTCTAGCTCGTAGGCAGTTCAGTACGTGGGCCGGGCACACAGCAATAGATGCATTTTTGGACGCGGTGGACCGGAAGGCAAACACAATGTGTTATCGGGTTGGGGTGTGGGGAAGTGTTGGCCTTTCCTTTCTGCTAAAATGCGGGGGCAGGGATTAGGTGGATAGATCACTCAATAACTACAATTCATACAAGTGTGAATCATTTAATTCAATTCTACATTGCAGTTATTCCTCTTTTATTGGTTTTTTGATCTAATTCACTGATATATTTTCTACCATCTCACAGAATGTGAAAAGTTTTTTCTTATTGAAATCAAACATTATTTAATCTATATAACCTGTCATACTCCTTTAGTAGTTAGATGGTGGCAACTATGTAGTATCTGATACCACTGTAACCATATCAACAGTTTTATCTCTGGGTTATTGGGTCAAATTCATGTGTGGCTAAGGAATCAAACAAGTTTATGTTTGACCCTCACAGAATCAAGATTGAAGGTAAGTTGATTGTTTATAAAATAGAAAAAATGGTTTTCAATGAGGAATCTAGTAAGAGATTTGTTCTTCTTTGTTATATGGAATTGAAACGCCTCCACCCATATTATATCATGACCACATATTTATGTATTTTTTGGTAATTATGTATGTATTATTTGACAAAGATTTGAACCTTGGTCTCCTCCTTTAAAGTTGGGGAATTTAACCAATTGAGCTGATGCCATTTGATGAGAAATATCTTAGACATTGCACATGCCTATTTTGAGTTGATTTCCCCCCATTTAAGACAGTATTTAAGAATGTTTATTGTATGTTGATTGTTGCAGGAAAAAGGTCTAATTA
This sequence comes from Wollemia nobilis, assembly GCA_028583015.1. Taxonomy (NCBI): domain Eukaryota; kingdom Viridiplantae; phylum Streptophyta; class Pinopsida; order Araucariales; family Araucariaceae; genus Wollemia; species Wollemia nobilis. The sequence goes on along the minus strand of JAQPPZ010001765.1, from coordinate 11,893,282 downwards.
CCAGTTTCTCTTTGGCTCCAATTGGAAAGCACTCAAAGAACCTCATTTCAGGATCAGCATCACAAAGTAGAAATATAATTGTCAATCACAGCATGTTGGCTGCAATCAGGGCCATCTACATGGGAATTTGTACGGGTTTCATTTTTTTTTTTTTTAAATTTTGAGAAGGGCTTGCATGTTGTACTTTATTTTAAAAAATACAGATGCATTGCCTCCTTTTGTAGCATACACAGGCATCTGGTGTTTGAGTTGGCAGTGATCCTTGTGAAGAGCAAACTAAGTAGGCATTTAATAGGTTTCGGTGTCTCACAAAGTTCTATTACTTTTTATATTAGTATTTAGCAAGGAGTCATTCCTATATAAACAAAACGCAGGAAGAAGGCAATTTGGTTCTATGTTTCCTTTTTCAACAGAGCTGATTCTTATTCCTTCAAATTGTGTTGTCTGTGCTTTGTGTATATAATTATGGAAGGTAATACCTTTCCAACTATGGAATTATTTTAAAATTTTGGTTTGTAATAGAAGTAACTGCACGCATTGATGTAATACCATATCTTTGCAGTGTTGTTTTTTTTGTTTGGGGAATGGTGCCATTTAAACTGCCTTTAACTTTATTAAGCATTGATTGTACGGGTTATTTCTAAAGCTCACAAAAGGCTCATTAAAAAAACACAATCAGTGCACTATTTTTGAACAAGAATTTAGCTCTCAAAATACAGGTCGTGGTTTTTATATTTAACATCACATAGAAATTTTACAAATCTGTCAACCAAACACTTGTGTTCTCATACTACCTGTCTTCTATACTTGAAGATACTAATTTTAAGAATTTTAAATCTGTGAGTGCATGAAAAAAGAAGTTTCAGGGTATCAGTTATTTTCAGATTTTGTTTTTCCTTATTAGCCTGGAAGGATCTTTCGGTAAGGAAAATTCTAAGATGAGTGAAAAAGTTACTTTTAAGCAATACAAACTATGCATTTTCTTGTCTTTCATGTTTATATTACCGTGCGGCAGGGACATGCTTTCCCTTGCGAGCAAAGGTTAAAAGTGAAATGAATTCAGAACTCTTCTAAAATATATTTTCCATTGTTCGGATGTGGTTTTGCATTTTGTCGTCACATAGTGTATTATTTGAATTTCATGTAAACTCCAGTGTGAGGTGAATATGAAACAAGTGATATCCGATGGGGAAAACTAAATTAATTTCAAGATGAAAATAGATATTAAAGATTTGAGACGGAGAAGTTTCTTTTTAATAGTTTGCTTTCAAAACTTTATAATATTTAACAAAGATCAGGAGAAGATAATGCCTAAAATTGATTTTAAAATTGATAATTTCTGAGTTCTTATTCTTAGACGTCCTAGATAATGCCTAAAATTGATTTTAAAATTGACCATTGCAGAGTTCTTATTCTTAGACGTCCTTAGGATTTCTTGATGGTCTATATTCTGTCAAATTTCTGACCTCTAGGAGAAAAATATTAATTATTATTATCGTTATATTTTTATTTTGTTGGGGGTACTTGGGAATTGCTGTAACCTACTGAAATCAGTGCTTAGATCCCAGCACGTGCGAACGTTCGGGGCAATTTTTAGAACCAAATCATTGCTTAGATTCGTGCGTGCATATTTGATTGACATTGCATCATGGGTTTAACTATTTCAATGCGCTAGACTTGGAAAACCTGTTGTCAGATTTGTTATTTTTGTTGTTTATAAGCCGATTCTGAAGCCTGGCCATTATGCCCTTACTAGAGGGCATGCATGGCATTTACGGGAATCCTGATCTTTTGATATAAAGAAAAAATATAACAGCCTAGTTAGAAGAAACGGGTAAAATGATTGCCCTCATAAAGAGCGCCTGGTTGTGAAAGAGTACTGTTATCGGAATAGTAGCTCTTTCATACTGAAATTTAGTCTCTGTAGAATGATCGGGAGACTGCCCATATTTAATTGTAACAATATTGATGTTGTAGTTTATTACTATTCAACATAACATGAAAATGAGGTTGTTTATAGAATTAGTCTCCTATTTGGTATTAGGGTGGCTATTCTTCACCCTTTAAAATAATAACCATCCCTAATATGGTATTTAGGGTGGCTCTTCTTCTCCTTTTAATCACCAATGTGTATTAGGGTCGTTCTTCTCCCCCTTAAAATAATCACAAATGTGTATTGAAATTGGAGTTTGTATTTTTGAGTTTTCTATTGATTAACATAGAAAGGTTTAGCGGGTGTAATAGTTGTGATGACAGCTAATGGAATTTATATTTTTATCCTTTTTAAAACAAAGGTATATTCTTACATATGAGTAAATAACTTGAACAAGGGGTGGTATTGGTCGAAATACTAATAGTTTAGTAGAAAGAATGGATCCAATCATACTTATGCTAGCAAGATGGTTTTAGAAAGCCTCAACACAAATATGAAAGACACGTTTAGTTGTAGTGGAGAGAAATAAATACAATTATACTAATGCCAGCAGGATAGTTTTAGAAACCATCTGCACACACATGATATAGACAAATTTTGTCACAGTAAAGTCTTTTTGAATAACAAGCTACACACATCTAAGGCATCATTGAAAATTAAGGCGAAATGTAGACCCATGGCAGCGTCATTCAGGTGAAGTTGTACGACTTCAATTATGAAAGTGACAACTATAAAAAACATATAGTAAAACTTTCAATGTTAAGTGCACAATTGAAGAACGAACATGTCAAGAAATGTTTCAACTACGTTATATTTTCTATGTAATATTGATACTATTAAGAAAATCTGTTTCGAAAGACATCTTGTACCTTTTGAAATGATAGTGTGAATATTACTGTACTTTCGTGATTTGAGATGGCATTATATACTACAAATGTTTGGACAGCATGCAATCTAATTACATTGTCATTTGCTTGGTAAAGAGCTCTCATACATGGGGTGGGTTGATCTTGTGGTAAGGTAATTTAATACAATTATTTTTCTCATTTGCTTGGCAAAAGGATTTTGTGGATGGGGTGGGTTGACCTTGAGATAAGTTGTTCTCAAGTCCTTTGTCTTTAAATTTAGCCTTAAAGAAGGCCTTGAAAATCGATTGTTTAGAAAACCCTAAAAATATTGAGACATGCTAACATCTTGAAAGCACACATTTATGGTATAATTTTTAAGTAAATGATAGGGCCATGCTTACACATACGGAAGTATACATTTGTAACATAAATTGAAGTAAATGATAATTTATATATACAATATAAATCTAAAGTATATATTTTTAGTGTAAATTTAAGTAAATGATAGGGCCATGCTTACATATTAAAGTATACATTTTTAAAATAGTTTGAAGTAAATAATTAGAAATATAAATGTATCTATTACAAGGTTCGCAATATATCATGACCACCTAGTGATATTAAAACGACTTGGCAATTATACATATTGCTTGGCAAGATTCGAACCTCGGCCTTCTCTTTGAAAATTGAGGAATATAATTATTTGAGCTAATCCCATTCAATATATCAACTTCTTACTTTTGATGATCCATTTTCTAACATTATTTACATACAATTCTAAGCTAAAGTTGGGTTTTCAACCAGGAGATCCAAGTTCAAACCATGATAAAAGGGGATTGTGACCCCTCATAGAAACCTATGTAAACTTAAATTTTGGTCCCTTAGTGGCTAGGTGGATTGGTAAGTTTTGGCGCTTACCAAGAAGAGACCTAGGTTCAAATCTTGGGGGCATGCCTGTTTGCAAGGGTAGTAGTTTGACCTGAATATGTGTAGTAGTTTGACCTGAATCTGTTGAGTGTGTGCCAACTTGACGATGTTGGTACTAATCTCGAGGGTTCGGTGGTTCTTTTCATGTCGGCTTATAAAACAAGGTGGAATAGGTGTTGTTCGGGGCAACCCTAGGATTTGAACCCTACTTGGTAGTAGAAGAGGACTATGAATGTAATTATTCTAAACTTATTTTCATTAAAACTCTTCATTATTAAATGAAATAAGATAATTTAAATAATATATACTTTGAAAACTCTTCGATCATTTAATGAAATATTTTCTAATATATATAAGCTTACAATCTCAAATGAAGCAGTTCGAAAATAAATGTCAAGCATATCTCTTTTATGAAAATCTCTCCCTCCTAGTTGCTATGTGCTAGTTGTCTTCCACCCACAAGTCTGTCACAAAATCCTTTTTAGTTTTACACAGAATTCACTTATGAGGCTCAACACCACGCATGGATTGTTGTGTGTAGACCAAGGTCTAGGTGAGGTTCCCACTTATAAAAGATCATCAAAGCATTGAAAATCACATCAAGATCATCAGAGCATTACAGGTGAAAGATCAAGTCAAAGACCCCAATGCAAGCATATTCACCAATCACTATCATCTTCAAGGCAATACTCTTAAAGATCGAACACTATCATCTTCAAGATTAATACTTGTAATGATCGATACTTGATTATTACAAATCCCTTCATTTTATTTATCTCATTGCGTTTAAGTAATTTTTTTGATGTATAGAGAATAAAATTGTTAGGGTAAAGTGTGGGTTTTCATCAGGGATCTTGGTCTCCTTGTATTGAGGTTTGAATTTGAGTTTTTTGGATGAAAACCCAAGGACTTACGACTACGGTGTCCCTCTTGGACCATTGCTTTCAAGTATTTACTATGCTTATAGTTCTAAATTTTATGCTTCTACTAGTTAAATTTATGAATGTTTTCCTCTTATTCACTTAGAATTCTCCTAGATATAGCAATATCCTTGAGTTTAACCTAACGTTCCAAAATTTTATACTATGATTAAAGTATTACTTAATTTGGATTAATGCCAGTGTTCGCTTCAGTTACAAGTTGAGGTGTCATTATGGGTTGGACCAAATTTAGGTAAATAAACATAAAGAGTTGAGTAGAATAGTGACATGTCATTGAGAGATTTATGTTTACATTTGTTATTTGTATTTTTATGGGCAAAAAGAAAAATATTTTTATTCTATAGTTGTAATAACATTTGTCCTAATAGGCTAAACAAAAATCTACCATGTCATGATATAACATTGGAGGGACTTGAAATCCATTCATACATTACAAGCATATACAAAGTAAACTAATATGTGTTTAGACTTGAGAAAGACTAACACAGATCAAGAGTAGTCTACTCCTTTCTTGGGTGGAAAACAAAAAAGAGCTCAATTTTTTAATGGCCCTAATATATCCATGTTGGCTATCTTTATGTGATTAGGTTGGGCTTGAGGGATAAGAGTCGACCCTTGAGCATTAGGGTTAGGATTTGTTCCTTTAAAGGTTTGTAAATATCTATTGCAATTAATCATCATTTATAGATAGACTAAGGTTATCCTACAAGGTTTCAAGGGAAGAAGAGGAATTCACATTATTCTTGGAGCCTTGTTTTGTTTCGATATGTATGATATATTACCCTTTAAAACTTCACCCTCTCTAAGTTGCTTAGACTTGGTATCATGACTTAGATTTGGATTGTTAATTTCATCTTGGATTTTTTATTGGAGATATCTTGCCTTCTGTTCTATTGTGAAATGTAGAAATTGCTATATTTATAAGTCGTTTTGTTTTTGTTACACATGGTATCAAAGCATTGATTTTGGCTTCCTATGAAGGAAGAAATTTGGAAATAGTGAGTAAACCCATGCCTATGAAGACTTTTCTCTAGCAAAGCAACATCTATGTATTGGGTCATTTTTTTTTAATTTTTTTGTTTCCCTATTTTTAATGTGAATATATTGCACAATACTATGATCTATAGGAAGAATAGTTAGTTGTAGGAAAACCCCAAAATAAAAATGGAGATCTATCCTGTTTTGATCATCTAAACAAGGTATATCTTTGATGATGCCTTTTTGAGAAAGTACATTGTAATAGGTCCACAATCTCTATAGTTAGTGCATTATGAATCCCTTGAATCCATATACTAGGAATAAATCCATGGGTATTTAGTAACAAAAAATAAGAGAGACATGGGTATATGAGTTGCAATAGTTTTCCACCAAGATATCATGACACACAACACAACATATTAGAAAGAATCAACAATTTCAGTCCCAATAGTTTTCAACACCATGCCACAATGAGCTCCTCACCTAATTAGTCATATGGAAGTTAATCTTTTGATGATTTTCTTGAGTCAAATAATAATAATAAACACAAGGGCCATGGAGTTCAAGAAATATTTGAATATCAACATCCTTTGTATCAATGAATCTATAAATAAACCCCAAGTGGTAATAGCATTTATTTCTAAACAATTGTTTGATGCTACCACAAAGTTATCAAAGATAGAGTTGAATCTAATTTTTAGTTTTAGCATAGTGTTAACCAATAGATTGTAGTAGATAACAAATTGGAGGTTGATAATGATTAACTAAGGCACCCTTTATATATGATCTATAGTCACCAAATCAAGTATGGTCAATATGATTGTGATATCGAGGATGATATGGGTGTAAGAATTGATGGAGCAATTAAAATCTTATAGTGGTCTTCTTATTTGCCAATATCTAAACTTAAATCAATTATCATTTTGGGGCGACAACTATAGATGAGGGCTTGATAAAATGAGATGCTTATTTTAATTACACAAGATCCCTCAAAGTGAGAAAATTACTCTAGTAGTTTAATGCCTAGATACTTATGCATTCAATTGGATTATGAATGAAACTCCTTTGTGTCTACAATTAATGAATATTTTCTTGAGAAAGTTAGACAAGAGATCTTTCTTATCCTATAAATGTTACGAATCAATGAGATAGGTTTGTTGATGAATATTGTATGAATTTATGATCACCATCAACACCTATAATTTGGATCTAGAAGTGGTAGTCTTAGCATAAAGGAATAGGTCGAAGGAGAAGATTCGAAGGGCTCTTGATATGCATGATCCTCATATAATCTAGGATTCTTGAATAAGGGGGTAGAATGACATAAAAAAAATCATTATCTAGGTTCTATCCTTAGATATTTTAACACAATTGTGTTACACTTCAACCCACACAGTGATGATCATATGCTAAGTTTTTTGTTACAAGTGTAGATTAATATATCCTCATGATTAAATATTTTAAGAAACATAGTTTTTTGGCATGTATATGGGTTTGATATTCTGGTTATAGAAATTTCTTTCAATGATACAAATTAAGGCGTAGACCATCTAGTTGAGGATACAAAGGAAAAAGGCCTACTTGGCTTTACTTATCTTTGCACTGATGGGAGTGCACAACCATAAAATCATCAAGACATTGTTCTTTATAAAAAATAAACGAGTAAGTGCTTTTTGATTCTAGTAGCACTCATAATTTCATATGTAGCAAAATTGCGAAGAGGTTGATCTTGTATGTTAAAATTTTAGATAATTTCAATGTGTTGATAGCCAATAGTAGTAGTGTTTTTCGCATAGCTGAGTATCTAATACTTATGCTAGTATTAGTAGCTATACAGGGATTGCAAATATGTATATGATGGACTTGGGAAGTCCAAATATTACACTAGGTTCTTCATTGATAGGGTTGTCACCTTCATTCTTTAGAAATATAATTTATAGCAGACAAAAAATGGAAAGGTCATTAAATTGCAAGGTATACAATCTCCACACTTGAAGGTGGTTAATTATAATCAAATGGAGAAAATAGTAAGTATAAGAGCTAATGCAAAATATGCACAAATTTTCTTCTTGGAGTTCAAATTCAAAGTGAAAGCTCAAAATATGTGAAGTATTTCATTCGTCCTAACACTAGTCCTTACTCTTTGTTGGTAGCCATGGTCAAGCAAAAGGATGACTCTTAGTGGATGTGCCTAGATTTTTATCCTCTCAATAAACTTTAGTATCAAGATAAGTTTCCTATTCCCATTATTAATGATTTATTGGGGGTATTACATGGGGATCAAATTTAACTAAAATTATGATTGTCCTTTCATAAGATTTGGGTTAAAGAAGATACACCCAAAATAAATTTTCATATTATGACAATCATTATGAGTTTTTGATTATCTTTTGGTCTACCAATGCCCAATCTATTATTCAATGACACATGAGCCCTTGTTTTCCATCGGTTTCTATAGAAATTTATCTTGGCATTTTTTGATGATATTTTGATTTACAATAAATCTTAAGATGAGCACTTGCTACATGTGAAACATGTGTTTGACTTACTATAATATGAGCAATTGATATTAAGAATTCTATATGCTTCTTTGGAGTTTTAAAAGCAAAATATCTATCATATTGTATCTTGGGATTATATCAAGGTGAATCCTTGTTGGCTTTTAAGCCTTACTATCTCAAAATATCACAAGTCCCAATATAAAGAAGCCACAATATTATAGGTCAAAATATCAATAATCAAGAGTAGAATTATATATATCAGAAATCAAATATATATCCAGGTCAATATAATAATGAAATAACATTCACTTAAAATATCAAATATAAATGTAAAATGGCCAAATCATTCATGTACATGCATGAAGAATACTTACATTAAAATTTCTCAAAATATATATACAAGCTTTATTATCAATGCTTGCTATGTAGTGATCGCTACATACCATTTTCCCTTACATTATATGGAGATTTTTTTTTTTTGATAAGTAATTGGCTATTTACAGCGGGTTTTGAAAAGGATCCCAAAACATTAATTACATCAATTGCCGAAGCTTAACAATGATAGCAAAAATCAGGCCTGCCCCAGGGACGGAGATCCGGGGCCCGGGGCCCTGATGACTACAAAAACCGCTAGGACGTAAAATAACAAAACTTGCCCAAAAGTCATCAAAAAACAACAGGAACAGCCAAGGGGCACCAGCCACCATGAACAAAAACAAAAAACATTCAGACAGCCAATGGACAGGTGGGCCCTGCTACCTGGGCCCCGGATCGGGCCTGGACCGCCCAGGAAGTGGTTAATCCTTGGTAGGGCTGTCTTCCAGTACATTATATGGAGATTTATCTCCATAATATAGCCATAATAATATGACTCTTCAATACTTGTCTATTGCACTCATTTATTTTGGAGATGCAACCTTTTCTATTCTTGACCTTTGGCTTCTCATCTTTCCACTTGTATACAAGACTCTTCACTCTCTTCTTACATGCATACTTTAACTCTATGACACATGTACACTTCTATATGACTCTTAATCTCCTACATGCACTCCTAATACAAAAAATTTGTGCACACCCTCACATTACATATTTGCACACTTACATACATGACACTTGTGCACATTCTCTTAGTACACACTTGCACTCTTACTTGCATGACACTTGTGCATATCCTGCACGTACACTTACATAAAAGAGAAATATAAATCACTCATCTAAACTATAGACACAAATCCTAATATATTACATATTTACATTTGTGCCATAAAGGTACCATGGGGGTACATTAGCATGTACCAAATAATGTAATATTCTTCAACAATTCTTAAATATCTTAAAATTCTATATGATTTTATGGGCCTTACAAGATATTAGAGAAATTTTATAAAAAATCATGGTAAAATTATAGCACCTTGACAACACTTACTAATAAATATACATACTGTAGCACCCTAAAATTGGCGCAGTTAAACCCTTAGTAAAAAGATAAAAATTTGAATTTTAACCCCGAAACCGCCCGTTAACCGCTCGCCTCATTTTTTGCGCCATTTTTAGGATTTGTTTTGACCGTTGGACGATATCGTCGTCGATCAGACGAAATCGTCCCAGATCGGACGAATTCGTCTGGAACAGAACGTCCAGACGATTTCGTCCCAAAACTAAATTTTCATAATTAGTTTCTGTTTCAACAGCCTCTCTAACTTGGGCAGAAGCATGTCTGCGCAGTTAGAGATTCCTCCGTTGGAGATCTCCCAGATTGGGATGATCCCCAACCTCCTAACCTCTCCCTAATCCTATATAAACTTGGGATTTTCCTAGTTTATCCCCCTGGCTGATTTTCCCTGCAACCTTAGCTTTTCATGCATTAGAACACCTTCGCACCATCGTTTGCATTGTATATTTTCAAGTTTTCTTGCAGGAATTTTATTGTTTTTTAGTTGGAGCAAGCTCGGATCGTCGCAGGCGATTCCATACGATTTTGGACGATCCTGTCGACATCCGCGACGATCTCGTACGATTGCAGGCGATTTCGACTGTAGTCCAGATTGGGGGCAATCATAGCCCTGAGTTTGCATTTCTTATCCTTTCTTTCTTATTTTGTTCTGCATTAGTTTGATTTATTCTTATTCTGCATCCTGGAGTTCACCTCATTTAGCATAAATGCATGATAAAGTTAAAATAAGTTATTAAAATAATGCATTTCTTTTGATTTGATATCTAGAGTTATCATTCAAGCAAATTTACTATCATTTCTATCATTTAGTATCATTCTTGCAATTGCATTTTTGGTTTTTGGTGTCTGTTTCTATGATTGTAGGTTTTTGACGAATTTAGCTAACAAATTTGTCATATAGACGATGATCTTGTCTGATCTCAGACGATCACCTATGATCTGGGACGATTTACAATTCAGATGATCCTATCATATTCGGGATGATCTGGACTTCTACAAGCTTTAGAATCTTCATCAGACATCCGAAATCAGGTATATTCTATCTCATTTAGCATATTTTCTGTATTTAGCACTTATTCATGCTTTCTGTATTCATATAAATCAGCATTTGCATATAGAATAACTTAGATTCATTTTGGCCAAACCTAGGAATTGAATGATTGAGTATAAAAATGAACACATCAAACCCATTCTCAACCTAGGCATGGAAACTGCCACTCAAAGTTTCCTGGTGAACCCCACCATCCATCGAAAATTCACCCTGATACCCTTCCCCGAGAGGCGCGACCTTCAAAGGGCCTCTCAATCCGAGGTATCGTCCCATCCTTCTCGCATCCCCCTTCCGGGCACGGATCCTTTAGCCTGAAGGTAAGGGCATGAAAAATTTGGGTCGATACATTTTGGTGAACCCGACGTGAAACTAAAAACCTTTTGAAAAAAAAAAAAATATAAAAATATAAATGCATTATTAAAGAACATCTAGAATCATTAGAAAACTGTTAAGTTTGCACATCATACTTAGATGGTAGATTATAATAAAAGATGAGCTGTCACCATAAATGTTGAAAATCAATTAGCAGCCATAGAAATTACTTCTGTGCTTAGAGTACCTCAAACAAATAGAGTCCAACCTTTGTGGGACGAACTTGATAGGAGATTGGGTATTATTTCATCTAGGTCAACAGAACTTAGGCAAATTAAGAGGTTTGTCCTAGATAGAATCCTGGATCCTGATCAGGTGACTTTGTACCATGAACTTCAGAGAGCTTGCCATAGGTGGTTAGCCGATAAAAGAGCACTTGTGTCTTCCGAATTGTACACCTTTGAGGAATACCTCGAGAACGCAGTTGTAGTACATAAATTTCTATCTCGTATAGAGGATCAAGAAGTCATTCTTATGGATAGAAAGAGATGGAATAGAGTTCCTAGAGCTATGTTATATCGAGAGTATTGCCATGAACTTTATTTCTACAGGTCAGAGTCCGAAACAGATAATATCACCATAGCACACTTTATCAAATTCTTGAAAAACCATTTCCAATTTGAAGAGGAGCATTTCATGACTCCTGATGAACTTGATCCTATTAATGATATCCATAAACTATTTATAGAAAACTAAGTCATTCTTTTTATTGTTGTTATTTCTTGCATCTAGTATGTTGTTTGTTATCTTTATAATATTATTATAAAAACATAAAAACAATCATAAAACAAAAACAAAAATATAACAAAATCAAAACATTTTCTTTTAAGTATTATAGTAGGTATATAATTAAAATATATACCTCTCAAACTTATTGCATATATATATATATATATATATATATATATATATATATATATATATATATATATTTGCTGAAATCTAAGTTTAAGCACAATGACTAGACTTAGGAATGGAAAACAGACTGAAGTAGAAGAAGATTGGTTAGGAAAACCATTAAATAACCCAAATGTCCTTCCTGAAGATCCAATTCAGGAAGAAGGAACTCTAGACCAGCAAGAAGAAGAGTTTGCTGTAGGAAATGAACAAGAAGAAACTGTTAGAGAGGAAGGATCCTCATCCCCTAAAATGTCTCCAGGAGGAGCTATTACTTTTGAGAACATGGAACAATTCTGGAAGTTCATCAATACTAATATTGGTGTTCTTAATAGAGCAGTCCATATGGACAAGGATCAAATTAGTGACACTCAAGCAACCCTAGAAGAAGTATATCACACACGCACTAATCCCTTGTCCTTTGTTGATCAAGAAAGTGATCAAGTTGGACCATCCAATTTGGATATGGCCGCTATAATCTAGAACATGCAACAACAACAGGTTACCCAACCACCTAAAGTGCCTGTTACTAAGCCTAGAATCATTCCCACACAAAAGAAACCTTCATTCACTGCTTTATTTCGCCAAGCTATTGATCAATATACCTTAAATCAACAAAAGCCCAAAACAAAACCAAACACCAATTTCCAACAATCTGGGATACAACATAATACTGCTACAAATCTTCTTCATAATACCCTTCCTACCAACACTTTACATAATAGCAATATAGCATCTAATCCTTATGTCACGCCATCATACGCTCACAAATCCCATACTCATGTGCCACCGAACCAATATGGTGGACAAACTAGTAATCTTGAAGCCATGGTGAAACAACTAGTTTCCCGCATGGACCAGATAGATCCCTACCGTCCCTCGTACAATTATCGAGAGATGTGTAGTCAGCCTTTAGATCCTATAGTCGTAGCACAACCATATCCTAAACACTTTCCTATGCCTGTCCTACCTATATACAAAGGAACCGAAGATCCCATAGAGCATCTTCGTATGTTTAGGATAGCATGTCATGATATATCACATGATGACTTGTTATTACTAAAAATGTTCCCAAAAAGTTTAGGAGGAATGGCATTAGAGTGGTATTATCAATTACCCACTAATTCTTTGAGGAATTTCGAAGAAACAACCGAGTCTTTTGTTCATCAATTTAGTGCCTACATCGAAAGGCATGTGACCATTAAAGATTTGTACAACTTAAAACAAGACAAAGATGAATGCTTTGCTGATTTCCTAGCTCGGTGGAGACAGTTGATAGGAAAATTGCACTTTGTGTTACCTTATAGGGAGATGTTGGACATCTTTATTAATAATTTACAAGAACAACTATCCTATGAGTTATCAACTTCTACCTTGACCACCTTCGATCAGGCTATAGACTTAGCTCGAAGAGTGGAAGATGCTCTCATTAGGAGAGGTCAGCTTAAGAAGAAATATGATGAGAAAACATCCAGAAATCAATATAAGAATAAACAAGTTGTGGGTGATGGAGTCACTGATAGCAGAAATATTGCTAATGTCAATGCTGCAAAGACAACAGAGAAATTTATACTAAAACCTCCTGATAAACCTCCTCGAGAATTTACTAGGTTAAATCAACCTCTATCAACTATTCTACCACAATTATTAGAACGAGGTTTGATTCAATTACCAAATATCCGGGAACTTGATCCAACTATACCCGGATACAGAGCTGATTTACACTGTGATTTCCATAGAGGACCTGGACACGCTACCAACTCTTGTAAAATATTAAAACATAAAATACAGGACTTAATTGATAATAATGAGATGGAGGTGCAAGCCTTTCAACCTAAACAAAATCCTCCTAATAATGCTCAAAAGAACATCCCCCAAAATCAGAATCAGAATGCCAATCAATCATTGGACATATTTCAACATCCTTTACCAAAACATGGTAAGGAGGTGGCTAATCAAATTGAGCATCATAATGTTCCCCCTCCTACCCGATATGTAGGAACTATTAGTGGGCATTTACCTGCTCATGATCTACAAATATTTGACACAACTTTATCCATGGTTACGACCAGGCCTCTACATAATATTCGGACACCTGATCTTAGTGATACAGAATATGAGACTGAAAGTGATATGGAAATCACATCAAATCAATCGAATAGTTCTGAAGATGAATCAGATACTATTCACCCTATCACAAATTCTATGGTTCCAGAAGAACCATTTCCAAGAAGAGTCACTACTAGACCATCTTCTCACCAATTACTTTCTAATGAGCAAGCCATAAATGCTAGACCAAGACCCATTCATCATCCACAAAATAATATTGTGGGTACCATCGGAGCTGTTACTAGACAACAGGCTCAAAATTCTCAACAAGATCAAATTCAGAATGATGGATCAGCTCCATTTGTTTTGAAAGTTCCTAATAAAGGGAATCATGCACCTAATGTTCAACCTAAACCTCCTTATAATATTAATGAACAATTATCAAATACTACAACTAGAATTTCCCTTTTGGACCTTTTAAGATCTTCTCCTACACATAGAGATGAACTAATGCTCACATTAAGCCAAATGATGGTACCACAAGACATTCAACCTGAAGCCATGACCAATACTATAATAACTCGAGAAGTCGATTGTATTGACTTTCGGGATAGAGATATACCGCAACATAGTTTACATAAGGATAACCCCTTATATATTACTGCCCTAATTGGAGATGTAGCAGTCAAACGAGTCTTGATTGATAATGGTTCATCTTTAAACATTTGCACTTTTGACTTCTACCAAATATTTGGGTTTAGAAGTGATGAAATGAAAAGAACTGATATGATCATAAAAGCCTTCAATGACGAAACACAAGAAACATGTGGAGTTATTACCATCCCATTGCAAGTTGGTCCAAGAACCTTAGATACGACCGTGTTTATTGTACATTGCCCTGCATCGTACAATATACTCTTGGGTCACCCTTGGATCAACGCGATGCGAGCTGTTCCCTCAACTTTACATCAATGTGTCAAATTCGAATTTAAGAATCAGTTGGTTACCATTCATGGTGATCCTAGACCCTTTGATATGTGTGCTTTGGCAGAACCTGTTGGAGTTCAATTTTGCCCTGCTCTATCATCCACACATCCTAATTCTCATTATCCATCTAAACATGTGAAACACACACCCATAACATCATCTACTTCTTCTCCATCAGTTCCACCTTTACATATAGCTCAACCATCCTCTGAACAAACCACATTAGGACCTCAGAAAGATCCTAAACCCACAACCAATGCTTCTTGTTCTACTCCTATAACTTCCATACCTATAGACCCATCTATCGACACCTCTACATTGTCTACATCCACCAAAGGCATATTTTCCACATCAAAAGATGTAGGAAATGATCCTTCTACCTCTTACGCTCTTACTGATGAGCTCTTACCCGATTTATCTAAAATTCTTATATCAGAAAAAACAAATGCTTCTATGCAAGATTCCCTTATTTTAAATAATTTGCCACCATCTCCTCGTACCTTGGGCCTCCCACAGCCTATGGGAAGTATTTACCAAGTCGGGAGTTGTGCCTTTATTTATAAGGGATATGACTGGGGAAGAATACCTAGAAACATCAAGACTCATTATGATGGATATGCTCGATGTTATTTTACTAATGAGTATATTAAAGCTAAACCTATAATGCTTAAATTGGGATATAAAGGGAAAGGTTTGGGACCTTTCCAGAATGGTATGAAAGAACCTTTTGAGGTAGAGTCGTGGCCCGCCCGATGTGGTGTGGGCCTATTTCCTAGTAAGGGTCAGCCCTTCCCATTTGAGGATGATGATCAACTCATATGTTACCAAGATTATTTGGATGAACGTGATGCTTTGTGTCTAACAAATAAGCCATTTACATGTAATATGCTATCCATAGCTTACCCTGAGATGATTGTTGAATCCGACGATGAGTTGGAGGGAGATATCTTCCATGATGTCTCCATTGAAGAATTATTACACAACGAATTTTATTTTGATGGCTCTATACCTAGTATAGCCCAGCTTGAGGCCACGACTCCTCAAGATGAATTATCCAAGCTAACCTTGGAAGAATTACAAGAATTGGGCGTTTCACCCGCCCCACCTAATTTTGAGAGAGATCTACACATGGAAGTAGAAAACGTCATAAAAATTAACATTGGAACCGAGGATAATCCTCACATAATCAACATTGGATCAGAATTGAGTCAAGAAAAACAAGATAAATACATTGCATTTCTTAAAGAATATGAAGATGTCTTCGCTTGGACATATGAAGATATGCCAGGTTTAGACCCTTCTGTAGTCATGCATCACCTAGTAGTCCATCCGGATGCTAAACCTGTTAAACAAAAACTTAGAAAAATGCATCCTAAAGTGGCCTTACTAGTCAAAGGGGAGTTAGAAAAACTCTTGAATGTTATTTTTATACAAGCCATTGATTATGCTGAATGGATCTCGAATGTAGTTCCAGTAACTAAGAAAGAAGCTACCAAAGTTAGGGTTTGCACAGACTTTAGAGATATTAATGTTGCATGCCCTAAAGATGATTTTCCTCTTCCCAATATGGATCAAATCATTGATTTTACTATTGGGAGTGGAATGATATCCTTAATGGATGGATTTTTTGGCTATAATCAGATCAGGATAGCTCTTGAAGATCAGGCTAAAACAACCTTTATTACCCCTTGGGGGACCTTTTGTTGGAAAGTGATGCCATTTGGTTTGAAGAATGTAGGTGCAACATATCAACGAGCCATGACTTATATCTTTCATGATATGATGCATGATATACTACATGATTATGTAGATGATATTATAGCTCATTCTATTAATGAAGATGATCATTTAGATGACTTGAGAAAAGTATTTGATCGGTTAAGGGAATATCTTATCCGATTGAATCCAGCCAAATGTATATTCGGAGTTAAGTTCGATAAATTATTGGGGGTTATAGTTTCTTTACGTGGCATCGAAATTGACCCTCTCAAGATTGTGGCTATCACTGATATGCCTGCACCCACAAATATATCTGAATTATGAAGTTTACAAGGTAAGCTTCAAGCTATCCATCGCTTCATCGATAAGCTGGCGGATAAAACAGGACCCTTTCTTAAGCTTCTTAAGAAGGATGTCTCTTTCCATTGGGACAACGAATGTCAGGAAGCATTTGAACTCCTCAAACAATATCTCCTTAACCCACCTGTACTTTCACCACCTAGACTTGATCGCCCATTTATCTTGTATATTTTTGCTTCAGATTTTGCTTTAGGAGCTATGTTAGCTCAACTTGATGATGAGAAAAGAGAGCGTGCTAATTATTATATTAGCAGAACCTTAATCAGTTATGAAACCCGCTACACAACATTAGAGAAATTATGTCTAGCAGTCATATTTTCTACACAGAAACTATGCCATTATATGCTCAGTCAAAAAATGTATGTTATTGCTAAATCTGATCCCTTGCGGTATCTCATGAGTCGACCTTATTTATCTGGTCGCACAACGAAGTGGGTTCTTGCGCTAAGCGAGTTTGAACTCACGTTTATAGGACAAAAGTCTGTTAAGGGTCAAATCATAGCAGATCAATTAGTCGCTGCACCCTTAGAGTCTACCCATCCCCTCATCATTGAGTTTCCTGATGAATGCCTTAAACTAGAGGCAGACCATCCAGAGCAATGGTCCCTATACTTTGATGGAGCCCGATGCATGAGTGGGGCTGGTGCAGGTATTATTTTAATATCTCCACAAAAACATATTATACCTCTGTCCTTTAAATTAACGTTTGCTTGTACTAATAACACTGCTGAATATGAGGCTCTAATCCTTGGATTACGAGCTGCCTTGGCACTAAAAATTAAAAATCTATTAGTTTTTGGTGATTCTCAACTTGTTATAAATCAAATTAATGATGTTTATCAGACCAGAGATGATAAATTACATCCATATAAAGCATATGTATTACAATTAATATCTTTATTTGAGCAAGTTACCTTGGAAGCTATTCCTAGAACTAGCAACCGTGTGGCTGACGCTATGGTTGTAACTGCATCTCTTTTACCCTTGGAGTTAGATGACGAATATGCTACCATCATTATTCATCGACTCCAGGAACCCGCTTCAAATAAATCATGCTTAGAACCTTTGGATGTGTTTCTAATCAATGAAACTACTCCTAAACTTTGGTACACCGATATATTCAATTTTCTTCAAAATGGGACCTTCCCTGAAGGTTTTAATAGAAACCAAAGCATCGGTTATTACGTAGACGAGCAAGTCGCTTCGTAATAATTGGCAATACATTATATAGGAGATCTTTTGAAGGTATCCTATTGAGATGTTTGAATCTAGAAGAATCTAGATCAGCTTTGAGTGAAGCCCATGATGGATCTTGTGGGGGACACTTTAGTGGTAGCGCCATTGCTAAGAAGCTCCTTAGGATAGGATATTTTTGGCCCACCATGGAGAATGATGCACATGATTATGTGCGCCATTGCGACAAGTGCCAAAAGCACGCTGACCTTGTCCATGCCCCTGCACAAGAACTGTAGGCTATTTCATCTCCTTGGCCCTTTTCAAAATGGGGCTTAGACATCATTGGAAAAATCAATCCTGTGTCATCTGATGGACACAAATTCATCATAACCGCCATCGAGTATTTTATGAAGTGGGTTGAAGCTATGCCCTTAGCTTCTTGCACTGGAACCCAAGTTTCCAAATTTATTTTTAATCAAATTATTTGTAGGTTTGGAATTCTTGCAAATCTCATCTCGGATAATGGAACTTGTTTCAAAAATAAATATGTCAAGAAATTATGTCAAAAATATAAAATTCAACATCGTTGGTCCACTCCCTATTATCCTCAAGGTAATGGCCAAGTAAAAGCATCTAATAAAACATTAATTAAAATCCTCAAAATATTGGTCAATAAATCTGGCCGAGATTGGCACATCCAATTATATCCTGCTTTGTGGGCTTATCGAACTAGCGTTCGCACTCCCACGGGCACTTCACCTTTTGTTTTGGTTTATGGCGTTGAAGTTATTTTTCCCTTTGAATTAGAAGTTCCTTCTTTGGCTCTACTACTTCAAGATACTGAAGTAGGAGATGAATATCGTGCTGGCAAATTTAGTCAGTTGGAACTCCTAGATGAGAAGCGCATCAATGCTTTGGAGCATCTTCGTGCCTACCAAAACAAGCTTAAACGAGCATACCTCAAGAAAGTTCATCATCGATCCTTTGAGATCGGCGACCTTGTCTTAAAAGAAAATCAAAAAAATACTAATGCAACTAAAGACCTTAAAGGTAAATTCGAGCCCAACTGGCTTGGACCATATATTATCACTGCTAAATTTGGATCGGGAGCATACAAATTAGCTACCTTAGATGGTAAAGATCTTAAAGAACCTATGAACATTATGCATCTTAAACGCTATTATGCATAAATCTGGTCATTTCATCATTTGTATATATTTTGCATATTGTTTCATTTTAATAATACATATAAAAATTTCAAAAACAGCAATATTATCTATTCTTTCAATTCATAAATTAAAACCAAAATATAAAAAAATCAAAATCATCAAAATCTTCAAAAACATTTTCTATTTTTTGCACCTATCAATTCTTGAAGTATTGCACTTATATTTTCAGTTATTTTGGATAAATTAGCATTTATTTGGAATCCCTCACTTTCACACTCACATGAATAAATATCTTGATTTTATTTGGTATGATTATTAATCTCTCTTATATCAAAGTCCACAGTTGAATTAAATAAAGTTTTGAGCATAGAGAACTGATCTTGTTATTTACTTGAACCAAGTATATCTTTTCACATTAAAATGATTTCATTGCAAATTCAATACGATGCTACATAGTAGAAGTGGTTTCTTGAGCGAAAAGTTTCCCCTGCTATCCTATCATGCACATGGTCTAGAATCTTTGAGAATTGACAAAAGGACAAGCTCACCCCTACCCAGAATAAAAATCCCTTGCTCTACAGCCAATCCGAGCAAGTATCCCTAGTATAGGAAGAAAAAGAAAAAGAAAATCAAGAAAAATTATGAGAAAAAGAAGCATTATTTCAGTATCATTTTGTACCATTTCAGCAATATTTCAGCATTATCTCAGTGTCAAGCAAAAAAAAAGAAAAAAAAAGAAAAGAAAAAGCAAAAGCAATAAAATCCCTTTTCCCTACCCCTTGAAAAGAAAAGAAGGGTGAATGAGCTTGAATCCCTGGAATTCTCAATTATTCGAAAACTATGAGGTAAGCCCCATAACAGGTGGTTTGTGCCCAACCCGCTTGGCCTTGGGTAATTCCTAGCATGGTGATATGTCTGTTACATTAGCGACCTTCTTTTGTACAGACCTATGTCTGCTTATGGATTAGCTAGCTCTTGATGACCCGACTTACATAGTAGTCTAGTACGGTTACATGCATATAAATCATGGTCAACGAACACTTATTTGGTTAATTCAAATTACTTGTATCAAATTATCTTGCTCAAAATTGGTAAATGAACAATACAATTGCACACACATTTGTATTTGAGAGATTTTGTATCATTATGATAGATCAAGATCGGCAATGAACTCACATATGCACATGGGGTTCCTTATAAATCTACATTTTGTCTTTGAGATAATTTAAAATATTTATGCAAATCTTCTGGAATGATTTCATCTGTTTTATGTTACAACAATTACATACATTTCTTTTCAAAAATCCAAAACTTCTTTCAAAACATGCAATAAAGCCACATTTATATATATTTTCGACTTTCGCGACGATGGTATAGTTCCAAAACCTAAACTGGAATTTTATGCCTAGCGCAAGTCCTCATCTTATATTTTTTGTTTATTTCAAAATCAAAAATCAATCATGCAATAAAACTATTATATCAATTTCTTCTTTGGATTTCGCGATGATGGTATAAGTCTATACCTATAATTCTATGCCTAGCGCAAACCATTGTTCTAATTTTATTTCCCATTTATTTAAATCATAAAAACATATGGCTTAAATCATTATGTTACACAATTATGCTTTAAAAAGAACGAACACTGTTTCTATTTCATTTCATTATGTCAACATTCAATTTTGCAATGATGGTATAATTCCTAGGGAATTATTCAAACTTTTATCACACTTAGGAATTTATGCCTAGCAAAAATCATATTTTTAATATATTTCATGCATAATATTTTCATGAAAATCTGAAAACAAATCATCACCATCATCATTTTTCATCATCACAACACAAAGCCTTAAGACAGTCTCTTAAGCACTCTTTTACTTTTAGCAATATTTCTATACTGGGATTAGCTTGACGACCTAGCGAGCGACGACTCCATGAAATGGTCATATAACAACGACAATGTCCTTTGAAATTATTGTTAGAAGTCCCTTTTATTTTTCATCAAATCACACCACAAACAACCAATTTGTTTACATCAGATTATTTCATTTAAATTTTAAAGCATGACATAAAATTATAATATTTCCAAATGACATAATTACATGAATCATCAATCAACAATTCAAACATTAAAGCATCATACAACATATGCACAAGTCATATCACAAAAATATCATATATATATATATATATATCAAAAAAAAATTATGTACATCATATCAACACTGGACTGGTATGCCACAATCTATACCCTGGCATACTGAATCCTCTCAAAAATAATATAATACAATCTCTAGTCGATGAGAAGCTAGCCTCGAGAAGCCCTCGAGCTCTCGACCTCATCTCCTCTCCCACCCTGAGGTGGAGGAGGTGGCCCCATCGAAGTCCATGTGGTGTCACGAGTCCTCGATGTCGATCGTGATGATGTCCTCGATGACCCCATCATGATAGGCTCTGTAATAGGGGTTGGTAGTGGTATCCTCTGCTCCTCTAGCACCACATGGTAGTATAATCCCTAGTAGAATATGATCTAAGCAATAGCCCATGCTAGATCCTGAGTGCTCGCCCCTCCGCTCTGCACCCTAAGCCATGTAGCCTCATCTCGAAGTGTCTGCACCTCAACCTGGAGGTGGGCATTCTCCACCCGAAGAGCCACCATCTCATTGCTCTCCCCTACCTCGACACCCTTGCCCTTATCGAGCGATGGTGGCCTCTCCTCTCTGATGAGAAGGGAGTCCCTCCTCCCTCCTCCTCGCCTCGCTTTGGTCTCTGTGGAGCTTGTGGCATCCTCTAGCGTCTCTCCTATGGAGACCATCATTGCTCTCTCCCTCCATGACCCCTTGCTGCATCAATGGCAGCCTGGCATCGCCTCCCCATCCGATGCACAATAACATGCATCGGACCCTGTGCCCTCATCATCCGAGGAGGGTGGATGCCTACGTACCAGGCATCATATCCATCGACCACCCCAACGTCGTCCCCATCCACTAGCTGAATGGGGGCATCATCCATGTCTTGACTCTAGAATCACTGCATATCCGGAGCCCCGCTCAATGTGGTATTATCCTAGATAGTCCGGGAGTACTCATAATCCCTGAGAGAAGGGATCCCCTGCTGTAGACCGAACTATCACAAAACTCGATCATAGCGGTGGAGCTCTACCTCTCCCCACTCCATCCTCAGCCAGCAGACTCACCTGATGCGAGCCAACTCCTGTCCATCCTCTCCCCACCCTGGATGCTCTCTCCATGGCCTCTAGGTGATCTAGTCTAGGATGAGGTCATCTAGTAACCTTCGTGACATCGACAGATCTATCCACCGCTGTGACCCTCTCTGGAGCCACCAATAGAAAACCCGGGGCCTCTCTCGGTCAACCCCTATTAGTGGAAGCCCTACCGGCCTCCACATCACGATGTGCTCCCAGCACCAAACCTGTAGTAGTGATGTCAAAACTAGACATCGACCTCCCTTGTATACGACCCCATGCAGGATCCTATACAACCGACATAATACAAAGCTACCCCATGCAAATCTGTACCCATGGTCTCTCATGTCATAGACCACATCTGAAAGGAGCCATGGTAATCTGCACCCACTCTGGTGGCATAGCAGAAGACCACCCACTACCCCTTCAAAACCTTGAGTCAACCGAGATGCCCCAGGCATCTGCCTCAGTGACTCGATGTTCACTCCACCCTTCTCCAGGGCGAAGCTAGGGTCTCCGCACAACCTCATCATAGCTTGGCCCTGATTGGCCATAGGAGTCATAAACCGTCCATGTATGGGGATCCTCAAGATCCTCCATACATCCTCCAAAGTGGGAGCCATCTCCCCTGTCGATAACCGGAAGTAAGATGACCTCGGGTACCATCTCTCTGCTAGGGCTGTCAGTAGCCCCATGTCTGTCGGTATTTGTGGCATCTCTGCCACATGCTGTAGTCCGACCTCTGCTAGTCGGTCTCGCTTCGCCTGATCGAGCGCGGCCACATCATCCCTCAGACCCCCGTATTTCCATTCTCGACTCTTTAGTAATCCCCTCTAAAAAATAAACAACAAAACAATAAAATTCATTAATAGACAGTTATTAAAATCAATTAAATGCAATTAAAACAAGTTTAATTTCATAAAAAACATGATATCATCCATTATTGGATGATATCATCCTAAATTTAGTCATTTCGTCCTTAGTAGGATGAAATCATCTCCGATTTCTCAACTTGGGGATCGTCCCTTGTTGGACGGGATCGCCCCTATTTCATCGATTTCGCCCCCAGATGAAATCGATGATCTAGGGATGATTTCGACGAAATTGGGACGATTTCATCCCGACGTCATCGACGGCCTAAAAACGGCCGCGATGCCCCAAAAATAGTTAAAATTCAACTAAAAAATCACATAAATCAAATTAAAAACATGCTACATTAAGTTTAGATCCTTACCCGTAGCCCGCGTCGGACCTCTGTCGATCTGTGCGCCATCTCAACCATTTTGTCTATAGAGCTCTAAAATAGAGAAAGATGAACAGTAAAAATGAATTAGGGTTTTACCCTATTTTTCTTAATTTTATTTAAAAACAATTAACAATATTTTTAATTTTTTCTTTTTCGCGCTTTTACCTCAAACGTTCGATTTGGGTAAAAACACGGAGGGGGCACCATAGTAAGCAGTCGTACGATTCGACCTAGAATCATCGTCTAAAAAATGGAATAAATTTTTGCTTTCTCGTAAAGCGTGAAGGACTCGTCTTTAACACATTTTCTTCGAAAAATTTGCTAAAGAGGGGGCAAAATGTAGCACCCTAAAATTGGCACAGTTAAACCCTTAGTAAAAAGATAAAAATTTGAATTTTAACCTCGAAATCGCCCGTTAACCGCCTGCCTCATTTTTCATGCCATTTTTAGAATTTGTTTTGACCGTTGGACGATATCGTCGCCGATCAGACGAAATCATCCCAGATCGGATGAATTCATCTGGAATAGAACGTCTAGACGATTTCATCCCAAAACTAAATTTTCATAATTAGCTTATATTTCAACAGCCTCTCTAACTTGGGCAGAAGCGTGTCTACGCAGTTAGAGATTCCTCCGTTGGAGATCTCCCAGATTGGGATGATCTCCAACCTCCTAACCTCTCCCTAAATCCTATATAAACTTGGGATTTTCTTAGTTTATCCCCCTGGCTGATTTTCCCTGCAACTTTAGCTTTTCGTGCATTAGAACATCTTCGCACCATCGTTTGCATTGTATATTTTCAAGTTTTCTTGCAGGAATTTTATTGTTTTTCAGTTGGAGCAAGCTCGGATCATCGCAATTCCATACGATTTTGGACGATCCTGTCGAGATCCGCGATGATCTCGTACGATTGTAGGTGATTTCGATTGCAGTCCAGATTGGGGGCAATCAAAGCCCTGAGTTTGCATTTCTTGTCCTTTCTTCCTTGTTTTGTTCTGCATTAGTTTGATTTATTCTCATTCTGCATCCTGGAGTTCACCTCATTTAGCATAAATGCATGATAAAGTTAAAATAAGTTATTAAAATAATGCATTTCCTTTAATATGTTATCTGGAGTTATCATTCAAGCAAATTTATTGTCATTTCTATCATTTTGCATTATTCTTGTAGTTGCATTTTTGGTTTTTGGTGTCTGTTTCTGTGATTGCAGGTTTTTGACGAATTCGAATTCGTCAGATCGATGACGATCTTGTCTGATCTCAGATGATCGACTATGATCTGGGATGATTCTATACAATTTTAGATGATCCTATCATATTCGGGATGATCTGGACTTCTACAAGCTTCAGAATCTTCATCAGACATCCGAAATCAGGTATATTCTGTCTCATTTAGCATATTTTCTGTATTTAGCATTTATTCATGCTTTCTGTATTCATATAAATCAGCATTTGCATATAGAATAGCTTAGATTCATTTTGGCCAAACCTAGGAATTTGAATGATTGAGTATAAAAATGAACACATCAAACCCATTCTCAACCTAGGCGTGGAAACTGCCACTCAAAGTTTCCTGGTGAACCCCACCATCCATCAAAAATTCACCCTGATACCCCTCCCCCGAGAGGCGCGACCTTCAAAGGGCCTCTCAGTCCGAGGTATCGTCTCATCCTTCTCGCATCCCCCTTTCGGGCATGGATCCTTTAGCTTGAAGGTAAGGGCGCGAAAAATTTGGGTCGATACATTTTGGTGAACCCGACGTGAAACTAAAAGCCTTTTGAAAACAAAATATATATATATATATATATATATATATAAATATAAATGCATTATTAAAGAACATCTAGAATCATTAGAAAACTGTTAAGTTTGCATATCATATTTAGATGGTAGATTATAATAAAAGATGAGCTGTCACCATAAATGTTGAAAATCAATTAGCAGCCATAGAGATTACTTCCGTGCTTAGAGTACCTCAAACAAATAGAGTCCAACCTTTGTGGGACGAACTTGATAGGAGATTGGGTATTATTTCATCTAGATCAACCGAACTTAGGCAAATTAAGAGGTTTGTCCTAGATAGAATCCTAGATCCTGATCAGGTGACTTTGTACCATGAACTTCAGAGAGCTTGCCATAGGTGGTTAGCCGATAAAAGAGCACTTGTGTCTTCCGAATTGTACACCTTTGAGGAATACCTCGAGAACGCAGTTGTAGTACATAAATTTCTATCTCGTATAGAGGATCAAGAAGTCATTCTTACGGATAGAAAGAGATGGAATAGAGTTCCTAGAGCTATGTTATATCGAGAGTATTGCCATGAAATTTATTTCTACAGGTCAGAGTCTAAAATAGATAATATCACTATAGCACACTTTGTCAAATTCTTGAAAAACCATTTCCAATTTGAAGAGGAGCATTTCATGACTCCTGATGAACTTGATCCTATTAATGATATCCATAAACTATTTATAGAAAACTAAGTCATTCTTTTATTATTATTATTTCTTGCAACTAGTATGTTGTTTGTTGTCTTTATAATATTATTATAAAAACATAAAAACAAAAAAAAAACACAAAAAAACAAAAAAAATAAAACAAAATCAAAACATTTCCTTTTAAGTATTATAGTAGGTATATAATTAAAATATATACCTCTCAAACTTGTCATATATATATATATATATATATAAGTATATATATTTGCTGAAATCTAAGTTTAAGCACAATGCCTAGACTTAGGAATGGAAAACAGACTGAAGTAGAAGAAGATTGGTTAGGAAAACCATTAAATAACCCAGATGTCCTTCCTGAAGACCCAATTCAGGAAGAAGGAACCCTAGACCAGCAAGAAGAAGAGTTTGTTGTAGGAAATGAACAAGAAGAAACTGTTAGAGAGGAAGGATCCTCATCCCCTAAAATGTCTCCGGGAGGAGCTATTACTTTTGAGAACATGGAACAATTTTGGAAGTTCATCAATACTAATATTGGTGTTCTTAATAGAGCAGTCCATATGGACAAGGATCAAATTAGTGACACTCAAGCAACCCTAGAAGAAATATATCACACACGCACTAATCCCTTGTCCTTTGTTGATCAAGAAAGTGATCAAGCTGGACCATCCAATTTGGATATGGCCGCTATAATCCAGAACATGCAACAACAACAGGTTACCCAACCACCTAAAGTGCCTGTTACCAAGCCTAGAGTCATTCCCGCACAAAAGAAACCTTCATTCACTGCTCTATTTCGCCAAGCTATTGATCAACATACCTCAAATCAACAAAAGCCCAAAACAAAACCAAACACCAATTACCAACAATCTGGGATACAACATAATACTACTACAAATCTTCTTCATAATACTCTTCCTACCAACACTTTACATAATAGCAATATAGCATCTAATCCTTATGTCACGCCATCATACGCTCACAAATCCCATACTCATGTGCCACCGAACCAATATGGTGGACAAACTAGTAATCTTGAAGCCATGGTGAAACAGCTAGTTTCCCGCATGGACCAGATAGATCCCTACCGTCCCTCGTACAATTATCGAGAGATGTGTAGTCAGCCTTTAGATCCTATAGTCGTAGCACAACCATATCCTAAACACTTTCCTATGCCTGTCCTACCCATATACAAAGGAACCGAAGATCCCATAGAGCATCTTCGTATGTTTAGGATAGCATGTCATGATATATCACATGATGACTTGTTATTACTAAAAATGTTCCCAAAAAGTTTAGGAGGAATGGCATTAGAGTGGTATTATCAATTACCCACTAATTCTTTGAGGAATTTTGAAGAAACAATCGAGTCTTTTGTTCATCAATTTAGTGCCTACATCGAAAGGCATGTGACCATTAAAGATTTGTACAACTTAAAACAAGACAAAGATGAATGTTTTGCTGATTTCCTAGCTCGGTGGAGACAGTTGATAGGAAAATTGCACTTTGTGTTACCTTATAGGGAGATGTTGGACATCTTTATTAATAATTTACAAGAACAACTATCCTACGAGTTATCAACTGCTACCTTGACCACCTTCGATCAGGCTATAGACTTAGCTCGAAGAGTGGAAGATGCTCTCATTAGGAGAGGTCATCTTAAAAAGAAAGATGATGAGAAAACATCCAGAAATCAATATAAGAATAAACAAGTTGTGGGTGATGGAGTCACCGATAGCAGAAATATTGCTAATGTTAATGCTACGAAGACAACGAAGAAGTTTATACTGAAACCTCCTGATAAACCTCCTCGAGAATTTACTAGGTTAAATCAACCTCTATCAACCATTCTACCATAATTATTAGAATGAGGTTTGATTCAATTACCAAATATCCAGGAACTTGATCCAACTATACCCGGATACAGAGCTGATTTACACTGTGATTTCCATAGAGGACCTGGACACGCTACCAACTCTTGTAAAATATTAAAACATAAAATACAGGACTTAATTGATAACAATGAGATGGAGGTGCAAGCCTTTCAACCTAAACAAAATCCTCCTAATAATGCTCAAAAGAACATCCCCCAAAATCAGAATCAGAATGCCAATCAGTCATTGGACATATTTCAACATCCTTTACCAAAACATGGTAAGGAGGTGGCTAATCAAATTGAACATCATAATGTTCCCCCTCCTACCCGATATGTAGGAACTATTAGTGGGCATTTACCTGCTCATGATCTGCAAATATTTGACACAACTTTATCCATGGTTACGACCAGGCCTCTACATAATATTCGGACACCTGATCTTAGTGATACAGAATACGAGACTGAAAGTGATATGGAAATCACATCAAATCAATCGAATAGTTCTGAAGATGAATCGGATACTATTCACCCTATCACAAATTCTATGGTTCCGGAAGAACCATTTCCAAGAAGAGTCACTACTAGACCATCTTCTCACCAATTACTTTCTAATGAACAAGCCATAAATGCTAGACCAAGACCCATTCATCATCCGCAAAATAATATTGTGGGTACCATCGGAGCTGTTACTAGACAACAGGCTCAAAATTCTCAACAAGATCAAATTCAGAACGATGGATCAGCTCCATTTGTTTTGAAAGTTCCTAATAAAGGGAATCATGCACCTAATGTTCAACCTAAACCTCCTTATAATATTAATGAACAATTATCAAATATTATAGCTAGAATTTCCCTTTTGGACCTTTTAAGATCTTCTCCTACACATAGAGATGAATTAATGCTCACATTAAGCCAAATGATGGTACCACAAAACATTCAACCTAAAGCCATGGCCAATACTATAATAACTCGAGAAGTCGATTGTATTGACTTCCAGGATAGAGATATACCGCAACATAGTTTACATAAGGATAACCCCTTATATATTACTGCCCTAATTGGAGATGTAGTAGTCAAACGAGTCTTGATTGATAATGGTTCATCTTTAAACATCTGCACTTTTGACTTCTACCAAATATTTGGGTTTAGAAGTGATGAAATGAAAAGAATTGATATGATCATAAAAGCCTTCAATGACGAAACACAAGAAACATGTGGAGTTATTACCATCCCATTGCAAGTTGGTCCAAGAACCTTAGATACGACCGTGTTTATTGTACATTGCCCTGCATCGTACAATATACTCTTGGGTCACCCTTGGATCAACGCGATGCGAGCTGTTCCCTCAACTTTACATCAATGTGTTAAATTTGAATTTAAGAATCAGTTGGTTACCATTCATGGTGATCCTAGACCCTTTGATATGTGTGCTTTGGCAGAACCTGTTGGAGTTCAATTTTGCCCTGCTTTGTCATCCACACATCCTAATTCTCATTATCCATCTAAACATGTGAAACACACACCCATAACATCATCTACTTCTTCTCCAT
The DNA here is from genome assembly GCA_028583015.1 of Wollemia nobilis. Taxonomy (NCBI): domain Eukaryota; kingdom Viridiplantae; phylum Streptophyta; class Pinopsida; order Araucariales; family Araucariaceae; genus Wollemia; species Wollemia nobilis. The sequence continues at coordinate 11,863,595 of JAQPPZ010001765.1, read as the reverse complement.
CAGTTCCACCTCTACATATAGCTCAACCATCCTCCGAACAAACCACATTAGGACCTCAGAAAGATCCTAAACCCACAACCAATGCTTCTTGTTCTACTCCTATAACTTCTATACCTATAGACCCATCCATCGACATCTCTACAATATCTACATCCACCAAAGGCATAGTTTCCGCATCAGAAGATGTAGGAAATGTTCCTTCCACCCCCTCTGCCCCTACCGATGAGCTCTTACCCAATTTATCTAAAATTCTTATATCAGAAAAAACAAATGCTTCTATGCAAGATTCCCTTATTTTAAATAATTTGCCACCATCTCCTCGTACCTTGGGCCTCCCACAGCCCTATGGGAAGTATTTACCAAGTCGGGAGCTGTGCTTTTATTTATAAGGGATATGACTGGGGAAGAATACCTAGAAACATCAAGACTCATTATGATGGATATGCTCGATGTTATTTTACTAATGAGTATATTAAAGCTAAACCTATAATGCTTAAATTGGGATATAAAGGGAAAGGTTTGGGACCTTTCCAGAATGGTATGAAAGAACCTTTTGAGGTAGAGCCATGGCCCGCCCGATGTGGTGTGGGCCTATTTCCTAGTAAGGGTCAGCCCTTCCCATTTGAGGATGATGACCAACTCATATGTTACCAAGATTATTTGGATGAACGTGATGCTTTGCGTCTAACAAATAAGCCATTTACATGTAATATGCTATCCATAGCTTACCTTGAGATGATCGCTGAATCCGACGATGAGTTGGAGGGAGATATCTTCCATGATGTCTCCATTGAGGAATTATTACATAACGAATTTTATTTTGATGGCTCTATACCTAGTATAGCCCAGCTTGAGGCCACGACTCCTCAAGATGAATTATCCAAGCTAACCTTGGAAGAATTACAAGAATTGGGCGTTTCACCCACCCCACCTAATTTTGAGAGAGATCTACACATGGAAGTAGAAAACGTCATAAAAATTAACATTGGAACCGAGGATAATCCTCACATAATCAACATTGGATCAGAATTGAGTCAAGAAAAATAAGATAAATACATTGCATTTCTTAAAGAATATGAAGATGTCTTTGCTTGGACATATGAAGATATGCCAGGTTTAGACCCTTCCGTAGTCATGCATCACCTAGTAGTCCATCCGGATGCTAAACCTGTTAAACAAAAACTTAGAAAAATGCATCCTAAAGTGGCCTTACTAGTCAAAGGGGAGTTAGAAAAACTCCTAAATGTTATTTTTATACAAGCCATTGATTATGCTGAATGGATCTCGAATGTAGTTCCAGTAACTAAGAAAGAAGCTACCAAAGTTAGGGTTTGCACAGACTTTAGAGATATTAATGTTGCATGCCCTAAAGATGATTTTCCTCTTCCCAACATGGATCAGATCATTGATTTTACTGTTGGGAGTGGAATGATATCCTTAATGGATGGATTTTTTGGCTATAATCAGATCAGGATAGCTCCTGAAGATCAGGCTAAAACAACCTTTATTACCCCTTGGGGGACCTTTTGTTGGAAAGTGATGCCATTCGGTTTGAAGAATGCAGGTGCAACATATCAACGAGCCATGACTTATATCTTTCATGATATGATGCATGATATACTACATGATTATGTAGATGATATTATAGCTCGTTCTATTAATGAAGATGATCATTTAGATGACTTGAGAAAAGTATTTGATCGATTAAGGGAATATCTTATCCGATTGAATCCAGCCAAATGTATATTCGGAGTTAAGTCCGATAAATTATTGGGGGTTATAGTTTCTTTACGTGGCATCGAAATTGACCCTCTCAAGATTGTGGCTATCACTGATATGCCCGCACCCACAAATATATCTGAATTACGAAGTTTACAAGGTAAGCTTCAAGCTATCCGTCGCTTCATCGATAAGTCGGTGGATAAAACAGGACCCTTTCTTAAGCTTCTTAAGAAGGATGTCTCTTTCCATTGGGACAATGAATGTCGGGAAGCATTTGAACTCCTCAAACAATATCTCCTTAACCCACCGGTACTTTCACCACCTAGACCTGATCGCCCATTTATCTTGTATATTTCTGCTTCAGATTTTGCCTTAGGAGCTATGTTAGCTCAACTTGATGATGAGAAAAGAGAGCGTGCTAATTATTATATTAGCAGAACATTAATCAGTTATGAAACCCGCTACACAACATTAGAGAAACTATGTCTAGCAGTCATATTTTCTACACAAAAACTACGCCATTATATGCTTAGTCAGAAAACGTATGTTATTGCTAAATCCGATCCCTTGTGGTATCTCATGAGTCGACCTTATTTATCTGGTCGCACAACAAAGTGGGTTCTTGCGCTAAGCGAGTTTGAACTCACGTTTATAGGACAAAAGTCTGTTAAGGGTCAAATCATAGCAGATCAATTAGCTGTTGCACCCTTAGAGTCTACCCATCCCCTCATCATTGAGTTTCCTGATGAATGCCTTAAACTAGAGGTAGACCATCCAGAGCAATGGTCCCTATACTTTGATGGAGCCCGATGCATGAGTGGGGCTGGTGCAGGTATTATTTTAATATCTCCACAGAAACATATTATACCTCTGTCCTTTAAATTAACGTTTGCTTGTACTAATAACATTGCTGAATATGAGGCTCTAATCCTTGGATTACGAGCTGCCTTGGCACTGAAAATTAAAAATCTATTAGTTTTCGGTGATTCTCAACTTGTTATAAATCAAATTAATGATGTTTATCAGACCAAAGATGATAAATTGCGTCCATATAAAGCATATGTATTACAATTATTATCTTTATTTGATCAAGTTACCTTGGAAGCTATTCCTAGAACTAGCAATCGTGCGGTTGACGCTATGGCTGTAGCTGCATCTCTTTTACCCTTGGAGTTAGATGACGAATATGCTACCATCATTATTCGTCGACTCCAAGAACCCGCTTCAAATAAATCATGCTTAGAACCTTTGGATGTGTTTCTAATCAATGAAACTACTCCTAAACTTTGGTACACTGATATATTCAATTTTCTTCAAAATGGGACCTTCCCTGAAGGTTTTAATAGAAACCAACGTCGGTTATTACGTAGACGAGCAAGTCGCTTCGTAATAATTGGCAATACATTATATAGGAGATATTTTGAAGGTATCCTATTGAGATGTTTGAATCTAGAAGAATCTAGATCAGCTTTGAGTGAAGCCCACGATGGATCTTGTGGGGGACACTTTAGTGGTAGCGCCATTGCTAAGAAGCTCCTTAGGATAGGATATTTTTGGCCTACCATGGAGAATGATGCACATGATTACGTGCGCCATTGCGACAAGTGCCAGAAACACGCTGACCTTGTCCATGCACCTACACAAGAACTGCAGGCTATTTCATCTCCTTGGCCCTTTTCAAAATGGGGCTTAGACATCATTGGAAAAATCAATCCCATGTCATCTGATGGACACAAATTCATCATAACCACCACCGAGTATTTCACGAAGTGGGTTGAAGCTATGCCCTTAGCTTCCTGCAATGGAACCCAAGTTTCCAAATTTATTTTTAATCAAATTATTTGTAGGTTCGGAATTCTTGCAAATCTCATCTCGGATAATGGAACTTGTTTCAAAAATAAAGATGTCAAGAAATTATGTCAAAAATATAAAATTCAACATCGTTGGTCCACTCCCTATTATCCTCGGGGTAATGGCCAAGCAAAAGCATCTAATAAAACATTAATTAAAATCCTCAAAATATTGGTCAATAAATCTGGCCGAGATTGGCACATTCAATTATATCCTGCTTTGTGGGCTTATCGAACTAGCGTTCGTACTCCCACGGGCACTTCACCTTTTGTTTTGGTTTATGGTCGCTGAAGCTGTTTTTCCCTTTGAATTAGAAGTTCCTTCTTTGGCTCTACTACTTCAAGATACTAAAGTAGGAGATGAATATCGTGTTGGCAGAATTTAGTCAGCTGGAACTCCTAGATGAGAAGCACATCAATGCTTTGGAGCATCTTCGTGCCTACCAAAACAAGCTTAAACGAGCATACCTCAAGAAATTTCATCATCGATCCTTTGAGATCGATGACCTTGTCTTAAAAGAAAATAAAAAAAATACTAATGCAACTAAAGATCTTAAAGGTAAATTTGAGCCCAACTGGCTTGGACCATATATTATCACTGCTAAATTTGGATCGGGAGCATACAGATTAGCTACCTTAGATGGTAAAGATCTTAAAGAACCTATGAACATTATGCATCTTAAATGCTATTATGCATAAATATGGTCATTTCATTTTGGCAAAACCTAGGAATTTGAATGATCGAGTATAAAAATGAACACATCAAACCCATTCTCTACCTAGGCATGGAAACTGCCACTCAAAGTTTCCTGGTGAACCCCACCATCCGTTAAAAATTCACCCTAATACCACTCCCCGAGAGGCACGACCTTCAAAGGGCCTCTCAGTCCGAGGTATCGTCTCATCCTTCTCGCATCCCCATTCCGGGCACGGATCCTTTAGCCTGAAGGTAAGGGCACAAAAAATTTGGGTCGATACATTTTGGTGAACCCGACGTGAAACTAAAAACCTTTTGAAAAAAAAAAAAAAAAAAAAAATATATATATATATATATATATATATATATATATATATAAATATAAATGCATTATTAAAGAACATCTAGAATCATTAGAAAACTGTCGAGTTTGCATATCAGACTTAGATGGTAGATTATAATAAAAGACGAGCTGTCACCATAAATGTTGAGAATCAATTAGCAACCATAGAGATTACTTCCATGCTTAGAGTACCTCAAACAAATAGAGTCCAACCTTTGTGGGACGAACTTGATAGGATATTGGGTATTATTTCATCTAGATCAACAGAACTTAGGCAAATTAAGAGGTTTGTCCTAGATAGAATCCTGGATCCTGATCAGGTGACTTTGTACAATGAACTTTAGAGAGCTTGCCATAGGTGGTTAGCCGATAAAAGAGCACTTGTGTCTTCTAAATTATACACCTTTGAGGAATACCTCGAGAACGTAGTTGTAGTACATAAATTTCTATCTCATATAAAGGATCAAGAAGTTGTTATTACGGATAGAAAAATATGGAATAGAGTTCCTAGAGCTGTGTTATATCGAGAGTATTGCCATGAACTTTATTTCTACAGGTTAGAGTCCAAAACATATAATATCACCATAGCACTCTTTGTCAAATTCTTGCAAAACCATTTCAAATTTGAAGAGGAGCATTTCATGACTCCTGATGAACTTGATCCTATTAATGATATTCATAAACTATTTATAGAAAACTAAGCCATTCTTTTTATTATTATTTCTTGCAACTAGTATGCTGTTTGTTGCCTTTATAATATTATTATAAAGCAATCATAAAATAAATAAAAAAACACAAAAAAAAAAAAAAAAAAAATCAAAACATTTTCTTTTAAGTACTATAGTAGGTATATAACTAAAATATATACCTCTCAAACTTGTCGCATATATATTTGTTGAAATCTAAGTTTAAGCACAATGCCTAGACTTAGAAATGGGAAACAGACTAAAGTAGAAGAAGATTGGTTAGGAAAACCATTAAATAACTCAAATGTCCTTCCTAAAGATCCAATTCAGGAAGAAAGAACTCTAGAATAGCAAGAAGAAGAGTTTGTTGTAGGAAATGAACAAGAAGAAACTGTTAGAGAGGAAGGATCCTCATCCCCTAAAATGTCTTTGAGAGGAGATGTTACTTTTGAGAACATGGAACAATTTTGGAAGTTCATCAATACTAATATTGGTGTTCTTAATAGAGCAGTCCATATGGACAAGGATCAAATTAGTGATACTCAAGCAACCCTAGAAGAAATATATCACACACGCACTAATCCCTTGTCCTTTTTTTATCAAGAAAGTGATCGAGCTGGACCATCCAATTTGGATATGGTCGCTATAATCCAGAACATGCAACAACAACAGGTTACCCAACCACCTAAAGTGCCTGTTACTAAGCCTAGAATCATTCCTGCACAAAAGAAACCTTCATTCACTGCTCTATTTTGCCAAGTTGTTGATCAATATACCTCAAATCAACAAAAGCCCAAAACAAAACCAAACACCAATTTCCAACAATCTGGGATACCACATAATACAGCTACAAATATCTTTCATAATACCCTTCCTACCAACACTTTACATAATAGCAATATAGCATCTAATCCTTATGTCATGCCATCATACGCTTACAAAACCCATACTCATGTGCCACCGAACCAATATGGTGGACAATCTAGTAATCTTGAAGCCATGGTGAAACAACTAGTTTCCCGCATGGACCAGATAGATCCCTATCGTCCCTCGTACAATTATCGAGAGATGTGTAGTCAGCCTTTAGATCCTATAGTCGTAGCATAGCCATATCCTAAACACTTTCCTATGCCTGTCCTACCCATATACAAAGGAACCGAAGATCCCATAGAACATCTTTGTATGTTTAGGATAGCTTGTCATGATATATCACATGATGACTTGTTATTACTAAAAATGTTCCCAAAAAGTTTAGGAGGAATGGTATTAGAGTGGTATTATCAATTACCCACTAATTCTTTGAGGAATTTCAAAGAAATAGCCGAGTCTTTTGTTCATCAATTTAGTGCCTACATCGAAAGACATGTGACCATTAAAGATTTGTACAACTTAAAACAAGACAAAGATGGAAGTTTTGCTAATTTCCTAGCTCGGTGGAGATAGTTGATAGGAAAATTACACTTTGTGTTACCTTATAGGGAGATGTTGGACATCTTTATTAATAATTTACAAGAACAAATATCCTACAAGTTATCAACTGCTACCTTGACCACCTTCGATCAGGCTATAGACTTAGCTCGAAGAGTGGAAGATGCTCTCATTAGGAGAGGTCAACTTAAGAAGAAAGATGATGAGAAGACATCCAAAAATCAATATAAGAATAAACAAGTTGTAGGTGATGGAGTCACTGATATCAAAAATATTGCTAATGCCAATGCTACGAAGACAATAGAGAAATTTATATTGAAATCTCCTGATAAACCTCCTCGAGAATTTACTAGGTTAAATCAACCTCTATCAACTATTTTATCGTAATTATTAGAACGAGGTTTGATTCAATTACCAAATATCCGGGAACCTGATCCAACTATACCCGGATACAGAGCTAATTTACACTGTGATTTCCATAGAGGACCTGGACACGCTACTAACTCTTGTAAAAGATTAAAACATAAAATACAAGACTAAATTGATAATAATGAGATGGAGGTGCAAGCCTTTCAACCTAAACAAAATCTTACTAATAATGCTCAAAAGAACATCCCCCAAAATTAGAATCAGAATGCCAACTAGTCATTGGACATATTTCAACATCCTTTATCAAAACATGGTAAGGAGGTGGCTAATCAAATTGAACATCATAATGTTCCCCCTCATGCCCGATATTTAGGAAACATTAGTGGGCATTTAATTGCTCATGATATGCAAATATTTGACACAACTTTACCCGTGGTTACGACCAGGCCTCTACATAATATTCAGACACCCGATCTTAGTGATATAGAATACGAAACTGAAAGTGATATGGAAATCACATCAAATCAGTCGAATAGTTCTGAAGATGAATCAGATACTATTCACCCTATCACAAATTCTATGGTTCCAAAAGAACCATTTCCAAGAAGAGTCACTACTAGACCATATTCTCACCAATTACTTTGTAACGAACAAGCCATAAATGCTAGACCAAGACCCATTCATCATCCACAAAATAATATTATGGGTACCATCGGAGCTGTTACTAGACAACAGGCTCAAAACTCTCAACAAGATCAAATTCAGAATGATGGATCAACTCCATTTGTTTTGAAAGTTCCTAATAAAGGGAATTATGCACCTAATGTTCAACTTAAACCTCCTTATAATATTAATGAAAAATTATCAAATACTACAGCCCAAATTTCCCTTTTGGACCTTTTAAGATATTCTCCTACACATAGAGATGAACTTATGCTCACATTAAGCCAAATGATGGTACCACAAAACATTCAACCTGAAGCCATGACCAATACTATAATAACTTGAGAAGTCGATTGTATTGAATTCCGGGATAGAGATATACCGCAACATAGTTTACATAAGGATAACCCCTTACATATTACTGCCCTAATTGGAGATGTAGCAGTCAAAAGAGTCTTGATTGATAATGGTTCATATTTAAACATTTGCACTTTTGATTTCTACCAAATATTTGGGTTTAGAAGCGATGAAATGAAAGGAACTGATATGATCATAAAAGCATTCAATGACGAAACACAAGAAACATGTGGAGTTATCACCATCCCATTGCAAGTTGGTCCAAGAACCTTAGATACGATCGTATTTATTGTACATTTCCCTGCATCATACAATATACTTTTGGGTCGCCCTTGGATCAATGTGATGGAAGCTATTTCGTAAAATTTACATCAATGTGTTAAATTTGAATTTAAGAATCAATTGGTTACCATTCATGGTGATCCTAGACCCTTTGATATGTGTGCTTTGTCAGAACCTGTTGGAGTTCAATTTTGCCTTGCTCTGTCATCCACACATCCTAATTCTCATTATCCATCTAAATGTGTGAAACACACACCCATAACATAATCTACTTCTTCTCCATCAGTTCCACCTTTACATATAGCTCAACCATCCTCTAAACAAACCAAATTAGGACCCCAAAAAGATCCTAATCCCACAACCAATGCTTCTTGTTCTACTCCTATAATTTCTATACCTATAGACCCATCTATCGACACCTCTACATTGTCTACATCCACCAAAGGTATATTTTTCACATAAAAATATGTAGGAAATGATCCTTCTACCTCTTACGCTCTTACTGATGAGCTCTTACCCGATTTATCTAAAATTATTATATAAAAAAAAACAAATGCTTCTATGCAATATTCCCTTATTTTAAATAATTTGCCACCATCTCCTCGTACCTTGGGTCTCCCACAACATATGGGAAGTATTTACCAAGTCAAGAGCTATGCCTTTATTTATAAGGGATATGACTGGGGAAAAATACCCAGAAACATCAAGACCCATTATTATGGATATGCTCGATGTTATTTTACTAATGAGTATATTGAAGCTAAACCTATAATGCTTAAATTGGGATATAAAGGGAAAGGTTTAGGACCTTTCCAGAATGGTATGAAAGAGCCTTTTGAGGTAGAGTCGTGGCTTGCCTAATGTGGTGTGGGCCTATTTCCTAGTAAGGGTCAGCCCTTCCCATTTGAGGATGATGATCAACTCATATGTTACCAAGATTATTTGGATGAACGTGATGCTTTGTGTCTAACAAATAAGCCATCTACATGTAATATGCTATCCATAGCTTACCCTGAGATGATTGCTGAATCTGATGATGAGTTGGAGGGAGATATATTCCATGATGTCTCCGTTGAAGAATTATTACACAACAAATTTTATTTTTATGGCTCTATACCTAGTATAGCCCAGCATGAGGCCACGACTGCTCAAGACGAATTATCCAATATAACCTTGGAAGAATTACAAGAATTGGGCGTTTCACTCGCCCCACCTAATTTTGAGAGAGATCTACACATGGAAGTAGAAAACGTCATAAAAATTAGCACTGTAACCGAGGATAATCCTCACGTAATCAACATTGGATCAGAATTGAGTCAAGAAAATTAGGATAAATACATTGCATTTCTTAAAGAATATGAAGATGTCTTTGCTTGGACATATGAAGATATGCCAGGTTTAGACCCTTCTATAGTCATGCATCACCTAGTAGTCCATCCGGATGCTAAACTTGTTAAACAAAAACTTAGAAAAATGCATCCTAAAGTGGCCTTACTAGTCAAAGGGGAGTTAGAAAAACTCCCGAATGTTATTTTTATACAAGCCATTGATTATGCTGAATGGATCTCAAATGTAGTTCCAGTAACTAAGAAAGAAGCTACCAAAGTTAGGGTTTGCACAGACTTTAGAGATATTAATGTTGCATGCCCTAAAGATGATTTTCCTCTTCCCAACATGGATTAGATACATTGATTTTACTTCTGGGAGTGGAATGATATCCTTAATGGATGGATTTTTTGGCTATAATCAGATCAGGATAGCTCTTGAAGATCATGCTAAAACAACCTTTATTACCCCTTGGGGGACCTTTTGTTGGAAAGTGATGCCATTCGGTTTGAAGAATGCAGGTGCAACATATCAACGAGCCATGACTTATATATTTCATGATATGATGCATGATATACTACATGATTATGTAGACGATATTATAGCTCATTCTATTAATGAAGATGATCATCTAAATGACTTGAGAAAAGTATTTGATCGATTAAGGGAATATCTTATCCGATTGAATCCAACCAAATGTATATTCGAAGTTAAGTTTGGTAAATTATTGGGGGTTATAGTTTCTTTACGTGGCATCAAAATTGACCCTCTCAAGATTGCAACTATCACTGATATACCCACACCCATAAATATATCTGAATTACAGAGTTTACAAGGTAAGCTTCAAGCTATCCGTCGCTTCATCAATAAGCTGGCGGATAAAACAGGACCCTTTCTTAAGCTTATTAAGAAGGATGTCCTTTTACATTGGGACAACGAATTTCAGGAAGCATTTGAACTCCTCAAACAATATCTCCTTAACCCACCTGTACTTTCACCACCTAGACCTAATCGCCCATTTATCTTGTATATTTCTGCTTCAGATTTTGCTTTAGGCCCTATGTTAGCTCAACTTGATGATGAGAAAAGAGAGCGTGCTAATTATTATATTAGCAGAACCTTAATCAGTTATGAAACTCGCTACACAAAATTAGAGAAACTATGTTTAGAAGTCGTATTTTCTACACAAAAACTATGCCATTATATGCTCAGTCAAAAAACGTATGTTATTGCTAAATCCGATCCCTTGCGGTATCTCATGAGTCGACCTTATTTATCTGGTCACACAACAAAGTGGGTTCTTGCGCTAAGCGAGTTTGAACTCACGTTTATAGGATAGAAGTTTGTTAAGGGTCAAATCATAGCAGATCAATTAGTTGCTACACCCTTAGAGTCTACCCATCCCCTCATCATTGAGTTTCCTGATGAATGCCTTAAACTAGAGGCAGACCATCCAAAGCAATGGTCCCTATACTTTGACGGAGCTCGATGCATGAGTGGGGCTAGTGTAGGTATTATTTTAATATCTCCACAAAAACACATTATACCTTTGTCCTTTAAATTAACGTTTGCTTGTACTAATAACACTGTTGAATATGAGGCTCTAATCCTTGGATTACGAGTTGCCTTGGCACTAAAAATTAAAAATCTATTAGTTTTCGATGATTCTCAACTTTTTATAATCAAATTAATGATGTCTATCAGACCAGAGATGATAAATTGCATCCATATAAAGCATATGTTTTACAATTAATATCTTTCTTTAAGCAAGTTACCTTGGAAGCTATTCCTAGAACTAGCAACCGTGCGACTGATGCTATGGTCGCAACTGCATCTCTTTTACCCTTGGAGTTAGATGACAAATATGCTACCATCATTATTCGTCGACTCCAGGAACCCGCTTCAAATAAATCATGCTTAGAACCTTTGGATGTGTTTCTAATCAATGAAACTACTCCTAAACTTTGGTACACTGATATATTCAATTTTCTTCAAAATGGGACCTTCCCTAAAGGTTTTAATAGAAACTAGTGCCGGTTATTACGTAGACGAGTAATTCACTTCGTAATAATTGACAATACGTTATATAGGAGATCTTTTGAAGGTATCCTATTGAGATGTTTGAATCTAGAAGAATCTAGATCAGCTTTGAGTGAAGCCCACGATGGATCTTGTGGGGGACATTTCAGTGGTAGTGCCATTGCTAAGAAGTTCCTTAAGATAGGATATTTTTGACCCACCATGGAGAATGATGCACATGATTACGTGCGCCATTGCGACAAGTGCCAGAAGCACGCTGACCTTGTCCATGCACCTGCACAAGAACTGCAGGCTATTTCATCTCCCTGGCCCTTTTCAAAATGGGGCTTAGACATCATTGGAAAAATCAATCCCATGTCATTTTATGGACACAAATTCATCATAACCACCATCGAGTAATTTACGAAGTAGGTTGAAGCTATGCCCTTAGCTTCCTGCAATGGAACCCAAGTTTCCAAATTTATTTTTAATCAAATTATTTGTAGGTTCGAAATTCCTGCAAATCTCATCTCGGATAATGGAACTTGTTTCAAAAATAAAGTTATCAAGAAATTATGTAAAAAATATAAAATTCAACATCGTTGGTCCACTACCTATTATCCTTAGGGTAATGGCCAAGCAGAAGCATCTAATAAAACATTAATTAAAATTCTCAAAATACTAGTCAATAAATCTTGCCGAGATTGGCACATCCAATTATATCCTGCTTTTTGGGCTTATTGAACTAGCGTTCGCACTCCCACGGGCACTTCACCTTTTGTTTTGGTTTATGGCGCTGAAGTTGTTTTTCCCTTTGAATTAGAAGTTCCTTCTTTGGCTCTACTACTTCAAGATACTGAAGTAGGAGATGAATATCATGCTGGCAGACTCAGTCAGCTGGAACTCCTAGATGAGAAGCGCATCAATGCTTTGGAGCATCTTCATGCCTACCAAAACAAGCTTGAACGAGCATACCTCAAGAAATTTCATCATCGATCCTTTGAGATCGACGACCTTGTATTAAAAGAAAATAAAAAAAATACTAATGCAACTAAAGACCTTAAAGGAAAATTTGAGCCCAACTGGCTTGGACCATATATTATCACTGCTAAATTCGGATCGGGAGCATACAGATTAGCTACCTTAGATGGTAAAAATCTTAAAGAACCCATGAAAATTATGCATCTTAAACACTATTATGCATAAATATGGTCATTTCATCATTTGTATATATATATTTTTTGCATATTGTTTCATTTTAATAATACATATAAAAATTTCAAAAACAGTAATATTATCTATTCTCTCAATTCATAAATTAAAACCAAAATATAAAAACATCAAAATCATCAAAATCTTCAAAAACATTTTCTATTTTTTGCACCTATCAATTCTTGAAATATTGCACTTATATTTTCAGTTATTTTGGATAAATAAGCATTTGTTTGGAACCCCTCACCTTCACACTCACATGAATAAATATCTTGATCCTATTTGGTATGATTACTAATCTCTCTTATATCAAAGTTCACAGTTGAATTAAATAAAGTTTTGAGCATAGAGAACTGATCTTGTTATTTACTTAAATCAAGTATATCTTTTCACATTAAAATGATTTCATTGCAAATTCAATACGATGCTACATAGTAGAAGTGGTTTCTTGAGCGAAAAGTTTTCCCTGCTATCCTATCATGCACATGGTCTAGAATCTTTGAGAATTGACAAAAGTACAAGCTCACCCCTACCCAGAATAAAAATCCCTTGCTCTACAGCCAATCCGAGCAAGTATCCCTAGTATAGGAAGACAAAGAAAAATAAAATAAAATAAAATAAAATAAATTACGAGCAAAAGAAGCATTATTGTAGTATCATTTTGTACCATTTCAGCAATATTTCAACATTATCTCAGTGTCAAGTAAAAATACAAAAAAAGAAAAGAAAAGAAAAAGCAAAAGTAATAAAATCCCTTTTCCCTACCCCTTGAAAAGAAAACAAGGGTGAATGAGCTTGAATCCCTGGAATTCTCAATTATTCAAAAACTGTGAGGTAAACCCCATAACACGCGGTTTGTGCCCAACCCGCTTGGCCTTGGGTAACTCCTAGCGTGGTGATATGTCTGTTACATTAGCGATCTTATTTTGTACAGACCTATTTCTGCTTATGGATTAGCTAGCTCTTGATGACCCGACTTACATAGTAGTCTGGTATGGTTACATGCATATAAATCATGGTCAATGAACACTTATTTGGTTAATTCAAATTACTTGTATCAAATTATCTTGCTCAAAATTGGTGAATGAACAATACAATTACACACACATTTGTATTTGAGAGATTTTGTATCATTACGATAGATCAAGATCGGCAATGAACTCACATATGCACATGGGGTTCCTTATAAATCTACATTTTGTCTTTGAGATAATTTAAAATATTTATGCAAATCTTTTGGAATGATTTCATCTGTTTTATGTTACAACAATTACATACATTTCTTTTCAAAAATCCAAAACTTCTTTCAAAACATGCAATAAAGCCACATTTATATTTTCGACTTTCGCGACGATGGTATAGTTCCTAAAACCTAAACTAGGAATTTTATGCCTAGCGCAAGTCCTCATCTTATATTTTTTGTTTATTTCAAAATCAAAAATCAATCATGCAATAAAACTATTATATCAATTTCTTCTTTGGATTTCGCGATGATGGTATAAGTCTATACCTATAATTCTATGCCTAGCGCAAACCATTGTTCTATTTTTATTTTCCATTTATTTAAATCATAAAAACATATGGCTTAAATCATTATGTTACACAATTATGCTTTACAAAGAATGAACACTGTTTCTATTTCATTTCATTATGTCAACATTCAATTTTACGATGATGGTATAATTCCTAGGCAATTATTCAAATTTCTATCCTACTTAGGAATTTATGCCTAGAAAAAATCATTTTTTATATTTCATGCATAATATTTTCATGAAAATCTGAAAACAAATCATCACCATCATCATTTCCATTACCACAACACAAAACCTTAAGACAGTCTCTTTAGCACTCTTTTTTTTTTAGCAATATTTCTATACTGGGATTAGCTTGACGACCTAGTGAGCGGTGACTCCATGAAATGGTCATATAACAACGATAATGTCCTTTGAAATTATTTTTAGAAGTCCCTTTTATTTTTCATCAAATCACACCACAAACAACCAATTTGTTTACATCAGATTATTTCATTTAAATTTTAAAAAATGACATAAAATTATCATATTTCAAAAACGACATAATTACATGAATCATCAATCAACAATTCAAAACATTAAAGCATCATACAACGTCTGCACAAGTCATATCGCAAAAATATCATATATATATATATAAAAAATACATATGTACATCATATCAACACTGGACTGGTATGCCACAATCTATACCCTGGCATACTCAATCCTCTCAAAATTAATAATAATATCATACAATGCTCTAGTGTGTGAGCAGCTAGCCTCAAGAAGCCCTCGAGCTCTCAGCCTCATCTCCTCTCCTGCCCTGAGGTGGAGGAGGTGGCCCCATTGAAGTCTGTGTGGTGTCACGAGTCCTCGACGTTGATCATGATGAGGTCCTCGACGACCCCATCATGATAGGCTTCATAATAGGGGCTGGTAGCAGTACCCTCTACTCCTATGGCACCACATGATAGTCTAATCCCTGGTAGAATGTGGTCTGAGCAATAGCCCACGCTAGATCCTGAGTGCTTGCCCCTTCGCTTTGTGCCCTGAGCCGTGTAGCCTCATCCTGAAGTGTCTGCACCTTAGCTCAAAGGTGGGCATTCTCCACTTGAAGAGCCGCCATCTAGCTACTCTCCCCTACCTCGACACCCTTGCCCTCATCAGGCGATGGTGGCCTCTCCCTCTGTTGAGAAGGGAATCCCTCCTCCCTCCTCCCTGCCTACTGTAGTATCTACAAAGCCTGTGGTATCCTTCGATGTCTCTCCTACGGAGACCATCACTGCTTCCTCCCTTTGTGACCTCGTGTTGCATCAATGGCAACCTGGTGTCGCCTCCCCATCTGATGCACAACAAATTGCATCGAACACTGTGCCCTCATCATTCGAGGAGGGTAGATGCCTATGTACCTGGCATCATATCCATCAGCCACCCCAGTGTCATCCCCATCCACTGGCTAAATGGGGGCATCATCCGCATCTTGGCTCTAGAATCATTACATATCTAGAGCCCCACTCAGTGTGGTATTATCCTAGACAGTATGAGAGTATCATAATCCCTAAGAGAAGGGATCCCCTACTGTAGACTGAACTGTCACAAAACTCGATCTTAGCAATGGAGCTCTACCTCTCCCCGCTCCATCCTCAACTAGCAGACTCGCCTGATGCGAGCCAACTCCTATTCGTCCTCTCCCCACCCTGGATGCTCCCTCCATGACCTTTAGGTAATCTGGTCTAATATGAGGTCATCGAGTAACCTTCGTGACATTGACGGATCTATCTGTCGCTGTAACCCTCTCTGGAGCCACCAATAGAAAACTCAAGACCTCTCCCGATCAACCCCTGTCAGTGGAAGCCCTATCGGCCTCTACACCGTAATGTGCTCCCAACACCAAATCTACAGTAGTGATGTCACAACCAGACATCGCCCTCCCTTGTATACGATCCCATGCAGGATCCTATACAACCGACATAATACAAAATTGCCCCATGCAAATCTGTACTTGTGGTCTCTCATGTCATAGACCACATCAAAAAGGAGGTATGGTAGTTTGCACCCACTCTGGTGGCATAGCAGAAGACCACCGACCACCCCTACCAAAACCTGAGTCAACCGAGATGCCCCAGGCATCTGCCTTAGTGACTCGATGTTCACTCCATCCTTCTCTAGGGTGAAGCTCGGGTCTTCGCACAACTGCATCATAGCCTGGCCCTGATTGGTCGTAGGAGTCATGAACCGTCCATGTATGGGTATCCTCAAAATCCTCCATACATCCTCCAAAGTGGGAGCCATATCCCCTATCGGTATCTAAAGCAAGACGACCTCAGGTACCATCTCTCTGCTAGGGTTGTCAGTAACCCCATGTCTGTTAGTATTAATGGCATTTTTGCCACATGCTATAATTCAACCTCTGCCAGTCGGTCTCGCTCTGCCAGATCAAATGCGGCCACGTCATCCCTCAGACCCCCGTATTTCCATTCCTGACTCTTTAGTAATCCCCTCTGCAAAAAAAAAATAAACAACACAAACAAAATTCATTAATAGACAATTATTAAAATCAATTAAATGCAATTAAAACAAGCTTAATTTCATAAAAAAAAACATGATATCATCCACTATTGGATGATATCGTCCTAAATTTAGTCATTTCGTCCTTAGTAGGACGAAATCGTCTTCGATTTCACAATTTGGGGATCGTCCCTTATTGGACGGGATCGCCCCTATATCGTCGATTTCACCCCCATACGAAATCGACGATCAAGGGACGATTTCATCTCGACGTCGTCGACGGCCCAAAAACTGCCGTGATGCCTCAAAAATAGTTAAAATCCAAGTAAAAAATCACATAAATCAAATTAAAAACATGCTACATTAAGTTTAGATCCTTACCCGTAGCCCGTGCCAGACCTTTGTCGATCTGTGCGCCGTCTCCACCATTTTCGTTTGTAGAGCTCTAAAATAGAGAAAATGAACAGTAAAAATGAATTAGGGTTTTACCCTATTTTTCTTAATTTTATTCAAAAACAATCAACAACATTTTTAATATTTGCTTTTTCACGCTTTTACCTTAAACGTTCGATTTGGGTAAAAACACGAAGGGGGCACCATAGTAAGCGGTCATACGATTCGACATAGAATCGTTGTCTAAAAAAATGAAATAATTTTTTTTTTTCGCTTTCTCGTAAAGCATGAAGAACTCGTATTTAACACATTTTCTTTGGAAAATTCGCTAAAGAGGGGGAAAAATGTAGCACCCTAAAATTGGCGCAGTTAAACCCTTAGTAAAAAGATAAAAATTTGAATTTTAACCCCAAAATCGCCTGTTAACCGCCTGCCTCATTTTTGTGCCATTTTTAGAATTTGTTTTGATCGTTGGACGATATCATCGCCGATCTGATGAAATCATCCCAAATCTGACAAATTCGTCTAGAACAGAACGTCCAGACGATTTCGTCCCAAAACCGAATTTTCATAATTAGCTTCTATTTCAACAACCTCTCTAACTTGGGCAGAAGTGTGTCTGCGCAGTTAGAGATTCCTCCGTTGGAGATCTCCCAGATTGGGATGATCCCCAACCTCCTAACCTCTCCCTAAATCCTATATAATCTTGGGATTTTCCCAATTTATCCCCCTGGATGATTTTCCCTGCAAACATTAGCTTTTCGTGCATTAGAACATCTTCGCACCATCGTTTGCATTGTATATTTTCAAGTTTTTTTGCAAAAATTTTACTATTTTTCAGCTAGAGCAAGCTCGGATCATCGCAGGCGATTCCATACGATTTCGAACGATCCTGTCGACATCCGCGATGATCTCATACGATTGCAGGTGATTTCGACTATAGTCCAGATTGGGGGCAATTAGAACCCTGAGTTTGCATTTCTCATCCTTTCTTCCTTGTTTTGTTTTGCATTAGTTTGGTTTATTCTTATTCTGCACCCTGGAGTTCACCTCATTTAGCATAACTGCATGATAAAGTTAAAATAAGTTATTAAAATAATGCATTTCTTTTGATTTGATTCTGGAGTTATCATTCAAGCAAATTTTTTGTCATTTCTATCATTTAGTATCATTCTTGTAGTCGCATTTTTGGTTTTTGGTGTTTGTTTCTGTGATTGTAGGTTTCTGACGAATTCATCAGATCAACGATGATATTGTCTGATCTTAGACGATCACCTATGATTTGGGATGATTCTATACAATTACAGATGATCCGGTCATATCCGAGACGATCTGGACTCCTACAATCTTCAGAATCTTCATCAGACATCTGAAATCAGGTATATTCCGTCTCATTTAGCATATTTTTTGTATTTAGCACTTATTCATGCTTTCTGTATTCATATAAATTGGCATTTGTATATAGAATAGCCTAGATTCATTTTGGCCAAACCTAGGAATTTGAATGATTGAGTATAAAAATGAATACATCAAACCCATTCTCAACCTAGGCGTGGAAACTGCCACTCAAAGTTTTCTGGTGAACCCCACCATCCGTCAAAAATTCACCCTGATACCCCTCCCCGAGAGGTGCGACCTTCAAAGGGCCTCTCAGTCTGAGGTATCATCTCATCCTTCTCGCATCCCACTTCCAGGCACGGATCCTTTAGCCTGAAGGTAGGGGCACGAAAAAATTGGGTCGATACACATACATTTGGATAAAGACAACTACAAAATCCTTTAATGCATTCAAAAAGGCTATGTGCTCAACTTTATTTAGTCCAATGCAAAATTAATTAATTATTTTTTATAGAATGTGATACATTAAGAATAAATACTAGAATTGTTCGTATGTAAGATGACCATCCTCTCATCAAATAACATGGCCTCAACTAGTTAAATACCTTGGATTTCAAAGAGGAGATCTAAATTAGAATCTTTCCAAGTGATACATGTGTAATTTCTATAATTGTTATTGTAATACCACTATGGTTATGATTAATATGAGTGGGGCTTGTTTCAATCCTATATAACTAATTAAAAAAGAGTATGACCACCCTCTTAATTTTGAGAGCAAACTACTTTCCAAGAAGAATTTGGGTAAATCCACTTATAGGAAGCAAATAGTGGCTATTTTACATGTAATTGAAAAGTGAAAATATTATTAAGTGGGTTGACACTTCCTCTTAAAAACTGATCACAACACCCTTACATACTTTTTGAGATTAATGCATGTTTTGTCCTTAACAAAATAAGTGGTCAACCTAGCTGTTTTTGAGATTGTATATAAGAAAGACAAAATATGTTTTTGAGATTGATTTATTTGATTATTTGATTGAAGAAGCTGTAGCGCTTCAAGTGGTATTGATCCAAGTTGATCACAATGTCTTCTAGTTGGCCAAACATTTTTTCCTAGACAAATCAATATTGCTATATTTGGTTTAGAACAAGCAGTTGTTTCGATTCACAAGTACTCGCTGATAATCAAATGTTTGCTTCGGTTTAGAACGAGCATCGATTATTTTGTTTGTCATCCATTCACTTAGAGCGAAACACTTAGTGCAAGCTTGAACCATAATTAAAGTATACTACACTCCTATTACAATTACTAACATCCTCATTTATAGCGTTAACAAGAAAAATTCATCCTTCTTTAAATCTTGAATCATACATGGGATTAAGTAATATAGTCGCTTCTTCAAAAATAACTCTTTCTAGTGGATACAACTCCTCTACATGTTCTTTTATAATGATTGTAGCTAAAGTTGAAATATTCCCGTCATCTTCTTCATCCAATTTAGGTAACCATAATTTAACCAAAAAATTATTGAAGGTTTGGCCAGAGGATACATTGAGATCTTCTTTGAATCTATTCCATTTGAAATGGTCATGTCCCATGACCTACAATCAATAAAAATGGTTGTCGTAACAAGCCAAGGTCTTCCAAGAATTAATGGGTAACCATTTATTGTAGTACAAGGCTATAATACCAAAAAATCAATAGGATATTCCCATGTTGCAACTATCACAAGGATATTTTCTATTATACCTTCTAGTTTTGCAATCAATAGATCAACCATTTCAAGTATTGTGGATATTGGATGTAAATTTGTTAAATGTAATTTATTCATTGTATCCTTTATCATGACATCAATGGAAGCCTGATGATAAATCAAAACATTGACTATCTATATTGATCCTATTGAAATTGTAACCACTAGGCTTCTTGGGTCTCCATAATTGGGTGGAATAAGATTTCCCATGAGAAGGTTACCAATTTTCCTTCCACTTGTATGGTTTTTGGATATGTTCTCTTCTTTATTCCAAACCTCCTAATACATAATATCTAAATTGTTTTGTTGAGCATAGGGATATTTTAATTTCTTGTAATAAAAGAATTGTGATATTTAACTATTCAAATTATATTATTAAATCAAATTCTATGGATGGATTTTCTATTTTATCAAGTTGTTTAGGATAAGGTATTTTCTGAGATGAAGAAGAAAAATTATTTTCATGAGAATTCGATTTTTCTTGTTTATGTGGCTCAGGAGAGGAATAATATTATTGGTTATTCTCATCACTTCCCATATTTATGATAATAGGTGGAGTGATATCAAAGAGTGTTTGCCTTGAGTGTAATTAGATATTATTATTTCAATAACATTAAGTGTGGTTGTATCTTTTTATTTAGTTGTATAGAAGGTGTTGCATTTCTATTATTATTAGGATTAGCCTTAAGTTGAGATGGAAGTGGAGGTTGCTTGACTTGTTGGGGTTTGTCCTTTAGAAGGAATGTGGGTAGGTCTAAGCAATAAACCTTGCTCCTAATTTTGATACTATCATTGCCCTTGGTAAGGTTGATGTAGTTGATATTGTTGTGTTCATAGTTGATTTTGCATAGATCGAGGTAATCATTATTGATTTATCCATCTAGGATGGGACCATTATTGAGGTGATGTCCATGGTTGTTGGCCCCAAGGTTGTGTGGGTAGTGGGATGGACCATGACATAGACCAAGGATTTGATCCCCAATTCATAGGTACCCGAAGAGGATATTGATTTTTATATCAAATATGGAAGAAATTATTCCCTTGTCTTTGTCCTATAAAATTAAGTTCTTCTATAAAATGTGTTTGTTTTCCCATGGCTTTTTTAATTTAGGTAAAAAGTGACATTGATACATAGGATGTCTTTTTCGCAACTACTGCATATAGTAGTTTTGTTCAAAGGGTATTCATGAAGGACATGCTTCTTTCTACACCTTGGACAATAGACAACTAAAGGTTCAATGGACCTATTATTCACATTCATTTTGTCTAATGTGGTATTGAGGTGCACTAAGATATCAATTTTTAGATTAGAAAATTCCTCCATTAACTCCTTCATGTCATTATTATTGTTACCATGTTTATATCTTTGAGTTCCTATTCTTGTACAAGAATTATTTTTATAAAGCTCCATAATATCCAAAAAATCAAGTTTGTTTGTCTCCTTTTTGCATAAAATCTAAATCTTTACTTGATTCTAATTGTAAGCCTCATAAGAATATTGTATTACTTAATTCTTGGTCTAATACAACTCCACACATTTTATGAACAAACAAAAAGCTATCTATCTGCTTGTTGTGGTGCAGTGGTAAATGCCCTGGGTGCTGGTAGAGGCCGACCTAGGTTCCATTCCCATTGTATCCATCTTGCAGATATATGGTATAGTTAGGAATGTCCTATGTGCTGGTAGAGACCAACAAGGCTCCATTCCTCCTATGCCCAACCTGTTGAAAGTGGCACTTTGAAAGGGGTATTTTCCACTATAAATTAGTTTTTGCTTTCAGCGACGTAAAAGGTTAAAAATGATTGTGGCATGGTGGTTATAGGGGCGACTGCACGAAGATCTATGTGGCGGCTTTTGGGGCGGACAATGCAAAATACTGTGGCGGCAAAAAAAAACTAGACAACCTGCCCAGATTCGTGGCGGCTACCGATTCCACCATGTAAATACAAAAAAAAAAAATCTATCTAGGTAATCTTCTAAGTTCTCATCCTCTTATTATTTTATTTTGAATAATTCATCCTTCCCATTCTTTACTTGTATTCTTGGTATTTATCTAGGAATGCTTTCTCCATTTCTTCCCATGTGTGAATTGATTCTCGTTCTAAACCCATAAACCATCACATTGCAAAATCTTTCAATGTAGAAGAAAATAGTTTGAGTTTTTGGTTATCATGTATGCAATCATATGTTTAACACAAAATCTTGAACTCAAACAAGAATTAATTAGGATATTCTGATATAATTTCCTTTAATATTGATAACATGGAGGGCGAGATATTCTTTATTGGAGCCTCTGTTCTAGGATCTGAGTGGATGGGATATTGAAAAGTTTTGGTAGGATTACTAGTTTTTCCATGATGATGCATATCAATAAGTTTGTCCCTGTCTTCCTGTCTCTTTTCCATCGCATTTTTCCAACACAAATTTTATATTTTCTTAAACACCTTAGGAGGTATAGAATAATATGATATAAGTGGTCATGAACTACTTGTCCATCCCTCTTGTTATCCTAGTTCGAGGGATTCCAATGTTCCAAAAGTTAACGATTGTTGTCCTTCCTTAGAAATTTTGGTTTACTCACTTATTTCAACTATGGATGGCTTAGAATTTCGTAACAACCCAACATCTAACTAAGAGGTTGTTATTTTTTTTAACAAACACAAACAACACTAAAAACTAGCACATATTGAGAGAGATCCTTATCTCAATTAGTATGTGCAACTACAAATATCTAATTTAACCCTAAGTTCAAGTTGTCTATCATTCTCCTCATCACCCTATTAAGTGGTGATTTTGCCCAAGTGCAAAACCACACTCACAATTAGGATTTCACTATAAAACCCTCTCTTGCAAAGAAGTATGAACTTCTCCAAGGTTCCTTTTACTTTAATGTGCGAGGGTTGTTTAATATAATATGCTAATATTATTCATGAAACAGAAACAAATGTGATTGGCCCTCATATGACCACGATGTGGGAATGAAATTCCTTTTATCTTGATAGTTTTAGGCAGATTTATCTTTGTTTATTTAGCAAGCTTTAACCAGTTCTATCCTTTATTAACCTTTGCTTTAGACAAGAAATAAGAGATGAAACCTGCTTTCAAAATGTGAATTTGAAAATGAGGCCAGAATTCCTTTATGTTATTTCATTACATGAAAAAGGAATGATTTGGATTATTAACTTTGTAGCTCTGATAGTCTTCAATATGCCTTATAACTAACTGTCTTTAATGAAATGGATTTCCATAAAGAGAGTTAATAGAGGGCCTGAAATGTCCTATAACTTGCCCCTCTTCGATGAAATCATATTTTTCATGAAAAGAGGTCAATTTATATCTATTAATGTGATGGCCCTAAGAGATGTCAAAATCAATCATCCCCTGTTTATGAAATTACAGTTTTCATACAGAAGAATTAAGCTATTGCTTGAAAATAAAAACCAGAATCCAAGATATGAAATTGTGCCCAAAATCGAGACCTTAATATTCCTTTTAAACTGTATACTGTAAATGATTTAGGATTTAAAAAATACTGAAGAACAAAAATTGAAACTACTCCTAATGAGATTTCGGAGCTTATTCTGAATCTGTTTTTGTGCTTTTATGTTTTAATAATTTTTATTTTATTTTTAAAACATTTGAAGAAAATATAAAAGGATAGGGTTAGAAAGAAAATAAAATAAAATTGCAACTAAAATGAGATAAACGAAAACAAAATGCGCTGCAACTCAAAACGTCACCATAAACCCTGCACACATCCATATCCTGCATGAAAACCCATATTAAAGTGATCCATGTTCATGCAATCAAACCTTCAAACATGTGAGATCTTCTAAGGAAAGAAAATACAATATATCAAAAATGACACACAGATCAACCATAAACATGCATAAAATCTGTAAAAACTTCAATATAATGACAAACAATAAATTTTCATTAAGCTCAGAACATGCAGGCTACAGAATGGTGACATTCCAGTCCAGCTGGTGAAAGAGAACTCCAAAAAACAAACCCAGTGTACACTTTCTCATTACTGCAGTCCTGTGTCCAAAGTTTCTAACCCCCATGATTCTGTCTTTGCCTCCTCTTTTTAAAGTTTCCAGAAGCCTTTTCACTATTCTTTCTTGTTTCAGTTTCTTCCGTTTTTTGACGTTTCAAAAATGGCCACTGTCCTCTTTTGTCTTTTTTACCTTTCATCCACTTCAAACGCTTCCCTGAACGTACGTTATATTATGACCTTCAAACCTTCCTTTTCTTCGTTAGAGTATCTTCTTATAAAATATATGTCCCAATATTTTTATATAACATTCTAAATCGTTTTACTTGTTATATCTCACGACCCCAACATTGTACCAAGATATCTTAAAATAGATGTAGGCCACCCAAACTTCGGTCTGACGAATCTGGACCTGCAAAACGTGTGTTTTGCGACATTAGAGCATAGACAGTGGCACCTTGCGTTTCATGAGATTAGAGTCTTCATGTGTAACCACTATATCTGCATGGCTCATTACATGTGTAACAATTATCTCCACATGTCTATCCCATTTACTGTGGTGTTTCCACGTTGCACTGCCTCCTCCACCTACATCCACACTGTCAATATTTCAGAAACCTATTCTTCAACATCCGGCGCTAACTATCTATACACATTGGTTGCTAATGCTGCACTATGATTCCAGCTAACAGTCCACTGGTGATTCCTTCAGGTAACGCTTTCGACCAGATGAACACATCGACGGCGAGAATCTATGCACCTTTACGTTAGACTTATGCTGTCATTTCATGACAACCCATCTTCCCGTGTAGCGCCTCGACTATCCACACTGCCTCTTCTGCATTTCTACCTGCAGATGCTTCCCCAACGACGTATCCCATTTGATTTTTCTGATGTCGTGGGCTCGTATGGTCAGTAAAACAAACATCTTTCACTCCCGCGGGTTCCTTAACGCGATGCTCCAACGATGATTTTTTCTCTACCATGCACTACTGCGCTCGCTGCGTTCTCACTAAAGCTGCTGTGCACGAGTGTTTGCATAGTTTATAATGGCCATTTTTAATCACGTATTTAATTTTCATATATCCCTTCCCGCTCTGCCAAACATAGCTCGTGCATCTTGAGCATGCCAAACATTTTTTGCTACCCTCTTTTAGGGTAGAGCTGCTACATTTTTTGCTACCCTTTTTAGCTGGTGAGTCCACCCGTAGAGCTGCTCTGATGAAGCCTGCCTGTGGTTACTACACAAAACAATGCCGATGATTCTGGCCAACCCTGCGACTTTCCATTCTCGTATCCCATCTTCGGTTGCCAACACAGCATGACTGCCGCATCATGTTTACTTTCCTTCTTATTATAAAGTCGATAATGTCGTCGCTTTCATAGTTGTGTTTATATCATAAGGATGCTGTGCATTATCCTCTACATGTTCTATATCATCGGTCTGTTTGTCTCAGAAGCTACTGTGTCTGTTTGTCTCAGAAGCTACTGTGTCAACGTTAAACAAATTTCATCCTCATGGCAATGAAGAACACTGCTGTTGCAATCATGTCCGTGTTGGCTTATGCTAAAACTGTTTTATTATCACCGACATCGTTCATGATATTTCCACATCATCGGTCGTCTAATTTGCTATGAAATCTCGTGATTGCCGTAACAGATTTTGCCTTCCAGACCACTTGCTGGAGCTCTTCGAATGCAGGTCCCCATTGCCGCGTTCGCATGCCAAATATACCCTATCCTTACTATCCAGGTGTGATTTGCCTATCATTCTGCTGCTTTGTCAAGCTAGCATAGTGCCGTTGGATGCTCAATCCCACGCTGTCAATGTCGTGCTTTATGTTTGAACGCGGTGTTGGCAACCCGAACCTAGTTGGCCGCCAAACTGCCGCTCCACGTCGAATCTCTGAAAAGCCTCATCATTCCTGCCATGAAATGCTGCTTTATTCCCATGATGTCGCTGTGTTTAGCTAGATTTTCCACGCTGCTTCCACACTGTCAAAAATGGTATCAGTGTATCTACGTCGAACATCCACCTCATCTGGTTACTCTGTCGAAGGCCCTTCTCCCGTTAACAACCAGTCACTGCACATGAAACATCACTTCGAGGTTCCACATCACCGTCGGATGGCTGTCGTGAACGCTCGGTATGCGTTGCTGTCCGACTTGTTCTCGCCGCCTCAACCGCGTCATCGGATACCTATCCGGTCAGCATCGACGTTCATGGGGTCTCCCCAGACCACGTCATCATTCCACTTGGGCCCTTCGTCTTGTCGCCGTAAGCTCCCGACCCGACCCGATCTGCACTCAAATAATACGAGGCATCACCTTAGGTAAACAAAACATATAAATTAAAACTCAAATCCTTAATATAATCGAACAAACCAAACCTTCGTAAACCTAAAACACAACCATACACAACATAAATAAAGCTACAAATTTAAAACGAAACAACTGAATCAACATTTTCATTAAACTAATTAAAAAAACTCACACCGATTAACATTAAAGAAAATAAAACGCTAAACTAATCATACTAAAAGCCAAACCAAATTAAATTAAAATCCAATCCAAACTTTCACTTTATTTTATAAAAGGTATATGTATATATACCCTTTATTTTTAATTTTTATTATTATTATTTTTTTAAAGTGAAAAACCCCTTGTGGGGCCGTTTTGGTATGAGAGACCACGAATAAGGGGTTCTACATCGTCAAATTGGTATGAGAGACCACGAATAAGGGGTTCTACACCGTCAAAGTCACCCGGGAGTCGCACTCGACCCTGCCTCGTACCAACATTATCAATTGGATTTTGGATACCCAATTCAACTTTTTGGTAGGGTGGAGATTTGAACCTGGGACCTCCCTTGGAGGATTGCCCTCTCCTCTCCAACTCACTTACAAGACCTGGGTTTTTTTAATTTTTATTATCATTTTTCATGTTTTTTTTTTATAATATATATGTTATACATTATATATACATATATAAATTTTCTTTTTATTTTTTATTATTTATATTTTTCATATAATAATAATAATAATTATTATTATTTTTTGTTTATTTATTTAATTAGAATGACACAAAGTTTGAATCGATTAAAGATACGACCATTGATACATTAAAATAAACCTTTAACATTCAAACAAAAATCCTTAAGCCAAACTTATCATGTATTGCGACCTACAACAAGGAGATCTAATCAAACAAACTATGGGTAAGGACCCATAGAAAGTGACACTCCTAAATATCTAAGACTTCCAAAGACAACCAAACAAAAAGTGGGTTCCCAAGATTTGGAGATAGTTGTGGATTAGGCCACAACCTTAGTTATCAAGTTCGAGTTCAATATTTTTAAAGTTCGAAAGAAATTTGACATATTTAAAAATTCGTAATAAAATTCGATATATATAATAAATGTATATATATTTTCATATAATTTTTTTTATATAAAATTTAAAAATCAAATATATAAAATTAAAATATTTGTTTTTAATAATATTTTTAATCATTTTTTAAAATATGTGTTGAGGTCTACCAAGCAAGGACGCCACTTGCATTATCGGTGATGTGACCCAGGTTCAACCCCCACGACGGATATGTATACGTATCAAGTATTTATTCAATAAAATATACACATTTTTATAACTTTATGTAAATATAGTAATTTTTTAACACATGAGAAGATTTTTAAAGGTTAAATCAATAATTTTTTTGAAATATAAATTATAAGTTTTCTACCAATTATAATAAAAAATTGTTATCATGCATAAAACAAAGCACTTACAATATTTTATATTATTCAAGTTTAAAAATTAGAAAAGTTTAATTTTAGGTTTCCTTAGAAGTTAGGGTTAAAGAGCAATGCTTTTTTTCTTTTATTTTAGGGTTTTTTTACTTTTATTTTAGGGTGTAAGAGCAATGTTTTTTTTTCTTTTATTTTGAAGAACTCCCAAATTATTTCACACAAGAGCATTTCAAATAACAGTTGTAGAATAATGCAACCTCCAAATGAGAGATTTGCTTGTCAGCTGCAACTTTGAGTGTTATTCATTCTCTAAAAGTATGATAAAAAAATAAAGAAAACATCCCCATGAGGTTGATAATAGATTGAAAATGGTTGTTTCCGATAGTATATACAAAAAAATTCCAGCTTGCAAATTGCATGTTGCAAGAGGAATATTGCAGGAGGGTTTGTTCACAACTGTTGTGTTTATAGCACTTTTTTCTATATTTTTTTCAATAGCTAAAATTTGATTTTAGGGTTTTTGATCGCTTCCTCATTATTTTTTTGAATAGCTAAAATTTAATTTTAATGTTTTTATGCTTGTTTTTTCACCCAATTTGTTTTTTTCTAAATTTAGGGTTTGTTCGGCGAATTTATTCGATAGGGTTTCAAATTCGACGATTTTTGAATTTCATATAAAAAATCAACGAATTTGATAACTAAGGCCACAACAAATGGCGACTCTGGTGGGGAATGCTCCTAAGCATTCCAGACGAAAACCCAGAATCTCTGGTTCTGAAACCCAACAAACCAACGATTAAAAGTAAAACCATTCAACAACATCCAAAGATGATAGGGATAAACAACTTCAATAAAAAACACATGAACCATTTATTTAGCTAAATGTGTGAAAATTCTTTCATTTTAGCATTCTTGAAAACCATTCGGAATCCATCATCGGTTTGCACTAGGCTATAAAAATTACTCATGAAAGACGTACCTTTGCATTGCTCCACAACCAGTCAGGAGTTTATAACCTCGGTGGAGATGCGCTCACTCACCCAGGTGTTAGATTAACTTTGCATTTGCTTATTTTATAAACATTGCTCCTCTGCTATCCTGGCGTCTATAGCCCCGATGGAGATGTCCTAAGCCCTTTGATTGATTTGGCTCCCTCTTTTTTTTTATAAGACTCATTTTATCACTTTGCAAATTTTTCCTGCCACCTGGGTTAGAGATAAAGTAAGGTTAAAGATTGAGTATATAAAGTATTTTTGCCTTAGTGCAAACCAAATAACTTCATCCTTCAAGATTTCAAGAATGCCCCTTAATATGATGTGTTTATGTGTAGCCCTAGCAAATGGTTCATGGTTCCGAAAATTCATTATCTTTGTCTCCAAAATCTAGGAGCGATTATTAAATAATTCTATCCCTTTTCTTGGGTATACATGATAAGCATTCCATCCTTCAATAAGCCATAAGTCAATAGCTACCATAAACACTACCACCAATCGAGGAACCAACACAAAACTCAAACTTACAAACCAAAACTTGGGATCACATCCAAAACTTAAACTTGCAAACTTGACAAGACATTTAACACACAAAACTTGCCAAACCAAAAATTTGAAATAAAAATCAAAACTGAAAACCAAAACGAAACACAAAAACCAAAAATTATATACAATAATGTACAAGATGATGTGAAAAAATTTGGCTATTATTTCCCTGGGTCCCAAACACGATTAGCACCCTTTAAAATATATAAATGATGGGATGCAAGCCAGGTTTTACAAGAATCCAACCAAAGTAACATTAGATCAAATAATCTCACAACTTTCATCCTGCCTCTCTCACTTAACCACTTAAATTCAAGTTCATTAGTCACTTCATGTTGGACATTTGGTTCATTAAACTTGCTAGTGAATGCATGATTTTCAATTATTTTTTGTTTATTCAATGAGATGCAAATTTCAGGATTAGATTCATTTTTTCACAAGCTTATAGGCTATTTCTGAAAACTTTAGAGCCACTTCATCATCCATGTCAGGCAATAATTTACAATCATCTAGGATGTTCAGTAAATGAGAATCATTATAATCTTGTATCCTAGATTCAATTGTTAGTTGTTGATGAACATGATTAAAAAATTCAAGCATGTCTACTTCTCCCTCATATAACAAAGCAATCTCATTAGTGGTATGATCAAAAATTCACTCTAAATATTCATTCACCTCTAGTGGCATTTCATCATAAATAACATTTGAATCTAATAAAATATTAAACGAATTTTCACCTGACGTTTGTATGTTTGGACACAAAAGGTTAGATTCTACCTCATGCACATTTTCATTTACCAATATTTGGTGAGCCATTATGACCTGTTCTTCTTCATGGGTTCCATCATCATCATTTTGTAACACTTCCTGTGACAACAATTTCAGCATCTTGCATATCAAATGACACAAAACCTTCATTAGTAGGAAAGTGAGAAACAAACAAGTCTTCATATCTTCCCCATCCATTATAATAATCATCTTCTAAACCCATGGGATAAAACTCTATCATGTTTTCAAATGGCATATGATTCTCTAAAGGTTTAGAAATTGTAGGCTCTTCATGCAAGATAACATCTTTAGAGTCATGCATATGAGATGAAGAAATTTTTTTATCAGAATGAGCAAAAGGGACACATTCCTCATGATTTCTCCAAACATCATCATAATCATCAAATTCTATCATTGTTTCTGTATAATCATTATATTCAACCATGAATTCACCCTGTTCAACTTCAAATAATTTGTCTTCCTTCGATTTATCATTTTCTACTTTGAAAAACTCATCGTGCTCAAATTCATCTATTGGTGGGTCAAGGGTTTATTCCATGGGATCTACTATTGTATTCAAACTTTTAAAGTTATCCCAATCCTCCTTTGTAAAAAGTGACCCTAAGCCAACCTCTAGGCTTTGATCAATTTGATCATCACCATCCTCATCGATGACATCTAAGGTGGCTGTAATATGTGGAAATTCGACTTTATCTCCTTGATTGCTCACCTTAGGCATTGTTTGATTCAAGACTACTAGGTTTTATGGTTGGTATTGGTTGGACTCCATTATTACTGAAGGACAATCCATGATAGGAGAAGGTGGTTCCTCAACTAAATTCTTTGGTAGCATTTGATTAGAAGCTTTAGGATTGAGCAATGATAATTGACCCACATCCAAACCTTTTGAAATGCACTTTTGTTCTACTGTTATTGCCTCACTGTAGGCTTTAGGCAAGGATGAATCTTTAAGAACTCTTCCTAGAAATGTAGAGGTAAATGTAGGCATGTATGATTTGAAAATGAATTAAAATGCTCTTATATCCTTGAGTATGCTCTTTAGAAGATTATATCTCATCATGCCTAAACTTAGGTAGATTATTCAAAAGATCTATGGGCATAGGATGTGAAGGCCCAGGTACATTTAAAGGACAATCTACCCTTAAAGAAGCAAGAAATGCCATTAGATAACCTCAAAGAATATAACTTTAAAACCAGTTTTGTTAGTCAAAGAAATATCTTGCAATAAGCAGAAAATGACTAACACACCATCAAAAGATATGCATCAATGAATCATGACATTAAAGAACATTCTCCAATTAGCAAAATGTTAGCATCAAGACATTATCAATTGGAGAACTTTCAAATCAATTGATATGATCAATAAAACCTTATTAGTCAAGATAAATGCATTTAAATCACCTTTTCAAATAACATGAGCAAGTTAGCATTTATAAGAAAAACAACCAAATCAGGCCCTCCTTCTAGCGCCAAAATGTTGAGTGGTGATTTTTCCCAAGTGCAAAACCACACTCATAGTTAGGATTTCATTATAAAACCCTCTCTTGCAAAGAAGTATGAACTTCTCCAAGGTTCCTTTTACTTTAATGTGTGCATGTATGCTTATTAAATGAGTGCATGCGATACCTCAATGCTCTGCAAAACAACTGTTAACAAGGGGCCTATGCTAAGGTTGTTTAATATCATATACTAATATTATTCATGAAACAGAAACAAATGTGATTGGCCCTCCTATGACCATGATGTGGGAATGAAATTTATTTTATCTTCATATTTTTAGGTAGATTTATCTTTGTTTATGTAGCAAGCTTTAACCAATTCTATCCTTCGTTAACCTTTGCTTTAGACGAGAAATGAGAGATGAAACTTTCTTCCAAAACGTGAATATGAAAATGAGGCCAAAATTCCTTTTATGTTATTTCATTACATGAAAAAGGAATAATTTGGATGATTAAATTTGTAGCTCTCATAGTCTTCAATATGCCTTATAACTAACTGTCTTTGATGAAATGGATTTCCATAAAGTGAGTTAATAGAGGGCTTGAAATGTCCTATAACTTGCCCCTCTTCTATGACATCATATTTTTCATGAAAAGAGATCAATTTATATCTATTAATATGATGGTCCTAAGAGATGTCAAATAAATCATCCCCTGTTTATAAAATTACAGTTTTCATACAGAAGAATTAAACTGCTGCTTGAAAATGAAAACCTGAATCCAATATATGAAATTATACCCAAAATCGAGACCCTAATATTCCTTTTAAACTGTATACTACAAATGATTTAGGATCTCAAAAATGTTGAAGAACAAAAACTGAAACTGCTCCAAATGAGATTTCAGAGCTTATTTTGAATCTGTTTTTGTATTTTTATGTTTTTATAATTTTTATTTTATTTTAAAAACATTTGAGGAAAATATAAAAGGATAGGATTAGAAAGAAAATAAAATCAAATTGCAATTAAAATGAGATAAACAAAAACAAAATGCGCTGCGACTCAAAACGTCACCATAAACCCTGCACACATCCATATCCTGCATGAAAACGCATATTAAAGTGATCCATGTTCATGCAATCAAACCTTCAAATGAGTGCGATCTTCTAAGGAAAGAAAATACAATATATCAAGAATGACATACAGATCAACCATAAACATGCATAAAATCTGCAAAAAATCCAATATAATGATAGACAATAAATTTTCATTAAGCTCAGAACATGCAAGCTACAGACTTCAAACTGGCATTAGTGGTGACATTCCAGTCCAGCTGGTGGAAGAGAACTCCAGAAAACAAACCCAGTGCACACTTTCTCATTACTACAGTCTTGTGTCCAAAGTTTCCAACCCCCATGATTCTGTCTCTGCCTCCTCTTTTTAAAGTTTCCAGAAGCCTTTTCACTATTCTTTCTTGTTTCAGTTTCTTTCATTTTTTGGCGTTTCCAAAATGACCACTGTCCTCTTTTATCTTTTTTACCTTTCATCCACTTCAAACGCTTCCCTAAGCGTACGTTATATTATGACCTTCAACCCTTCCTTTATCTTCATTAGAGTATCTTCTTATAAAATATATGTCCCAATATTTTTATATAACATTCTAAATCGTTTTACTTTGGCTTGTTATATCCCACGACCCCAACATTGTACCAAAATATCTTGAAATAGATGTAGGCCACCCAACCTTCGGTCTAACGAATCTGGACCCACAAAACGTCTATTTTGCGACATTATAGCATAGACAGTGGCACCTTGCATTTCATAAGATCAGAGTCTTCATGTGTAACCACTATATCTGCATGGCTCTTTGGTAACGCTACTCATTACATGTGTAACAATTATCTCGACATGTCTATCCCATTTACTGCGGCGTTTCCACGCTACACTGCCTCCTCCACCTATGTCCACACCATCAATATTTCAGAAACCTATTCTTCAATATCCGGTGCTAACTATCTATCCACGTTGGTTGCTAATGCTGCACTATGATTCCAACTAACAGTCTATCGGTGATTTCTTTAGGTAAGCTTCGGCCAGATGAGCACACCGACGATGAGAATCTATGCATCTTTATGTTAGACTTATGCTATCATTTCATGACAACCCATCTTCCCATGTAGAGCCTCAACTATCCACACTATCCCTTCTGCATTGCTACTTGCAGATGTTTCCTCAACGACATATCCCATTTCCCTGTGATTGCTGCACAAAATGATGCCGATAATTCTGGCAAACCCTATAACTTTTCATTCTCGTATCCCATCTTCGGATACCAACACAGCATGACTGTCGCATCATGTTTATTTTCCTTCTTATTATAAAGTTGATAATGTCACCGCTTTCATAGCTGTGTCTATGGTTATTTCCAAGATAAGGACGCTGTGCATGTTCTATATCATCGATCTGTTTGTATCGGTAGTATGAGTCATAAAACCACTAGCTGATGTCATCAGAAGCTACTGTGTCAACATTAAATAAATTTCACCCTCACGGCAATGGAGAACACTGCTGTTGCAATCCTATCCGTGTTGCCTTATGTCAAAACTGTTTTACCATCACCGACATCGTTCATGATCTTTCTACATCATCGATTGTCTAATTTGCTATGAAATCTCGTGATTACCATAACATATTTCTCTTGCCAGACGACTCGTTGGAGCTCTTCGAATGCAGGTCCCCGTTGCCGTGTTCGCATGCCAAATAGACCCTATCCTTGCTATCCAGATGTGATCTGCCTATCATTCTGCTACTTTGTAAAGCTAGCATAGTGCCGTTGGATGCTCAATCCTGCACTGTCAATGTTGTGCTTTATGTTCGAACGCGGTGTTATCAACTCGAGTCTAGTTGGCTGCTAAACTACCGCTCCACGTTGAATCTTTGAAAAGCCTCGTCATTCCTACCATGAAATGCTACTTTATTCCCATGATGTCGCTGTGTTTAGCTAGATTTTCCATGCTGTTCGGATAAGCTTCCATGATGTCAGCAATGGCATCAGTGTATCTACATCGAACATCCACCTCATCTGGTTGCTCTGTCGAAGGCCCTTCTCCCTTTAACATCCAATTGCTGCACATGAAACGTCACTTCAAGGTTCCACATCACCATCGGATGACTCCCATGAACGCTCGGTATGCGTTGTTGTCCGACTTGTTCTCGCCGCATCAACCGCATCGCCGGATACCTGTCCGGTCAGCATCGACGTTCACGGGGTCTCCCAAGACCACGTCACCATGCCACTTGGGCCCTTCGTTTTGTCGCCGTAAGCTCCCGACCCGATCTGCACTTTGCAAATAATACGACGCATCACCTCAGGTAAACAAACCATATAAATTAAAACTCAAATCCAGGAAACCAAAACTTCGTAAACCTAAAACACAACCATAGACAACATAAATAAAGCTACAAATGTAAAACGAAGCAACTGAATCAATATTTTCATTAAACTAATAAAACAAAACTCACACAAATTAACATTAAAGAAAATAAAACCCAAATTACATTAAAGCTAAACTAATCATACTAAAAGCCAAACCAAATTAAATTAA
Organism: Wollemia nobilis; assembly: GCA_028583015.1. Taxonomy (NCBI): domain Eukaryota; kingdom Viridiplantae; phylum Streptophyta; class Pinopsida; order Araucariales; family Araucariaceae; genus Wollemia; species Wollemia nobilis. The sequence continues at coordinate 11,828,018 of JAQPPZ010001765.1, read as the reverse complement.
AATCCAATCCAAACTTTCACCTTATTTATAAAGGTATATATATATCCCCTTTATTATTTTTATTTTTATTATCATTTTTCATGTTTTTTCTTTATAATATATATGTATACATTATATATACATATATAACTTATTTATTTATTTATTTTTCATATTTATATACATTTATCATATAAATATATATATATATATATATATATATTTATTGAGTTTATTTATTTAATTAGAATGATACAAGTTTGAATCGATTAAAGGTACAAAAAAATGATACATTAAAATCAATCTTTAACATTCAAACAAAAATCCTTAAGCCAAACTTATCATGTATTGTGATCTACAACAAGGAGATCTAATCAAACAAACTATGGGTAAGGACCCATAGAAAGTGACATTCCTAAATACCTAAGACTTCCAAAGACAACCAAACAAAAGGTGGGTCCCCAAGATTTGGGGATATTTATGAATTATGCCACAACAAATGGCGACTTTGCTGGAGAATGCTCCTGAGCATTCCGGATAAAAACCCAGAATCTCTGGTTCTGAAACCCATCAAACCAACGATTAAAAGTAAAACCATTCAGCAACATCCAAAGATGATGGAGATAGACAACTTCAATCGAAAATACATGAACCATTGCTTTAGCTAAGTGTGTGAAAGTGCTTTCATTTTAGCATTCTCGAAAACCATTTAGAATCCATCATCGGTTTGCATTAGGCTATAAAAATTACTCATTAAAGATGTGCCTTTGCATTGCTCCACATCCAGTCAGACATTTTTAGCCCCGATGGAGATGCGCTCACTCACCTAGGTGTTATATTAACTTTGCATTTGCTTATTTTATAAACATTGCTCCACTGCCATCCTGACGTCTATAGCCCCGGTGGAGATGTCCTAAGCCCTTTGATTGATTTGGCTCTTTTTTTTTTTGTAAGACTCATTTTATCGCTTTGCAAATTTTGCCTGCCACTTGGATTAGAGATCAAGTAAGGTTAAAGATTGAGTATATAAAAAATTTTTGCCTTAGTGCAAACCAAATAACTTCATCCTTCAAGATTTCAAGAATGCTCCTTAATATGATGTGTTTATGTGTAGCCCTAGCAAATGGTTCATGGTTCCCAAAATTCATTATCTTTATCTCCAAAATCTAGGAGCGATTACTAAATAATTCTATCCCTTTTCTTGGGTATACATGATAATCATTCCATCCTTCAATAAGCCATAAGTCAATAGCTACCACTAACACTATCACCAATCGAGGAACCAACACAAAACTCAAACTTACAAACCAAAACATGGGAACACATCCAAAACTTAAACTTGCAAACTTGATAAGACATTTAACACAAAACTTGCCAAACCAAAAATTTGAAACAAAAATCAAAACAGAAAACCAAAACGAAACACGAAAACTAAAATATTATTGGAGTTTCTACAACTGTTTAATCAAGAGGTGTCATCAGGATACTTACAAGATTTGCATGTCTACAAGAGCACATTATTTCAATGTCAAGTCTTTCATGAGGCTATTGCTTGTAGGTTCTCATACATTTTGGATGACAGATCATTCTTGTGGTATGGCCAATTACCCATGGAGGTTAGGACTTCTTGGATCCAATTAGAAGTAGCCTATATTTATCATTTTGGTAATTAGGTTGACTTAGATATGTTGCAAAATCAATTTACATCTATTCGTAAAGAGCTTAATGAATCCATGAGTCAATTCAATGGGAGGCTCTGTGAATTGCACTCTCAAATGTGAGAAAGTTTGGATATACAAGAAGAAGAAGCTATTAAAGTATACATGGGAGCCATACCCCCCGCACTTGCTACACTTATTGAGGAAAATCTTGATGACTCATCTTTTCCTAGAATCTATCAGGTTGCAATAATGGTAGAACAAGGGCAAGTGGAGGCGCAACATGTTCCCATGAAAATTTGTTCTTCTGAAGTGAGTGAAGCCAACCTACACCAACCATTGAATATAGCACCCTCCACTCCAATGATGCCTAAAGTGAATGATCAATGGGATGAATGTAAATGTCCAAATATTACAACCACCTTAGATATTGCCCAAGAGGAGGTGCAAGTTGCCAAGCCAACACCCACTAATGAGGACGGTCTAGAGATGGATTCATTTTTAGAAGTGCATGAGTATTCAGATAATGGTGTCCTAAATATAATTAGTATTGGAATATGTGATAGATAGACCTACCATAGAATTAAATGAAGTGGTTTAAAGTGAAATTGGAATATAATCAATAAATGAATTTGAAGACATAATAGAATCTAGTTCTTGGGAGACATTTTGGATGAGATTGTTGAAACTAATGATCAAGAAAATCCTCACCCTCCAAATTATGATGAAATTGAATCATGGGTTTCAAATGTAGATATTGATCTTGCAAACTTGGATACAAAAAGTAGCCCACTTTTGGAAATCATTGAACAATCTAAGGAGGGTGAAGGTGAATTTGATGAGAAACATATTGATGAGTTGGAAGATGTTGAAGAACTAGTTGAGCATCACAACTTGATTTTGGAAGATGATCACCATGATCCTTGGAAGAAATTGGATGAGTATGCTCACTCTAAACCTTTTAATGAACCCTTTGTGTCAATTGATATGCAAGATAACACAATCGCTTTATCATAGGATGATATTACAACTCCTGCACAATTTGAGAATATTTTGGAAGAAGGGTTGGAATCTCAAAATTTTTTAGAAGATAATAACGATCCTACTACCAAGGACCAAGAAGAAAAATAATCAATGGATGAATCAAAATATCATGTCAAGGATACCGTATAGTTTCATTCCACGAATTTGGATGACAATTTTTACAATGGTTGGGGGAGATATGAAGACTTGTTATTTTCTCACACCCCTAGTGATGAAAATTCTATTCTATTTGATATGCAAGAAGTTGAAACTTCTACTTCATATGAAGATATGGCATTTACAAGATTTGAGAAGGTTAAATCTATCATGTTGAACATAAATTCATTTAAAATTTTGCTGAAATAGAAATGGAAGAAATGGTAAAAAATTCGTATGACTCATCTACTTTGGATGAGGAAGAGGTAAAATCTGCTCTTTCATTTCAAGATGTTGAAAATTCGGATACTAATTCGCATGATTGTTTTGAGGATTCAAATGAAGAGATACCATGGATAGTGAACAAGGAGTTGGAATAAAATGACAAAGAGGTTGATTTATTTGAAGCAATTCAAATGATTGATCATCAAGATAGGTTACTTGACACACACCTTCACCAACCAGATGTGATGTTTGAAATGAATGGGCATGTTTTTAATTGGGTGCCAAATTTTGGTATGTTTGATGAACAGGTAATGAATGAAGAAATTACAAATCCTCACCAAACTTTGGTAAATAAAAATGTGCAAAAGGTTAAATCTAATATTTTGTGTTCAAGAATCCAAGCTTTAGGTGAATATTTGTATGACCATTTATTGAATTTAAATGAAGTTTATGATGAAATGCCATTAAAGGTGAATAAAGAACAAGGATTAAATTCTACGTCCACCTTTAATAAGAATGTTTTGATGAATGAAAAAGAAGTTGATGCACTTGAATTGTTGAATCAAATTCATCAACAACTAATTATTGAATCTAGGATAAAAGCTTATAATGATTCCCATTTAGTAAATATCCTAGATACCTATAAATTTTTGCATAAATTTGATTGGCCTAAAAACATGAATAATGAATTGGCTTTGAAATTTTTAGAAATAGGCTCTTGTTTGCAAGATTTCATATTCAAAAAAGAAAGCTAGTTCTAAATTCGAAATTGAGTTGTGAAATTGACATTTTAAAGAATAGACGAGAAACAATTGAAAATCAAATGTTGTCTAATCAATTTAATGATTTGAAACTCACCTATGGCATTGCTAATAGAATTAAATCAAACTGGTGGGGTGAGAAAGGCAAGTTGAAGTTTGTTGCATTGTTTGGCTTAATCTTGTTGTTGTTGGATTCCTACAACATTTGGCATGTTTATCATGTTATATACATTTTGAAATGTTGTAATCATGTTTGGGATCTGAGAAAGTGATAGTCCAAACTTTGCACCATCTTGTACCATATTGTACATTTGTATATAGTTTTGGTTTTTGCTTTCTATTTTGGCTTTGTCCTTAATTTTTGGTTGGACATAGTTTTGGTGTGTGTTTGTAATTTTGTGTCATGGGTTGTTCCCTTTGCTTAGGGGTAATATTTCGCGATCACTAACTTTTGGCCTCTAAAATTTTTTAAGCTCCTTTATTTAGTAGGTTGGAGTACCTGATCTGAAAAAACTAATGAACCCGAGAAAAGGGGGATGTGTCATTTGGTGATCATGCTCAGATGTTGGGACTAAAATGGTGGAAGTGGAACAATGAAAAATTAGCCAAAGCTCCACAAGGAACTCACACATGTTAAATGGTGTTTTTGGAAGTAAGAAGGATGAAGTTGTCTTGATTTGCAACCCTAGGCAAAAATTAAAGTGCTCTATTCATTGGCTTTCTAACCTTAGTGATACTTGATGCTTTGCAAGAGTTTCATAGGTACAAGCTATGCAACAAATTTCTTCAAATTTGTCATCTAGTTCAGGAAAAATCCACCGGGGCTATAGACGCCTAACTGGCAGTGGGGCCCTGGCTAGGCAAAGTTTGATACATAGAAAGAGAGAAAAAAAGAAAGAAAAAAAAAGAGAAAAAAAGAGAAAAAAGAAAAAAAAAGAGAAAAAAAGAGAAAAAAAGAGAGAGTGTGAGTATTGAAAGTCTAGACACACCTAGGATAGATGGACTTTGCAAAGCATTAAGAAAACACACGGGTGAGTTAGATAAACCTCACTGGGGCTATAGACGCCTGACTAGCAGTGGGGCTCTATCTATAAAAGTCTTCACTTTATGAGCTATACTTCATAGCCTATGCAAAAAGAGATGATGGAAACTGGAGGACTTTCAGAAATGCAGGAATGAATCACTTTTACACACATTGAACAAAGGCAGATGGATTAGTTGTTTTCATTATAAAGTCATTTACCCCCACCTTCTTGAGATGTTTCTAAATGCTTGTTTCACTAATCTTTTGTGTTTTCGTTTCAGGTTGGGTTCTTACCGAAATGCTCAGGAGCATTTCCCAACAAAGTCACCATTTGTTGTGGCTATTCCACAACGTACCCCAAAATTGTGGACCCACTTTTAAAATTTTGGTTTTTCGAATTTTGGTTGTCTTTGGGCAAGCATGTTAATAAAACCCTGACCATGGGATCGTCAGGGGACTTTGAAGTTCCTTATTCTTTGGGGGTCTTCGTGTTTCTTGTAAAAAGTTTACCCGTTTGTGTTTCTTTGTTGAAATATTTGCGGTTCGTTTGAAGTCTCTAATGATTTCGTTTTGTTGTCGGTTTGCAGTTATCGTTAGTTCTTGTTAGCAATATTTTGTTGTCGACGATATTTTATTGTCGATGACTTTTTGTTTTCCACAATATTTTATTGTCGATGATATTTTATTGTCGATGATTTTTTCTTGTTGACGATATTTTCTTGTCGACAATATTTTATTGTCGATAATTTTTTGTTGTTATCAACGACTTTTTGTTATCAGTTTGTTGTCGATGTTTTACGATTTTATTGTTAGTTGATGTTTTCTTTGTTTGTAAGTTTGAAATAATAAAAAGAAATTAAATATATATATATATACATATAAGAGGATGGAAATACGATATTGGAATTTCATTCCACTTTAATACCTTGTTCTTATATACATATAATGAAGTAAAAATATACATGTATTATTATAATATATGTTTTACATATATTATAATAATATATATCAAAATAAAGGACAAATAAAAATAATTAAAAAAACTAATAAAAAATGAAAAATTAAATTATATATAATAGAATAAATGGAAACTTTGGTTCCCTTCGACCAGGCTTTTTATATATATATATATATATAAAAAAAGAATGAATGGAATTTTTTGTTCCCATCATAGGCTTTATTATTGTTCGATCTAGAATTTCATTTTAAAACTTCGTTTGGGTTGTTCACAGAGTGTGCTAATGAGTGATTTGGTGGCGTTTTGCAGGTTTCACGATGAAGTTGGCATATGGAGAACCAACCGGATGGCAGCGAGTTTGGATAATAGACGCCGGATGCTTGACGTGGCATACGTGTGGACCTGTTGGAAAAGTATGGGGTTGCAAGATAGATGAGATGTGGACACTTGAGTCACCGGAGATGATGACGGATATTGGGCATACGATGAAGAACACGATGGTGCAGTAGTTTTGAAGGTCGATAAACTTCCATACCCGCGACAAACAGCTCCAACAAAGAACACCGGCGATCGTGGACGAAGCGGCCACGTAGGAGGGGTCCACCATGCAGGATAGGCGGGCGATGGTCACACAGTGAGTATGGTTGTGAGCACAATGACACGCTGGCAGATGAGTGATGACGGTAACCAGACGTACAGTAGTGCGGCATCAATGAAACAAAGTGGAGTTGGGATACAATAGGCGGACGATCTGGTGCCAATGATAACTCGGTGAGGTTGCTCACCATGAATACCACAAACATTTGACGGGCGATGACATGGCAATGAATCCAGGATAGATGGGAAATATCATCTGCGGTCGTGTTGTGAATCGAGGAAAACATGTCCCTGGATGAACAATGCCGACGTGTTTATCGATTGATTTTTTTAGACAAGGTATTCAGAGAGCACTGGACAGCGCGAGTAGAGGAAGAATTCTCGAGAGCTATGATAGACAACGGATATCATGAATTTCTCAGGTGAGACGTAGATTATTTTTCAAAAATATTCATAACACCAAGAATCGCGTCGACGTCAGGCAGAATCGATGAGGTCAAAGCACGAGGGGACATCAGTCCAACGCAGCGAGCACTAGGCAAGGGAGGACCCACATTGCATATGGTGATAACTTGGTGGATAAGGTAATAGCAGCATGGAATCAAGGCCAATCAGATGGATGTTACTGATTGTTGCAGTGTAAACATAGTGACGCAATGGGCCCACACGGACCGCGGCATCATCGTAGGACGAAGGAGTTGGTGTGACGTTCAAAACAGATAATCGTGACATGGACGCAACAGTACAGATAGTTGGCCGTATGACGACGTAGAGTCGATTGTCGAAGAGCACGGATAACACCCGATATTATTGATGAAGACATCAAGACGAGACCCTACCTAGAGGTAACCAAGAAGTTACATAGATTTTTGGGAGCAATGAAGTGAATCTAGCATGATAAATCGACACCGAATCACACAGGGAAATATCAGGCGACGCTAGTTGTAGTGGTGCATGACGACTATGGGAATTGGTTGCGAATACCCTAGTAGCCGACGTAAAATGGAGTAGAGCTAGCATGGTCGAGGGCTTATGAGAACTTCCTTGCGCATGACTGGTCGAAGGCAAGTGTACACTACAAATGGAAATTGAATATCATCGCAGATTGCTCACTGCGACGCCCGACATCACTATCTGAACAACAAAGCGGTAGCTTGAACGACACCGATGGATACTTGAGGATGCTGTGAAGATAGATTTGAAGATCTCAACAGGGAATCGCCAGCGGCATAGAGGAGCGGTAATGGAACCCGGTGGCCGAGGAAGCTACAACGATAGTCGAAGATTGAGGCTGTAATGGCGATGACTGTTATCAGGCAAGATTCGACGAATTTCTAGGACGTAAGCGATGAAATTCTATGATGTCGGGCCAGGTTTCATGATGAAGATCTAGCAGGGCAGTGTAAAGGTAACATATATAACAGTGGAATATTCATAGGCGTAAGAATCCGATGGACACATGGAAAAGCATGATAGGGACCAACCCTATCATGTTATTTAAAATGTAATATGCTGAGCTGTTATATTTGAAATATACAGTAGGCCTTCTAAAAATAGCGGCCACTAGAGAGGAAGGCCAAGTGTGCAGCAGTATAATAATTATGACTTCGTGGCCATATTGAACGTAAAGGAGGACGACAACGTGGGGTTTTATTTATTTTTATCGCTCCAAAAGGGCCCCACAGAAATCACCAGCCCCTTAAGGATGTGACTAATATGCCTTGGCCGCACGATGGGCTAAAAGTTTTGTTTAATTGATGGACCCATAGGTTGAAAAATGAAACTTTATTGAATAGGTTTACCAAGAAGGTATAAGATGATATGGCCACGTGAGGTATTAAAATGTCGTTACAATGGAAAATTAACAAAGAAGCGTTACTTAATAAAATTTTACGCACCCGAATAGGAGGAAAAGAAAATGCGGCGTTTGAAACCCATTTCGAGCCAAACGAAGTCAGAAACGAAGAGTTTCGAGAGAGAAGAGGGAAATGGACAGTTTTATGAAAATTTTAAAGATAGCAGGAAACGTAGGAAAGGGGGCTGGATTTTTTTGGCAAGGCCAAGTGCTGCCAAAATGACTCTGTAAAAAAATGAAATACTTTATAATGCAAATACATTTTTTCAAAAATTTAAGCCCAAGAAAGAAGGATATTTTTCATGCATGCTCAGATTTAATTGTTTATCTTTCAGATTTCATATTTATAGATGAAGTTTATGCATTTTTTTTTGTTACTTCACATGAATGTCGAAATTTGAAATTTATTTATGAATCCTAGGAGCTAGCACTTAAGTTTATTTTGGTTGTGCAAATGCAGGTCGAATAGACTAGATTGCATGTATGAGTTTCTCACATCTTCGGTTTTGCAGGATGGGGTGCTATCAAACTAACAAAGCTTTGCATGTATGCGTTTTTAGCATTTGATTTATTACAGATTTTTATTTTTCAGCTTTCCAATTTTTATTTCACAGAGTTTTATTTTATTTTATTTTCGAGCATTAAAATAAAAATCGTAAAAAAATAAAAAGACAAAAATAAATTCATGGTTGCCTAGAATGAACATCAATATTCCATACGCAATAGATTCAGACTCATTTCGAGGTCATTTCGATTTTATATTAATTTTTTAAAACTGCTATTTTTAAGGGTTTTTATAATTTCGGAAATTCATTTTTTTAAGTTTTGGAGGTAAATCAGATTTTTAAATTCTGCATTTTCATTTATAGGCATAAGATGACCTTTCCTTTATGAAAATTCAATTTCATAAAAGGAGGGGAAATTTTCATGGCATTTCATGAGCCATCATTTTCGGAGCAATAAATGCACCTTTCTTCATGAAAATTCTGATTTCATTGAAGAGAGGTAATTTTATATGTTACATCAAAGGTTGTTATTTTAAAGCATTAAATTATTTCTTCTTTATGAAAATTAATTTCATTAAAGAGGGATAATTAATAATGACATTTTGAAGTCCTTATTTTAAGGCAATAAATTGGTGTCTCTTTATGAAAATTAATTTCATCAAAGAGGAACAATTTATTAATGATATCAAAGGCTATCTTTATCTTCATGATAAAAGCTAAATTTAATGGATCTTTTCATCATTTTAAATTCACTTTCATAGATAGATTTAATCTTCTATTTCATGCTTAAAGTAGGATTTAATGCAAGATAAAAACTTGTTTAAAATCTACTTAATCCAAAGGAAGATAAAATCAATCCTAAAAAATCCAAAATAAAAACAATTAAAGATACATCGTGGTCATATGAGGGCCAATTCACATTTACTTTTATTTTGTTTCATGAACAATCATTAAAGTAGCATGGTAAAATAAACCAACACATGCCCCTTGTTTACAGTTACTTGCAATCACTAAGGTGTTCCTAGCATTGAATTGATATATTTTTATTGAGATTACTAATACACATATGCAAATGCTAATATAGCAGAGACCTTGGAGAAGTTGTTTTGTTTAACTTCTTTGCAAGAGAGGGTTTTGGGATCCAAATCCTAAGGGAGAGTGTAATTTCACAATTGGGTAAAATTAACACTCAACATTTTGGCGCTAGAAGGAGGGCCTGAATTGGTTTACTTTATTTTATTTATGCTAAGCAATTCATGCATTGGTTTTCATTGATCTAGCATTTTTGGATTGTTCATACATGAATGATGTGATTTGGTGTAACTTTGAGAGTTTTAATTGCTAAATATTTCAAGTTCATTTGATTAGCATCTTTGGTAATCTTTTAGCACTCAACACTTTGGGAGCTAAGAGGGTTTGAGTTGATTTATTCTATTGCTATTTAGATGCTAAATTATTCATGTTACTTGAAAGATTTATCCAAAGACATTGGTCTTGACTAATGAAATTTTGTTGATCACTTTCATTGATTCTAACATTCTCTATTTGATGATGTGTTAATACTAACCTTTTGGAAAATTTGAGAATGTTCTTTCATGTCATGGTTTAATTGATGCATATATTTTGGGATGATGCTAACATGATGATCTTTATGATTTACCCATTTGAAAATTGTTAGTCATTTTATGCTTTTTTGCAAGATATTTTTATTGGACTAACAAATTTGGTTTTGAAGTTATTCTTTGAGTTTCACTAATGGCGACATATGATGAGCAAATCATATCTTTAAGAGAAGAAATGGTATCTATGTTAGGGAATTATTATGAGTGTTTTCCTATGTTTGGAACACCCCATCAAATTCCTGAAATATTATTGGAGTTTCTACGATTGTTTAATCAAGAGGTGTCATCAGGATACCTACAAAATTTGCATGTCTACAAGAGCACGTTATTTCAATGTCAAGTCTTTCATGAGGCTATTGCTTGTAGGTTCTTCTCATACATTTTGGATGACAGATCATTCTTGTGGTATGGCCAATTACCCATGGAGGTTAGGACTTCTTGGATCCAACTAGAAGCAACCTATATTTATCATTTTGGTAATCAGGTTGACTTAGATATGTTGCAAAATCAATTTACCTCTATTCGTAAAGAGCCTAATGAATCCATGAGTCAATTCAATGGGAGGTTCCATGAGTTGCACTCTCAAATGTGGGAAAGTTTGGATATACCAGAAGAGGAAGCTATTGAAGTATACATGGGAGCCATACCCCCCACACTTGCTACACTTATTGAGGAAAATCTTGATGACTCATATTTTCCTAGAATCTATGAGGTTGCAATAATGGTAGAACAAGGGCAAGTGGAGGCACAACATGTTCCCATGAAAGATTATTCTTCTAGAGTTAGTGAAGCCAACCTACACCAACCATTGAATATAGCACCCTCCACTCCAATGATGCCTAAGGTGAATGATCAAGGGGATGAATGTGAATGTCCAAATATTACAACCACCTTAGATATTGCCCAAGAGGAGGTGCAAGTTGCCAAGCCAACATCCACCAATGAGGATTGTGTAGAGATGGATTCATTTCTAGAAGTGCATGAGTATTCAGATAATGGTGTCCTAAATCTAATTAGTGTTGGAATATGTGATAGGATAGAACCTACCATAGAATTGAATGAAGTGGTTGAAAGTGAAATTGGAAGAGAATCAATAAATGAATTTGAAGACATAATAGAATTTCACCACTGGTTCTTGGGAGACACTTTGGATGAGATTGTTGAAACTAATGATCAAGAAAATCCTCACCCTCCAAATTGTGATGAAATTGAATCATGGGTTACAAATGTAGATATTGATCTTGCAAACTTGGATACAAAAAGTAGCCCACTTTTGGAAATCATTGAACCATCTAAGGAAGGTGAAGGTGAATTTGATGAGAAACATATTGATGAGTTGGAAGATGTTGAAGAAATAGTTGAGCATCACAACTTGATTTTGGAAGATGATCACCATGATTCTTGGAAGAAATTGGATGAATATGCTCACTCTAAACCTTCTAATGAACCCTTTGTGTCAATTGATATGCAGGATAACACAATCACTTTCTCACAGGAAGATATTACAACTCCTGCACAATTTGAGAATATTTTGGAAGAAGGGTTGGAATCTCATCAAATTTTAGAAGATAATAATGATCCTACTACCAAGGACCAAGAAGAAAAAGAATTGATGGATGAATCAAAATATCATGTCACGGATACCGTAGAGTTTCATCCCACGAATTTGGATGACAATTTTTACAATGGTTGGGGGAGATATGAAGATGTGTTATTTTCTCACACCCCTATTGATAAAAATTCTATTCCACTTGATATGCAGGAGGTTGAAACTTCTACTTCATATGAAGATATTGCATTTACAAGATTTGAGAAGGTTACAAAATTCGATCATGTTGAACATAAATTCATTGAAAATTTTGTTGAAATAGAAAGGGAAGAAATGGTAAAAATTTCTTATGACTCATCTATTTTGGATGAGGAAGAGGTAAAATCTGCTCTTTCATTTCGAGATATTGAAAATTCGGATACTAATTCGCATGATTGTTTTGAGGATTCAAATGAAGAGATACCATGGATAGTGAACAAGGAGTTGGAATCAAATGACAAAGAGGTTGATTTATTAGAAGCAACTCAAATGATTGATCATCAAGATGGGTTACTTGATACACACCTTGACCAACAAGATTTGAGGGTTGAAAAGGATGGACATGTTTTCAATTGGGTGCCCAATTTTGGTATGTTTGATGAACAAGTAATCAATGAAGAAATTGCAAATCCTCACCAAGTTTTGGTAAATGAAAATGTGCAAAAGGTAAAATCTAACCTTTTGTGTCCAAGCATCCAAGCTTCAGGTGAAAATTTGTATGACCATTTATTGAATTTGAATGATGTTTATGATGAAATGCCATTGAAGGTGAATGAAGAACAAGGATTAATTTCTACGTACACCTTTAATAAGAATGCTTTGATGAATGAAAAAGAAGTTGATGCACTTGAATTGTTGAATCAAATTCATCAACAATTAATTATTGAATCTAGGATAAAAGCTTATAATGATTCCCATTTAGTAAATATCCTAGATACTTGCAAATTTTTGCATAAATTTGATTGGCCTAAAAACATGAATAATGAATTGGCTTTGAAATTTTTAGAAATAGGCTCTTGTTTGCAAGATTTCATATTTGAAAAAGAAAGCCTAGTTCTAAATTCGGAATTGAGTTGTGAAATTGACATTTTAAAGAATAGACAAGAAACAATTGAAAATCAAATGTTGTCTAATCAATTTAATGATTTGAATCTCACCTATGGGATCATTAATGGAACTAAATCAAATTGGTGGGGTGAGAGAGGCAAGTTGAAGTTTGTTGCATTGTTTGGCTTAATCTTGTTTTTGTTGGATTCCTACAACATTTGGCATGCTTATCATGTTATATGCATTTTGAAATGTTCTAATCATGTTTGGGATCCAGGAAAGTGATAGTCCAAACTTTGCACCATCTTGTACCATATTGTACATTTGTATATAGTTTTAGTTTTTGCTTTTTGTTTTGGCTTTGTCCTTAATTTTTGGTTGGACATAGTTTTGGTGTGTGTTCTTAATTTTGTGTCGTGGGTTGTTCCCTTTGCTTAGGGGTAATATTTCACGGTCACTAAATTTTGGCCTCTGACATTTTTGAAGCTCCTTTATTTAGTAGGTTGGAGTACCTGATCTAAAAAACTGATGAACCCGAGAAAAGGGGGATGAGTTATTTGGTGATCATGCTCAGATTTTGGGACTAAAATGGTGGAAAGTGGAACGATGAAAAATTAGCCAAAGCTCCACATGGAACTCACACATATTAAATGGTGTTTCTGGAAGTAAGAAGGATGAAGTTGTCTTGATTATGCAACCCTAGGCAAAAATCTAAAACACTCTACTTTGGCTTTCTAACCTAGTGAGACTTGATGCTTTTGCAAGAGTTCATTAGTACAAGTGATGCAACAAATTTCTTGAAATCTGTCATCTAGTTCAAGAAAACTCCATAGGGGCTATAGATGCCTGACTGGCAGATGGGGCCCTGGCTAGGCAAATTTTGATACATAGAAAGAGAAAAAAAAGGGAAAAAAAGAGAAAAAAAAAGATAAGAAAAAAAAGAGAAAAAGAGAGAGAGTATTGAAATTCTAGACACACCTAGGATAGATGGGCTTTGCAAAGCATTAAGCGAACACACGGGTGAGTTAGATAAACCTCACCGGGGCTATAGACGCCTGACTAGCAGTGGGGCTCTGTTTATAAAAGTCTTCACTTCATGAGCTGTACTTCATAGCCTATGCAAAAAGGGATGATGGAATCTGGAGGATTTTTAGAAATGCGAGAATGAATCACTTTTGCACACACTGAGCAAAGGTAGATGGATTAGTTATTTTCATTCTGAATTTGTTTACCCCCACCTTCTTGAGACGTTGCTAAATGATTTGTTTCGCTGATCTTGTGTGTTTTTGTTTCAGGTTGGGTTCTTACCAAAATGCTCAGGAGCATTTCCCAGCAGAGTCGCCATTTGTTGTGGTTGCTCCACAACTAGCCCCAAAAATTGGGGACCCACTTTTAAAATTTTGGTTGTCTTTGGGCAAGCATGTTAATAAAACCCTAACCATGGGACCGTCAGGGGACTTTGAAGTTCCTTATTCTTCAGGGGTCTTCATGTTTCTTGTTAAACGTTTACCCATTTGTGTTTTTTCTTTTGAAATATTTATAGTTCATTTGAAGTGTCTAATGATTTTGTTTTGTTATCGGTTTGCAGTTATCGTTAGTTCTTGTCAATAATATTTTGTTGTCGATGATATTTTATTGTTGACGACTTTTTATTGTCGACAATATTTTATTATTGATGATATTTTATTGTTGATGACTTTTTCTTGTTGACGATATTTTTTTATCGACAATATTTTATTGTCAATAATTTTTTGTTGTTGTCGACAACTTTTTATCGTCAGTTTGTTGTCGACATTTTGCAATTTTATTGTTAATTGATGTTTTTTTTGTTTGTAAGTTTGAAATAATAAAAATATATATAATACATATAAAAGGATGAAAATACGATATTGGAATTTCATTCCACTTTAATACCTTGTTCTTATATATACATATAATGCAGTGAAGAATATACATATATTATTATAATATATGTTTTACATATAGTATAATAATATATATCAAAATAAAGGACAAATAAAAATAATAACAAAAAATAATAAATAATAAAAAATTAAATTATATATATATAATAGAATAAATGGAAACTTTGGTTCCCTTCGACCATAGGCAGGATTTTTATATATATATATATAAAGAAGGAATGGAAGTTTTTGTTCCCATCATAGGATTTATTATTGTTTGATTTAGAATTTCATTTTAAAACTTCGTTTGGGTTGTTCACAGTGTGCTAATGAGTGATTTGGTGGTGTTTTGCAGGTTTCACGACGAGGTTGGCGTATGGAGAACCAACCGAATGGTAGGGTAGCGAGTTTGGGTAATAGACTTCCGATGCTCGACGTGGCATACGTGTGACAAGTACGGGGTTGCAAGATAGATGAGATGTGGACACTTGAGTTGCTGGAGATGACAACATATATTGGGTATACGATGAAGAACACAGCGGTAGGGTAGTTTTGAAGGTCGATAGACTTTTGTACCTGCAGCAAACAGCTCCAACAAGGACCACCGACGATCATGGACAAAGCAGCCACGTAGGAGGGGTCCACCATGCGGCATAGGCGGGCGATGGTCACACAGTGAGTACGGTCACGAGCACAATGACACGCTGGTGGATGAGTGATGACGGTAACCAGACGTACAGTAGTACAAAATAAATGAAATGAAGTGGAGTTGGGATACAACATGCGGACGATCTGGCACCAACGACGACTCGATGAGGTTGATCATCGTGAATGCCATAAGTATTTGACGTGCGACGATATGGCGGTGACTCCAAGATAGATGGGAAATCTTGCCTACGATCATGTCGTGAATCGAGGAAAACATGTCCCTAGATGAACAATGTGAATGTTTTTATCGATTGATTTTTTTAGATAAGGTATTCGAAGAGCACTGGACAGCGCGAGCAGAGGAAGAATTCCTAGGAGCTATGATAGATGACGGATCTTGTGAATTTCTCGAGAGATACGTAGATTGTTTTTCAAAAATATTCACATAACACCAAGAATCGCGTCGATGTCAGGCAGAATCGATGAGGTCAAAGCATGACGGGACATCAGTCCAATGCAGTGAGCGCTAGGCAAGGGAGAACCCACATGCCATATGGTGATAACCTGATGGATAAAGTAACAGTAGCATGGAATCAAGGCCAATCAGATGGACGTTATTGATTATTGCAGTATAAACATAGTGACGTAATGGGCCCACATGAACCGCGACATCATCGTAGGACAGAGGAGTTGGTGTGACACTGTTCAAAATAGATAACCATGACATAGACGCAACAGTATGGATGGTTGGCCATATGACGATGCAGAGTCGATTATCGAAGAGCACAGATAACATCTGATATTATTGATGAAGACGTTAAGACGAGACCCTACCTTGAGGTAACCAGGAAGTTACGTATATTTTTGGGAGCAATGAAGTGAATCTAGCATGATAAATCGATACCGAATCACACAGGGAAATATCGGGCGACGCTAGTTGTAGTGGTGCATGGTGGCTATGGGAATTGGTTGCGGATACCCTAGTAGCTGACATAAATTGGAGTAGAGCTAGCATGGTCGAGGGCTTATGATAACTTCCTTGCACATGACTGGTCGAAGGCAAGTGTACACTACAGATGGAAATTGAATATCATCGTAGATTACTCACTGCGACGCTCGACATCACTGTCTGAACAACAAGGTGGTAGCTTGAATGACGTCGATGGATACTTGAGGACGCTTTGAAGATAGATTCAAAGATCTCAACAGGGAATCTCCAGCGGTATAGAGGGAGCGATAATGGAACCCGACAGTCGAGGAAGCTACAACGATAGCCAAAGATTGAGGTTGTGATGGTGATGACTATTATCAGGCAGGATTAAAAAAAAATTGGGACGTGAGCGATGAAATTCCATGATGTTGGGCCATATTTCGTGATGAAGATCCAGCAGGGCAGTGCAAAGGTAATGGATATAACAGTGGAATCTTCATAGGCGTAAGAATCTGATGGACACATGGAAAAGCATGATAGGGACCAACCATATCATGTTATTTAAAATGTAATATGCTGAGCTATTATATTTGAAATATACAAGTGTGCGACAGTATAATAATTATGACTCCGTGGCCATATTGAACGTAAAGGAGGACAACAACGTCGGGTTTTGTTTTTCACTCCAAAAGGGCCCCACAAAAATCACTGGCCCTTAAAGGATGTGACTAAGATGCCTTGCCTGCACGATGGGCTAAAATTTTTGTTTAACAGATGGACCCATAGGTTGAAAAATGAAACTTTATTGAAGAGGTTTACCAAGAAGGTATAAAATGATATGGCCACGTGAGCTATTAAAATTTAATTACAATGGAAAAGTAACGAAGGAACGTTGCTTAATAAAATTTTGCATACCCGAATAGGAGGAAAAGAAAATGCGGCGTTTGAAACCCATTTCGAGCCAAACGAAGTCAGGAAACGAAGAGTTTCGAGAGAAGAGGGAAATGGACAGTTTTCCAAAAAAATTTGAAGATGGATGGAAACGTAGGAAAGGGGGCTGGACTTTTTGGCAAGGCCAAGCGCTGCCAAAATGACTCTAAAAAATGAAATACTTTTTAATGCAAATGTATTTTTTCATAAATTTAGGCCTCGTTAGTAAGAAAGAAGGAAATTTTTCATGCATGCTCAGATTTAATTGTTTATCTTTCTTCTTTCAGATTTCAGATTTATAGATAAATTTTATGCATTTTTTTGGTTACTTTATGTGAATGTCGAAATCTGAAATTTATTTATGAACTCTAGGAACTAGCACTTAGTTTATTTCGGTTGTGCAAATGTAGGTCGAATAGACTAGGTTGCATGTATGAGTTTCTCACATCTTCGGTTTTGCAGGATGAGATGCTATCAAACTGACAAAGCTTTGCATGTCTGCGTTTTCAACATTTGATTTATTACAATTTTTTTTTTTTCAGCTTTCCAATTTTTATTTCACAAAGTTCTTTTTTAATTTTCGAGCATTAAAATGGGAATAAGCTGATTCTGGAGGGTTTTTTTCGAGCTCTGGCGATTTGGCGGGAAACCTTCTGTGCAGGCACCGGGCGAAGCTCCAGGGTTTCTGGTGGGAAGATTCTTCCAGGACCTCCGGTGGATTGAATCTACACTACTTTGAAGGATCGTTCGTTGCCTCGGGAGGGCCCAATGGGGTCTCCTCCAGGATCTATCGATGGGAAGAAAAGCTCATATGCTGATATATTAAAAGAAAACCCTGCATCTTCCTCCGATGAAGCTCAGCGAAGTGCTTATCAAATGCTATTTAAGAATGCTGGAAAGGGTTTACCTGCAAACAGAGTTAACGACTGCCTTCCACAATCTGCTTCCAGGCCTAAGATTGTCATAGAACCAAAACTGGTTGAGGATACGATTATATACCGTGCTACCCATGATCCGATCTCGCAAATTCATGGGTATCCGGCCCACTCGAACTTTCTACACACCCGGGTGAGACAGAACTGGGAGCCCATTGGTGAGTACTCTCTATGGCCTATAAGCAATGGGTATTTTATTATTAGTTTCTCTTCTTTAGCATATAGAAACAGAGCATTTGAATCATAGAAGAGGAGCCACGGCCCGACAGGATTATTTGTCCAACCGTGGAGAGTGGGTTTTGATCCTCGCATTGAGCCCACGGCTGTCCCGGTTTGGATTCGGCTGTACGCTCTCCCGATGGAGTTTTGGGGTGAGCAGATTCTTGAGTTGATTGGTAATTCTCTAGGTAGATATTTGGGAGTTTCCAGAGATACCATTGAGGGAAATACTGCTGTCTTTGCTAGAATATGCGTAGAAATGGATATTAGCCACCACTTCCAACCGAGGTGGAATTGGAGTTGGCAGGACTAACCCCGGATACAAGCAGCCTAGACTATGAAGCCTTACCTTTTAGATGCAGAGTCCGCCATAAGCATGGCCATTTGGCTAGGTTCTCGCCCAAATATCCCGACCACAAAAGCGGAAGCTCCGTCGGGAGCGCCAAATCGCCCCGCAGAGGGTAAGTTCACTCCGGTCAAAGAACCCCTCAATATCCCCCAAGGTCTCCGATGCCCGTAAAGATGGCTTTGAACAGCAGAGCGGAGGAAAAACAAAAAGAGAAATGGCAAAGAGCAAGCTCAAACCAAGCCAACCAATCGATATGAAATCTTCAAATCCCTTGTAGACCAAGAAGACCAAGTCATGGAAGGAGTGGATGGGAATGCTGAGGATAATAACACCCACTCTCATGCTCCTCTATCATCTACTCCTGTCTTAGAACAGGTGATTGAAACCCCTGAGACTTTGCAGCCAGAGAACCTAGGGGCTATGGTAATCCATTCCCCTGCACAACCAGTTATTAAGGATGTCAACATGGGAAGTGCAGAAAAGAACAGAGAAAGACCAGCGTTGGGGATTACCTAGGTGGAAAAGAGGTCTAAGAATAGTAATTCCCAAGGAGCCGGTAGAAAATCCAATAAGGATCTACTAGTAGCGCAAGGGGACAAGCCGATCAATGGAGGATCGGTGAGAACAATTGACTCTTATTGCTCCCAAGGTTTCCAATGATTATACAATCCTCGGAATGTAAGGGGTTTAAACAGAGAGAACCCATCAATCTGCTGTTCAAAGACTTTTAGGAAGACACAAAACAGACTTTTTGCTCCTTCAGGAAACAAAAATGTCTTTAGATCTTATGTGTAAAACTATTAGTAGAATATGGAGGGGTGCGGGATATATGGATGTGGTGGCCCAAGGAGCTTCGGGGGGATTGTTACTCTTTGGAACCCTCTCGGTGTGGATAGCAATAGAACATACAACTTTGGAGGGGTGTTCTCACATCTCTCTTTAAGAACATTGTTACAATCGAACAGTGTTTTAATCACAAACTTCTATGGGGCTCAAAGCATTGATGGCCAACGGCTTCAATGGAATGTTGTTCATTCAATGAGATCCTCCCAGGAAGATTACGATTGGATTATTGCTGGGGATTTTAATGCCAAATTATCTACCAGGGATCAGGAAGGTGGTATCCCGGCTTTTGGATCCAGGGGATAGGCTTCTGATTGCTCAAGTCCAGGCCTTTCACCTTGTTGATATCAAAGGTCCCGGCACTTATTTTACGTGGACTAATAAGAGAAGAGAGCCACACAAGAGGGAAGGTAAAACTAGACCGGTTTCTGGTCTCGGAGGAAGCATTTGTGAAATGGAATATTAAATTTCAGATTTTGGAAGGCCCAGCTTCGCACCACTTTCCCATTTTGGTCGGAGGGAGGGGCTATGACAGTAGCAAGCACCATAAACCATTTAAATTTGAAAATTTTTGGTTGCAAAAAGAAGATCTCCGAAGAAAAATTCCTCGCTGGTGGGAAGATGGCCGCCCACCTTTTGGGACCGCAATGTTCAAATTTCACAAACAACCTTCAATTTGTCAAGTGTAAACTCGAAACAAAGGAGGCAAACTAACAAATCGGACTTCCAAGACCAACGGGCCCCCTTGTTGGCCAGATGGGATGAGGTGCAAAAACATTTCAGGGAAGGAAACATTTTCGAGCACCTTAAATCCGAGGATGATGCTTTGTGCAAAGCGGTTGAGGATATTGATAATCAAGAAGAGATTTACTGGAAACAGAGAGCAAGAAATACTTGGTTATTAGAAGGAGACAGAAATACAAAATTTTTTCAGCGCTCTGCCTGTGCTAGGAGACAAGCGAATAATATGGAATTCCTTCAAGATGAGAATGGATACTCTTTTGACACTCTTCCTGGTATGCACTCCCACTCAATGGAGTATTTCTCAAAACTCTTTAAGGAAAGTATGGAGCAAGATGGGGAAGCCCAAGATGAAGTTATTGCTGTCATTCCTTCTATAATCTCTCCTGAAGAGAACCAGGCCCTACTTAGACCCATAGATAGAGATGAACTTAAGAAGGTGGTCTTTGGGATGAGTACTGGCAAATCGCCCGGTCCTGATGGCTTCCCTATTGAGTTCTTCCAGGCCTTTTGGGATACCCTGGAGGAAGATGTTCTGGTCGTCACTGAGGAGTCCGTAACCAATAAAAGAATGCTCAAGGCTCTAAATCATACCTTCATTACTTTAATTCCAAAAGGAGCAGGGGGGTTCATTTATCTGATTTTAGACCTATTGCCTTATGCAATGTGATCTATAAAATAATCACTAAGATTATGGCTGAAAGGTTAAAACCTATCCTGCATAATATAATTTCCCCGCAGCAAGGGGGTTTTGTTGAAGGGAGGCAAATCTTGGATGGAGTGATTCTAGCACAGGAGGCTATCCATACAATGCACCAAACTGGGAACAAAGGAATGTTCATTAAACCGGATATGTCCAAGGCTTATGACAGGGTGGAGTGGGGCTTCTTGGCAAAGATGTTGACAGCCTTTGGTTTCTCTCAGATCGGACAGACCGGGTCATGAGCCGTATTTCTACGCCTTCATACTCTGCTCTTATCAAGGGACTTCCCTCGCCTCCTTTTGGTGCCTCTCGTGGCCTTCGGCAAGGAGACCCTTGCTCTCCTTATCTCTTCCTCATCTTGGCTGAAGGATTGGGTAGACTCTTTCTGAGAAGAAGACTTCAAGGTCAGATAATAGGTATTAAGGTCGGGGCTGAAGTTTTGACTCATTTACAGTTTGTAGATGATACTGGATTGGTGGGAGTGGCCAGCCTTAGGGAAGCAAGAAGAATCGGAGATACTCTAAATGTCTACCTCCGGGCCTCTAATCAAGTCATCAATGACAATAAATCCAAAGTGATCTTCTTCAATATTGATCAACGGTTACAGTGACGTAGTTATTGAGATTTTAGGTTTCACTCGGACCTCTCTCCCAGTAGTTTACCTGGGGGTCCCTCTCCATTTCAAAAAACTAAAAATAGATGTTTGGAAGGACCTATTGGATGGCATCAAAGATAGAATGAACCATTGGTCTCATAGATGGTTAAGTTATGGGGGTCGTCTAACTTTTCTCAGCTCGCTTATTCGTGCCATGCCAATTTATAAATTCTCCATCCTCGGTCGCTCCCCGCCTATTTGGAAAGAGCCGGATAAAATGGCTAGAATATTTCTATGGGAAGGTGCCAAGGGAGAGAGGAAATGGGCCTTGGTTGGCCGGGACAAGGTTACCCAACCCAAGGAAAAAGGAGGGTTGGGACTAAGAAGCTCCAAGTTTAACAACAAGGCTTTGGTCGGCAAACCGTATCGGAGGTGGATTTCTCACCAACATCCCTCTTCAACAGGATTCTCTCTAGCAAATACTTGGGTTCTGTCCATCCTAATTATGTGGGCCGCTTTCCTCCTGGAAGGTTTTGGATCATCAAAGGTGGCAGGCGCTCAAGCTTGGAGCTCAACTCATCAAAGATCAACTATTCTCGGAAAGTGGGGAGAGGGGATAAGGCTCGGCTCTGGATCGATTCCCGGGACCGTAATCCTCCCATTATTGTCGTGTTTCCTGAATTGCAACCGATAAAATCTGCTATAGAAGATAAGGGATGGATCCAAATTGAGAGCTACTTTAACACTAGTCAATTGGGGGACTACAAGATCATAAAGTTTAAGCGGCTGGATGAGTGGCCAATACCAATCCCTCCGGAGTTGGTACCTACTTTGGGAAAAATCTTGAGTAACGGTTTCTTACTGGGAGAGATGAGGAGGATGAACTGGCCTGGGGCTATGGGAGCCTTGGGGTTTATACTGTGAAAGAGGGATATGATGAGATCCTTCCAGAGCCCCCCCACACTTTTTTTTGGTTCATGATTGGAGAAAGATATGGCATCCCTAGGGCTGGCCGAAAGTGAACTTCTTCGCCTGGCAGTTTTTGCATAATGGAATTCTCACCTATGACAATCTCAGACTCAGAGGCATCATTGGCCCTTCTCAATGTGTGTTATGCCACAAGCAGGAGGAAACTGCAGATCATCTAATGTTTGAATGTTCTTTCACAAGACAGATCTGGAAACGCCGGTTCTCCCACTTTAAACTTCAGGCTAATGGGGTCTTGTCTCGAAACAATATATGGGAAAGTCGGAAGAAAGGTAGATTTAAATCCAAAGCTCTTCGAATTGGTCGGGAGCTTGGTTTATTTTTTATCTGGTGGCAGGTGTGGTTGGAGAGAAATGCCCGTATTTTCCGTGAAACCTTCTCCTCTCTAGAAGGAATATGGCAAGTCATTTGGAGCAAAGTGGCGGAAACGGTTGCCATTCATGCCGAGGGGGAAATTCAGTCTGCTTCTGAGCCTTTGGAAGAGGGAGCTGTTATTCAACAAAGGCAGGTGAGTGGTAGTTGGAAACCTCCTCCTGAAGGATGGATCAAAATCAATACTGATGGAGCTGCTAAAGGCAATCCGGGAAGTGCTGGAATTGGAGTAGTGTGCCGCGATCATGCTGGGTCTTTGCTCTATTGGGAACTGCAGGGTCTGGGATGTGCCACAAACAATGAAGCCGAGGCCTTTGCCATTAAATCTGCCTCCTTCTGGGCTATCAAACAGGGACACAGGAAGATTATTATTGAGTCTGACTCCCAAATCTTGGTGGGTGCTCTTGACTGTATGAGAAACTTTGTCTCGAAAGCTTGGAGGTTGCGGATCTTAGTCTCCCAAATTAAAGAGCTTTGGAGGGAATTAGATGATGTGATACCTGTCTATGTGAATCGAGATCTCAATAAGGCGGCCGATTTCCTTGCTAAGATGGGTGCTGAAAGGGAGGTTGGGATGCAGCTGCACAGTGACATGCCTGTGGAGGATGCAGAGATTCGACAATGCCTTGAACGATTTCTGAAATGATGTGCAGTGTTTTTTATGCTAAGGAAGATTTCTGTCGCGATATCGCGACATGTAGCGCCGTCGCAGCTTCAAGTTGGAAGCTGTCGCGATATCGCGACAGGTTGCGCCCTCACGGCCTTTGGCGGGTTTTTGTCGCGATATCGCGACATGTCGCGCCATCGCGGCCCTCGAGGAAGGCGCATGGTAAAATTGTCGCGATATCGCGACAGTTTTGGCAATTTGGGGCTAACTGGAAAACTTGTCGCGATATCGCGACACTTTTGCAGATGGAGAGCAAAGTGGAAAATTCGTCGCGATATCGCGACAGTTTTGAGAACTGGGCGCCGAAAGGAAAAACCGTCGCGATATCGCGACACTTTTGGCGATCTGGTGTCATAAGGAAAACCCGTCACGAAATCGCGACCATTTTGCTGATGTGGTGCAAAGTGGATAATTTGTCGCGATATCGCGACACTTTTTGGCGATGGCTGCTGCAAGAAAATCTCGTCGCGATTTCACGACAATTTTGGCTTACCAGCAGAATGGAGAAAACTGTCGCGATATCGCGACGCTTTTGCGATCTGGATGCCATAAGGATAATTCGTCACGATTTCGTGACACTTTTGATGGTTGGATGATTCGGAGGCACTCTGTCGCGATTTCGCGACCTTTTGGCGTTATGGAGCAAGTTGGTCTTCTAGTCGCGATTTCACGACAATTTTGGCGAAGGGTCACTGGAGGGAGATGTCGTCGTTATTTCGCGACATGTCACGATTTCGCAACATGTCGCGATTTCGTGACTGTTGGCACCGCTGCGGAGGAGACGGGGTTGACTGTCGCGATCTCGCGACATGTCGCGATTTCGCGACATGTCGCTTTTTCGCGCCCAGTTGACTTCTTTGCTTTGTGTTGAGCTGGGTTGACTTTGTGCTCTACTCTTGTAGTGTTGTTTGCTGTTCTTGGTTGGGATGTGTTCTCTCCCGCTTGTAATTGCTCTTTGTATTAATACAAGTTTTTCATTTTTTCAAAAAAAAAAAAAAAAAAAATTTCGAGCATTAAAATAAAAATTGTAAAAAAATAAAAAGACAAAAATAAATTCATGGTTTTCGATAATGAACATCAATCTTCCATACGCAAAAATTCGGATTCATTCCGAGGTCATTTCGATTTTATATTAATTTTTGAAAACTGTTGTTTTTAAG
Organism: Wollemia nobilis; assembly: GCA_028583015.1. Lineage (NCBI taxonomy): Eukaryota > Viridiplantae > Streptophyta > Pinopsida > Araucariales > Araucariaceae > Wollemia > Wollemia nobilis. The sequence continues at coordinate 11,803,035 of JAQPPZ010001765.1, read as the reverse complement.
GGGTTTTTATAATTTTGGAAATTCATTTTTTCAAGTTTTGGAGGCAAATCAGATTTTTAAATTCTACATTTTCATTTATAGGCATAAGATGACCTTTCCTTTATGAAAATTCAATTTCATAAAAGGAGGGGAAATTTTCATGGCATTTCATGAGCCTTCATTTTCGGAGCAATTAATGCACCTTTCTTCATGAAAATTCTGATTTCATTGAAGGAAGTAATTTTATATGTTATATTAAAAGGCTGTTATTTTAAAGCATTAAATTATTTTTCTTTATGAAAAATATTTCATAAAAGAGGGATAATGAAATGACATTTTAAAGTCCTTATTTTAAGGCAATAAATTATTGTCTCTTTGTGAAACTTAATTTCACCAAAGAGGAACAATTTATTATTCATATCAAAGGCTATCTTTATCTTCATTATAAAAGCTAAATTTAATGGATATTTTCATCAGTTTAAATTCACTTTCATAGATAGATTTAATCTTCTATTTCATTCTTAAAGTAGGATTTAATGCAAGATAAAAACTTGTTTAAAATCTACTTAATCCAAAGGAAGATAAAATCAATCCTAAAACATCCAAGATAAAAGGAATTAAGGCTACATCATGGTCATATGAGGGTCAATTCACATTTACTTTTATTTAAGGTTTATGAACAATCATTAAAGTAGCATGGTAAAATAAACCAACACATGCCCCTTGTTTATAGTTACTTGCAATCACTAAGGTGTTCCTAGCATTGAATTGATATATTTTTATTGATATTACTAATACACATATGCAAATGCTAATATAGCGGAGACCTTGGAGAAGTTGTTTTGTTTAACTTCTTTGCAAGAGAGGGTTTTGGGATCCAAATCCTAAGGAAGAGTGTAATTTCACAATTGGGTAAAATTAACACTCAATAGGATGTCCTCTGCTAGACTCACTTTTTACCACTTTGCTTGATGATTGGGCTAGTTGCATAGGGATAGGTGTGTGATAAATAAGGTTTTGGGCAATTTAGATTCTTTTATATAGTTGATTTCACCTAAAAGGGATAAATTTAGCTTCTTTCATTGTTGTCGGGGTCTTGATGTCTTACCAAGCCATTTTTCTTAGCTAGAATATGAGTCCAAATTCATTGTGTTGGATTTTTTTACCTCCTCGATGATGTCAACTAGATCAAAAGTCTAGCATTCCTTTCTTCATACTTAGCCAAATTTTAGAAATAGTAAACATGGTGTATTATCAAGCACTAGATTCTTTTACCTTTTATGATGATGTAAGCTTTTTGAAAGTTTGACCCTTTTCTACGTTGGGATTTATGCCTTGGCAAAACTTTGCATTGATCATCAGGATGACATACTGGATGTTGGATTTTTTTTTACACTTATGCTTACATTAGCCTTCTAAAAATCCAACCAACCTCTATGTCTTAGCTAAAATTTTGTTTCAACCTTCCTTTGTGTTGGACTTTTATGCACTCTAGGATGACATCAACATCACCAAAATTCTATCCTCGATCTATACTTAGCCAAGTTTTGAAGTTTGGCGTTGTGGAAAAATGTTGGATTCTCCTTCCTTAGCCAAAATTTGGGCCTAATGAGAATTATTTTGCATCTGACCTTCTTACTATTATTTACCTAGGAGTATATCAACTACTTATAGGAAACATTTCTTCTTGCAACAAAGTTGTATATGTGGGCTATTGTAAATGACCCACATGAACTTTGTGGCAAGTATGAAGATATTATTGCTTGGTCCTATGAATATCCAAAGATTTATGATCAAAATATCATATAGCATACGCTTGAACTAGATCTTTGTGTAAAGCCTTTTTGGAAAAAGCAATAACTTGTAAATCCTAAAATTGAGCTAATTATGAAGAAAGAGCTATTCAAGCTCTTGTAAGCACAAATCATGTTTTTGATTAAGGATTCTACCTAGGTGGCCAATATTATCTTGGTTTAAAAGTATAATGGTGATGTCAAATTTTTCATCCACATTAAAAATCTAAAAATGGCATTATTAAAACATCTATTACCCCTTGCCTACCATAGACTAGATTCTACAAAAAGTATTAGGTCACAAGTGTTATCACTCTTGGATAGTTTCTGAGTGTATAACCAAACTTGGGTAGAGGATATGATCAACATAATAATACTTTTACCACCAAATAGGGAACCTTTTGTGTCATAGGATATCATTTGGAATGTTAAATGCAGGTGCTACCTTCTAGCATGCCATGGACATCACCTTCATTGGTCTAGTTGACAAGATTATTCTCATATATTTGGGTGATTTGATTGTATATTCAAAATATAGGAACACACATACTTAGAGTTTATCTTTCATGAATTTAGGAAATTTGGCATCTCATTAACCCTAGAAAGTCAGTATTTATGGTCCAAGAAGATAATATGTTAGTGGTGTAAAAATATTATTTAATCATAGACCTTGATAAGATAAATTCCATCTAATATCTTCCTTTACCCATGTTAGTCAAATAAATTCAATATTTCTTTGGTAAAATCTATTTTATCACCAAATTCATAACCAATTTGCACATCCTATTAGGTCAATCACCAAGATGTTGAAAAAGGATGCCAATGTAGCTTGGATTGATGAAGGTAAAAAAGCCTTTCAAGATATTAAAGATACCAACAATATAATCCTAGTCCCAGTCAATCCTAATTTCTCTAGGGAATTTAGGCTCTATGTATTTAGTATAGATGAGATTTTTTGTATTTTTATAACCCAAAAATGATAAGGATGAATAATACTCTATCTTGTTCATGAATGACGTCCTTCACAACTACAAAGAGAGAAACATCTTAATTGAAAAACTTTGGGTATTACCTATCAATAACAAATATCCCCATATTTACAATCCACTCTAATTTTTTATCTACTACACTTTATGGTGAATTGGGGGAAAGAGATCTAAATGGATAAAATAAATTCAAGAGTTAAATATCAAAACTAAATTGACCAATCTCATCAGGGATAGATCCTTAGGTGAAAATTTTACAATGTTTGCTCTAAAATAC